>PVJH01001046.1:0-238235 GCA_004026705.1 Nesogale talazaci
AGGCAGCATGGGAACTAGAGGAAGGTTGCATATTTCATAGCTCCTACCCTGTATCCTAACTGACTCATCTCCTCCTTGTAACCCCTCTGCAAAAGGATGTCACCTCACCTGTTGATGGGCTCTGGGTCCCCAGTCTGCACTCCCCCTCATTAATAATAATATAACTTTAGCTCATTGATGTCTGGCACCGGATCCCTTCACCACGTTATGATCACACAGGCTGGTGTGCTTCTTCCATGTGGACTTTAAAGCCCTTTTTTATCATTAAAAATCATAAACTAAGAATGTGAACCACATGCCGTATTTTCCCACTACAATTATGAAAACAAACAGTTTATTTCTTACAAATAATATAACTCATGACAATCACGTGGTGACAGGACCCACCTCATATTTTAGAACATGCTTATACATAAGAGTATATTCATACATGTGCACATATGTTTGACTACAAAGAAACACAAACACATATCAGGAATTGCTTGAACTGAGACAGAAATATTGAGAATAGGTAGAAATAATTTGACTTTATATTAACCCTTGATTTATTTGCACATGATTTTAATCAATAAATACTCTTTGTATTTTTCTATCTCTTTCTCCTTAATTTCTGGAAAACTTCTTGATATATTTTTTCCAATTTATTTTCCTGACATATTTCTTATTGATGTTCATTTAAAAATATATTTTAAATGAAGAATAATCTAAATATCTCTCAGCCTTGATTTCTAGAGCCCTTCAGGCAACTATATGGGAAAGACAATGTTTGTAATTGACTTTGAATTTGTTTCTCCTCTATTACTCAACACAGAATAAGTCAATAATGATCACTACACTTTATTTCTGTTTTGATATAAAGTAAAAACTCTCTTTGTATGTTACAGAGCTACCTTCAATACAAAGACCCAAATAGAGCTTGGCAACTCAGGCTGAACCAAAATTATAAAATAATATGTCCAGTAAGTATGTGTCTATGTGTACTTGACAACTTAACAACAAAAAAATTGGACAGATATTTACCAAAAGAGGGTACTCATGGTGTTAGGTATCTGTGATAGTTTGGTGCTAACCTGGAACCTGTAAGAAGATATATGTGGGGTTTAACCTGCCAATCAGTTTGCAGTTTGATGATGTCCTTTGGAGGTGTGATGGAGATAAATGGCTCCCTGGAGGCAGGCCCCTCCCTCTCTCAAAAGCCAGTAGGAGACCTCTCAGAGACCTTGTAGAGCCCTGTAATGCTTCTACTGCCATTTGATGCACAAGACTTCTGACCCGCTCACCTGTGCTCTTCCTACATTTTGCATCATTGCTTGTGACTGCATGAGTCTGAGGGGCTTCTGGACACATATTGGACATATGGATAAGTACCATACTTATGGGATTGAACTTGGCTGAGCTGGGATGTTTTTCTGCTATACTACGACTTCATGATATGAAGCTGTCTCTTGCACACATATTAGTGACACTGGATTTGTTTCTCTAATCAGCCTGGCCTACACATCTTTTGCCATCACAGAGATACAAATGAAAAACACAATGGGTAAAATTTGACTCCCACTGTGTTGGTTAAGATGAATAACAAGGGTAGCAAAAAGGAAAATAGAACAAAGCTTTGACAGAGATGTGGGAAACTGGAACCTTTCTCAATAGTCGGAGGGAAAGCAACAGTAATGCAGTCGTTTCAGGAAAACAATGGAGCAATTAACTGAAAGTTGAATTATAATAAGACCAAGCAATATCTTTGCTAAAAATATACGAAAGGAGCTTGAAAGCAATGATGTAAACAGATACACATGCATCAATGTCCACAGCAAAATTCACAGTAGTCAATATATGGAAATAACCCAAATGCCCATCAAAGAATAAATAGATAGCACACACATTCAATGTAACACTACTCTGATTGAAATATAAATGATGCTTTCCAGTATGCTACAGCATATATGGAGCTGAGTGAAATTAGTTACAAATAGCAAACTTTATAAGATTTTACTTATGTAAAAGAAAAAAACAAGGAAATGTATACAGACAAGAATAATTTGGTTATTATGGGTGGGAGAGAGGGGAAATGGGGATTATTACTCACAGAACACTGTAAATTTCAGCTTATCACAATGCACAAATTGCTTTGATTAAAGGTGGTTTTGCACGAAAATAAATGCAGTTAAATTAATCATCTTTATACATATAAAATGAGCTGCAAAAAAATTGTGCAATTCTTATATTTACAACAGCAAGATACATACTTGCCAAGGCTGCTAATTTCATGGGTCATCCCAATTAATCGATCTAATATAGTTTTTAATGCTTCTGTTCTACCTTAGAGTTTATTGTGTGATGGGTCTTAGAAACTTGCAAGCAGTGGCTGAGCCCCAGTGGCGTAAGTGGTTGAATGTGGGACTGCAGTACTGGACTTGGCGGTTCAAATCCAGCGGCGGCTCTCAGGATCAGCACTGGGTAGCTCCCACAACCACCAGAGAGCACTGATGCCACCCCCAAAAAATGAAACTAAACAAAAAAAGAAACTTGCAAGCAGAAGGTACAGCAATTGTTCTCTACCCACCTGGTGCAACTGAGTTAGAAGAGTCAGGAATAGGAGGAAGGGAATGGAATATATAGTGAATTGCCTCCTTTACTATGAGACCAGAAAGACTGGGTCATAGCCAGCAACCATTACTGACATTTGGATCACGTATTCCAAAGAATAATCCTGGTCAAATGGAGACTGTAAAAAAGAATCTATAACTCCAATGGTATCCAGAATTTCTGGATGACCCATAAAATGATTATCCTTAGGTAAACTTCAAACCCTAAACTAAGACTATTTTCAGAGTTAAAAAAAAATAAAAGTTGGGCTGTGCCCTGGTGGTCTAAGTGGTTGAGTGCTGGACTGTGGCCCACAGGCTTGGTGGTTCAAATCCAGCAGCGGCTCTCCAGGAGCAAGGCTGGGTAACTCCCACGACCACCACAGGACAGTGATGCCAAAAAAAAAACATTAAAAGTTTAGTGACTAGTAAAGAATGAATGTCTGGAACATCGCACACTTTTGAAAATGATGATATCAAATTAAAACAGACAATGGAAAGATTGGATAGAAATCTTGACTGGACAGTTATTTTATGCTAACGGGGAAGAAATATTTCAGATAAGATGTGTGAGAGGGGCTGAGCCTCAGTGGCATAGTGGTTGCGTGCGGGACCTCGGCCCAGAGGGCTGGAGGTTCAGCACCAAGGCTGGGTCTCCCACTGCCACCAGCGGGGAGTGATGCCCACCCCCCAAAAAAGATGTGTGAGAGAATTATTGCACAATTTGAAGAATGTAATTACCACAACTGATTCTACATTTTGAAATTAGTGAATTAGTGTGTGTTCTATAATGCACATTCTCCCCAAAATAATAAAATACATAATTTGAAAAATTAGCAAAGTTCTCCTTGCTTTGCCTTATTCAAGATCAACTATACATACTTGTAATGGACCTTTTACGCTTTTATCGAACAGATGCTATCAGAGTCATACTATATCAGAACCTTGTCACCTAAGCAGGTATTTTGAACTATAAATGCTTATATGCATCTCATTAGGAATTCTTTACAGTGATCTAGATTTGCCCTCCCTATTCTATAAACTGGAGACTTAGCCATATAGATCACATTACTCTGACTTTTGTTTCCAATTGGTTGTGGAAAGAGAATTAGGAGTGTATTTCTCCAGAACCTCTCCTTACTTGGGTTAGAGCTAGCAGAGGCTGTATTGCTCTAGAAAAAAAATAAATTTTAGCAGGTATCCCTTTCCTATAGTTGGACTTCTCATTGGTTTTCAATAGCCACTTCCTATCCTCACCTATTTAGTCTCAGAGATGAAAAAATTCTCAATATTGATAACTGTGAAGCATTTCATCATACCTCATGTATTACCCTTGATACTGTCCATACCATTAGAAATGCTTGTTTATTAAACTTGTTTTTATTATCTCTTCTTTTATGTGATGCATATTTTTTTCTGGGGGATTAACTGACACTATTTTTGTCTTTTCTTAGCATATTTGATTGTCTGTCTCAACTTGTTATATTTGAAAGCTTGAGACTGATCAGAATTTTAAATTTTAAAAAAAGACATACTTTAAATGGTCAAAAATAATGAGAAATATTGATAGCTAGTTTATGAATAAATAAATATATATTTCACTATCCATAATAACTTCGACTAAGAGTATGCCCATGCATAATATTAAGTAAAAGTATGAGAAAGCAATACAGTATTTTAATTTCTGTGCAGTTGTAGAATTTTACCTTCTGTATGTAACTTGAAACTTAAGAGTAGTATAATAGTTCATATCTAAATTTACCTTTGTCAAAAACATCTATATTCCCTTCTGTCTGTTTTTATGAATAAAGCAACCAGAAGCAAGATAATTATTTTAAGAGAAATAAATGATTTTCTCTCATTGTAATTATATATTAATAACTGTCTACAATTGTTTATAAAATATAAAGGGAGAATGTTTTAAAAGAAGCAGATTTCCAAACATACCTCTGCATTCTTTAGTTGCAATCCAGGAGAATTCTTGGATCGAAACACCCTGTGTGGTTATTTTCTGGGGCATGTTTGTCAGGATATAGCTATTTGAAAGTTCTCTCAAGCCTTCCAGCCCTTGAACATTTTCAGAGTCTGAATGTTGATGGCATGAATTCTTTAAAGTTATCAAGATTTCATCTGCATTTTTATTTTCATTCAAAAAAATGAACAGCTTTGAATGTGTTTCATGTGTTTTTTGAAACAATTGCATTAACTGAAAAATAAAGTATTTGCCACAGGAGACAAAGATAAAGTAGGAAAGAAACATCAGGAAAATTTTCTTAGGAGGTATTGGCTTCGCCCACTATAATTTATCAAGAGGGGAAAGAATTCTTTAGCTACCAGTTTGTCTTCCCTTTTCACTCTCTGGTCTATTACAGTGTTTTTAAAATCTCATATCAAACACAATGAAATCATTCTATATGCTTTATATCCTGGAAGCTTAAACTTCAAGGTTTTGAGTCCACTATAGACTTACTTTGTACATATATCTAAGTGTGTTAGATTCCTTAACCAAGTAACAAAGAGAAGACTTAATTGGGATCACCCAAAATCAGCGTATTAATGAATAAGAAGACACTGTTCAGTCAAGAGTTCAGTCTAATTTTACATATGTACGATATTGCAACCCTACAATGACAACAAAAGTTATTAATCCAATGTCATCTAGTCAATATCTAGCTTGTATTAAGGTAAATTAGAGAAGAAAATCCATAGATACTCATATGTATATAAGAATGAATTTTGTATACAAGAGCAGTTTAATATTGAGAAAACATTCGAGTCTAGTCCAGACCAAGCCCATACTCTAATATTAGCCCATATATCCATAGACAGGACAATCTCAGGCCAGGACAAGCAAAGGCTTATGGATCCAAAGTGGTAGAAACATCCCAGCGCTGGCAGGGGTTTCCACGTGGCTCCTCCATTTCCCAGGGCACTGGGTCTACTAGCACAGTGCCCTGTGTCTTGTCAGTAGACAAGGTGAGCAGAGAGAGAGGATGTCTCCCACCTCCAAGAGGAAATCCCAGAATTCCCAGAATCCTAGGAGAAGGCTATTCCCACACAGAGGTCTCATTGGCTATGACCTGACTAACCAGTTTCCAACCCTTCCCTTATAATTCTCTCAAGTTCCAAATGGACATCAGATTATGTAACTACCACATAGTTCTAATTACCCTGTATGGAATTTATGATATCATAAATGTCTATGGGAGCAGATAGCCTCATCTTTCTCTTGAAGATCATGTGTGTTTTAATGTGATTAGAAGACCAAGGCAAATCTCATAATACCACAATGGTCTTTTGATTCTACTATTAAAAACAAAAACTAAAACAAAACCCCAAAATCACTCTCATGGAGTTCATTTCAATTTATAATGATTCTTTGTAATGTTTTCGAGAACATAAATTTGCACAGGACCATGCAGGATGATTGCTTTCTCCCTAGGAGCAGCTGGGGTGTCTGAAAGGCTAACTTTATGATTACTAGCCCAATGTCTAACCCATGGAGTCACCAGGGCCCGCTTGTACCTATTATCAAAGAAAGTAAATACATGTGACTACCTCGATTATGGAATGATATTGCCTATATATGTGACCATGGGCAAATTACTTAATATTTTTGTATGTCATTAAAATGTGTTGTTTAAAGTATTGTTAGTTATAGCAAACTTAGTACATACTAAACAAATAAGCAAAAAGCCATATAAAAGGAGTTAGAGTCAAAGTCTTAGGCCAGCCTCAAACAGCAATGCTTCTTTACAATAAAAAATGAAGCCCTATTCACACTGTGTGTGATGAGCTCCTGAAAAACCCTTTTTTATAACAAGTGCTAAAATAAAACTCTTGAAAATGTGTTCTACCTGTGCAAACTAGTGGCAGCTGAAGCATACAATGAGAATGGTAAAATGAATAGAAGCTAGAGAGCTCATGACCACTCATCCAGATTTCCTATAACCATCATTCCTATATGCTTTTGGTAAGTGCTATCAAGTCAATTCCAACTCAGAGCCACCTTATGAACAACAGAAGGATAAACTGGTCACCCTGTGCCTATATAAGTATTTGAAAATACTTATAGGATAGATAACATCATTATATTAATGCACACTAAGCCTTCTATGTTTGTACAGGCAAGGATTGTGAGACTTTCATTTACTTTGGATGTTATGAAAGAAAGTTTGACATCATTTTACTACTCTTATTTTAACTCTCCCTGATCTTAGAAAGGTATCGCTTGCAAGGAATCATATTAGTTGAGCTTGGAATGGTGTGCTTAACTCAATCTTTTTGGGGAAAGATTCAATTTCATAGGCTCTATTAATGTACATAGGAGATATGAGACATGGAAAACCTATGGATGGTTAAAAAATATAAGCAGCAGATCTATATGAGAATAAATAATTTCCCCAAGGAATAATGTCTTTAAAATTGAGAGCCTGGAGATGATTTTAAGAGATTGTAAATTATTAGAATAGTTTCAGTAAGGAAATACAAAGAGCAATACATAAATAAACTCAGAGACAATTTCTGCTTCATGGTTTCTTGATCAGAGAAAAGAGGGAAAGTTTAATATTGTATAAAATTGAGATTCATAGATTATTATGTAGCACAGTGGTTGTGATAATGAATTCAAACATAGCAATGATTCCAAGGGTGGCACAAAACCAGGTGACATCTCATTCTATTGTACATATGGACAGCTAAGTTATAAATCACTATATTACACATAAAAAAGATAATATCCAAAGAACATAGATTACAGGAATTAGGAATTTTCTATAAAATATAGACAGTTTTTCTTATGTAACATAAAATTAGACTGTGGACAATATAAGAAAAATATATTATTCTCTTGATAGAAAAATGTTAAGTTTAGTTATGTTACTAATTATATATACCAGTATGAAGTATATATGTATATATGCATACAAATTATGTGTATATTGACACACATATACACAAGTATAAGCATATTATTTTATATGTATATCCATGTGCAGAATATATATAGATTGGGCCACCACTCATCTGTCGGTATGTCATACTGTGATGAATTTCTTGGTGCTTTGATCCTGGAAGGTATTGTATCTGTATATGAAATATGAGCAGTGTTCTTGAGAAAGGACAGTTTTCCTCAGTGCCACCAGACGAAGAAGAAGAAAAGTTTATTAGAAAATTGGTCACTGAACACCTTATAAATAGTGGTGGACCAATATGAAATATCACACCAGAACATGATCCTCTTAGGTTGTGACCATAATCACCACCTCTTGTCATACTGAAACAGTCATAATTCAGGAAATATTACCTTCTCAACAATCATCTCTGCATTGTTTATATTTTTTAATTTTACTGGGGGCTCTTACAGATTTTATTACAATCCATACATACGTCCACTGTGTCACACGCATCTGTACACATGTTCTGTTCATCTTTTTCAAAATATTTTCTTTCTACTTGAGCCCTTTGTATCAGCTCCTCATTTTCATTCCTCACTGCCCTACTTTTCCTCCCGCCTGTGCCCACTATAATTTATAAATTATTCTCTTTGTTTCATGTCTTACACTGACTACTGTCTCCCTTCACCCACTTTTCTGTTGTCCCTCCCCTGGGAGGGGAACCAAGCATCAATTATTGTGAGAGATTCGCCCTAACTCCCTCCCCTCACCCCTTTTCCTACCCTCCCAGCATCGCTGCTCCCCTTCTTTGTCCTGAGGGATTTACTAGCTCTGGACTCCCTGGCTTTCGAGGTAGGATCTGTACCCGTACACATTTTCTGCTCTAGCCAGATTTGTAAAATAGAATTGGGGTCATGGTAGTGGGGTAAAGGGGGGAGCATGAAATAAGGAGAGGAAGGCTGTGTGTTCCATCAGTGCATACTACACCATGACTGGCTCATCCTTCTTTGTGGCCCTTCTGACAGGAGAAATTCATTCACTACTGACTGCCTGTGAGTTTCCACTCTGCCCTACCTCTAATTCTCATTGATATGATTTTTGTTTTGTTCTGTTTTGGGGTCTTTGATACCTAATCCTTGATTCCAATGACACTTCATGATCACACAGGCTGGTGTGCTTCTTCCATGTGGACTTTGTTGCTTCTCAGGTACATGGTCGCTTGTTTATCTTCAAGCCTTTAAGTCCCCAGACGCTATATCTTTTGATAGCCAGACACAATCATCTTTCTTCACCACATTTATTTTTGTCCCCATTTGTCTTCAGCAATCATGTCAGGGGAGGTGAACAACACAGAGAGCTACTTAAGTTTTATATTGTGCTGTCTTTTGGAAAATATCTTTCTGTTGCTCAAATATGCAAACTTATTATGGGCACTAAACTGTATCTCATCTAAAAAGGAAAGAGAGAATATAGTCACTGTGTAGCTTTTGCTCTGATAGCCCCAGTCATGGAAACAATAAGCAGTATATATGCAATTATACATATGTATTAATATATATTATATGTCTGTATGTGTTTATATATATATATATATATATATGTGTGTGTGTGTCCTCTGGCATAGTAATGGGTTACATGTTGGGCTGCTAACCACAAAGTAAGAAGTTTGAATCCACCAGTTGCTCCTCAGGTGATAGCCAGGGCTTTCCACACCTATAAATCATTAATGTCTTGTATGGTCTCAGTAAGTTAGAATCAACTCCATGACAATAATTTTGATTATAGAACTGTATGGACATGTATCATAATCCTGAGAATTATCTTGCTATTAGACAATAAAACTATTTAAACCAAATTTAGAGGACAAAATCCTGTAATTTATCCACAATGCTTCAGATTTTAATTTTACTATTATTATTATTATATATTTATTGCTATGGTAACCCCATGCATTGCAGAAGACAAAGAGGGGGTTTTAAAAATTTTATGGAAAACTTGAATACACGGATAATAAAATTTTTCCATAACTTCCTTGAAGGTTCCCTCATATGCTTTACAGATTTTCTTGGCTGTAATATTAATGAAAACAGATCATCAGGTCATGCCCTCTATAATAATGCTGAGTTGACTCAAAATAACAGCCTTCAAGTCCTCAGTCACTCATACAATTTTGTGTTTTTAACACTTGCTTAGGATTTAGACCCTGGCAGAGCACTCATCCCATGATAAAACTAGCAAGTAGAGCTAAAAGTCTAAATTCAAAGAACAATGAAAACTTATGTCAAATGTTCAAGCTTGTCAAGAGGTAAACTCTGCAGAAATTATGTAAGAAATCATTCATAACCATATAACATGAGGTCTTTAGCATCAAATTGTGGAGTACATTAAAAATGGATCTTCAATGAATCTGTAACCACTGAATACAACTTAAAAATGACATTAATAACCTGTTCTATGTGTATTATTCTTACAGTGAGGGACATAGTTATCTTTCCAGTAAAGTTGTATAAAATGCTTGCTCAATAATAAACCAGAGAATGTTGTACTAAACATTTAAGTGAAATATCCCTCATAAAATCCCAATAATGCCAATAAAGAATTATTTAGAGGTAGTAAATAACTGCATAGAGGACGAAATTTATTTACAAAATAAATTTTATTGACAAAATCATGGTCAATAAAGTCTCTTCTAAGTGTAGGAATTGCTAAATTGTATGAAAGGGGGTTTCATGATGCAGTGGTGAAGCATTCCACTTCTAGCCAAGAGACCGTCAGAATAGAATAATGGAAAATTCCATTAGTGAGTCATTTATTCTGTGAGTCACTAAGGCACTGAGAAACTCTTTCCTCCTTTGCAAAGAAAGACACAGATTTCTTTTTTACTTTGTGACAGTTATACGAGGTTCAAAGGAGGTAATGTGTGAGAGTACTTGATAAATTATGACACTGTTTCCAAACACATTATTTCCGCACCTTCCCTCACATCCTCTGCTGAATGCAAAATAGAGCACTGAAATTATCAGGACTTTTCCCTGTCCTGCTTTCTTACAACTCGATCTAGAAAATCATAGAATGCCAGCATTCTCTACCAACCTATTCTGTTGGAAGTGTTTTTCTTGTACCTACATAAAAAAATTTACATTTCAACTTTTTCTATAGCACTAGACCTAGAATTCATCCCTGGGCAGTGCAAACAATTATGTGTTTAGCTACTGATCAAAGGGTTAACACTTTAAACTCCCCCAGAATTACTTCATAGGACAACCTAGTAATCTGCTTCCAGAAACCACAGCCTTGAAAACCAGTTCTAACCCTTATGCAGAGAATCACCAAGAATTAACCTTAAGGACAACAAACCTGAGACAATTCACCAATTACGACTGCAATTTAGAGGCACTTTATACAGAGAGGCTATAAGATATGACAATTGCCACAAAGTCAGTTTCATTTTAATTAACAGAATAGATGTGGCCAATCATTAACGATCTGAAAGCCCATGTGCGATATTGACTTATAAAGCTGCTAACTGGAATCTGACACTAGTCTTATCACTTTCAATTTGGACCTAGAGCTGTATTTACAAGAAAACAAACAAATAAGTGCCCAGTACACACACACACACACACACACACACACACACACATACACACACACCTCCCAGGTTCTCAGTACGGGATGTGGCAATTTGGTTCCATAAAGGTTTACAGTCTTAGAAACCCTATAGGACAGTCCTACTCTGTACTACAAGCTTTCAATGAGTTAGAATTGACTAAACAGTAGTGATGATTTTGCCTTTTTTTATTAGATCTCTTGTAATTATAACCTACTGAATCTGCCCACTGCCATATGGTATCACTGAGGCACAGTGTCATAAAATGTTCACTTTCAGTGATAGTTTTATGGATTTTCTTAGGTGCTGTTGAGTTGGTCGCAAAAAGAGCAATCTTATGCACAACAGAACAAAGGACTATCCAATCCCACACCTCCTCACAATAATCATTTTGTTTGAGCCCAATGTCGCAGTCATTGTGTCTATTTTTATCTGGAACATCTGCCTCCTTTTCACTGACTATTCATTCTATGAAGCAGGATGTCCTTTTCCAGGAACTTTTCTCTCCTGAAAAAATGCTCAAATTATGTGAGAAAAAGTTTTACTCTCCTTGTTTCTAAAGAATACGCTGGCTCTGCTTCTCCTAAGACATACATGCTGGCTCTTCTAGGAGGCCACCATTCTCCCTGTATTCTTTACCAACAGAATAATCTAAGTGCATTACTAGGTTAGTCTGGGTAGACTAGAGGAACAAATTCATAAACCTGTATATGTGTATAGGAAGAACTTTATGTACAAGAACAATTAAATGTTGAGAAAATATCCCAGCACAGTCCAGATCAAGTGCATAAGTCAAATATTAGCCCATCTGCCCTTACCAATCTATAAAATTCTCCTCAGACACACAAAACAGAAGCAATGATACCAAATGTAGGAAGATCACAAGCCAGTGGGTATAAAGTCTTATGAATCCAGAGAATAGTAGAGACATCTCAGAGCTGGCAGGGGTCTCCACATGTCCCCTCCTATTCCCAAGGAACAGGATCTATCAGCATGGTGTCACACGTGTTGTCAGTAGAATGTTGCTCAGGGAGTGAGTCAAGAGAAAATGTGACTCCTGCCTCCAAGCAGGAAATACTTGAATTCCCGCAATCCTCAGGGAAAAGTCAAGGCCCACAGAGAGACCTTATTGACTATGACCTGAATGACAGACTACACTTCACCCCATTTACTCTTAATTCTCTCAAGTCCCAAATTGACACCAGATTATGAAACTACCTTAATCACTTCCTTTATAGTCCTCCTTATTAATTATCCAAATTGCACATGCATATGAGGTGGTTGAAAATACCATTGCTTGAATCAAACACATTTGAGTCTTCAAAGTGGCATCTTTGCTTTTCAACACTGTCAAAAGATCTTATCTTTTCTGAAGTCAACACTTGGATTACTTCTGAAACAATTGACTGTTGATCTACGCACAATGAAATCATTGACAAATTAAATAATTTATCTCTTTATCATTATGTTATATATTGGTTCAATAACAAAAGTATCATCTTTGCATTTGAATTGTAATAAACACTGAAAGCTGTATTTTACTATCTTTATCAGCAAATAGTTCAAGTCCTTCTTGCTTTCAGTTAACAAAGTTGCATCATCAGTTTATCACAAAGTCTTAATAAATCTTCTTACAAACCTAATATTCTTCTTCCTATAATCCAGTTGTCCAGATTATCTTTCAACATAAAAGTTGAGTAAGTACATTAAAAGGATATAGACCTGCTGCACATTATGTTAGGCCAGGTTGACTAGAGAAACAAATCCAACAGTTCTTATACATATGGAAGATGATTGTGATACACAACTTGATAAATGGAATTAAGGGGTGGAGTCTAGTCTGCCTTTCTGGTCACAGGCATGGTGATCTCCTCCCGTTATGGGTGTGGCCTTCTCATGACGATTTTTCTTCCTTCCTGGAAGCTTGAAATTCTCTCTCTCTGCCTCATATTCCTGTTGACAAACCACATGAAGCCACAATATTTGTACTGCCCATGTCAGACTCCTGGATATTCAGACAATGCCAATGAACCCACAGAAATTTCCACCTACCTTCTTTGCATTTGACATAATTGCATGTGCTGTATGAGTCAAAGAGGAATTCATGGACTAGTATCAGACATATGAGCTAATAGTGTACTTATCGTGGATTTGATCTGGACTGGTGGGTGGGTGTCAAGTCTTGTGGATCCATGGGCAGTGAACTTTTCCAGGGCCCTGGCAACATCCAGAGTCAGCCCACAGGAATTTGAAGGCAGAGAGAGGGGGGATGTTTACAAGGACTCCTTTTATGACAAAGCCATCCCCACAAGGAAGCACCATCAGGCCATAACCTAACTGACAGGCTGAATACCACCCTCAACTTTTATACATCTTCAAATTGGTATGAAATTATGTAAATACTGCAAACCACCCCTTGTCAATTTGGCACATTTACACAACTCTTTAGCCATACATATTTAAAAAAAGACAATGGTAAAACTAAAATGCATGCAACTCAAAATGTCTCAATCTCATTTAAGCACAATATTCTTTAGGGGAACAGAGCAAAAATATTCTATGCTTAATGATTGAAGTTATGTGGACACCAATACAATGACACTATAATCTTATCAACATAATTCCCCCACTCATGAAAGTTTGTAAGCCAGCCACTTCAAGCCTTTATCAGTTTTGACATCTAATATTTATACTGTCCATATATATCAACCAAGTATTCTGAGGAGGTCAACATATTTTTTTATGTGAAGAATCTTCCTTCTAACTGGAACCTTATGAGTCTGCATCCATAAGCAAAGTCTAATAAGAACAAGCCACTTCTAAACTCAATAGCATTATGCACCTATTCACAGGTCCCCAAATTTTATCTTTACCAGGTATCCTTCTGGTCCACTCAAGATGATCCTCATGGTTTACCCTCACCAGTGTGCCCATTGGCCACCTCAGCTTTCAACCCTTCACAAATTCAAAATAACCCAGCCCCCTTGGACTATGCAATACCATAAGCTCAAGTTCCACTTCACTCCTTAAACTTCAGATCAACCATCCTACTCTCGTCAACCTTTTAGTGCCTGGGAACATCTGCATGGATGCCAATGGCCAGACTCAGCCCATCTCTCTATTGAAGGATTTCATCCACTTCCACTCACAGGTGGTCATCTAGCAAGCATTTCAGGTTGCCTCCAGTCTTTCTTTAATGTTCACTTCTACATATGAGGGTTCCTCTAAGGACTCCAGACTTTTGCAGCTTCAGAAACAAGGTCTAGTTCAAAATTCAAAAAGGACTTAACAGAATGACCTCAGAAAAGTCTAAAAGGCAATTTTGTCTGCTGATTTCAAAATGTCTATGTGTCACATTCCTTTTTCACATTCCAAAACCTTCACTTCCCGCAATTTTTTCCTCGAAAAGTGCCCAGTTAATTGCATGGCCATATCTGATCTCTAGTTAGCCAAAGAAAAAAATCTAGCCACAGGCAGGAATCAGATAAGCCTCCCATCTCCATTATCAAAATTTGTTTCTCTAGTACCCCTGTCCTATTGCACTATAATATGTTAGGCCGGGTTGACTGCAGAAAAAAAATCTATGGACATTCATATATTTAGAGGCAAGAGTTTTATATCAAGAAGTAATTATAAATCAAAATCTTATGGATCCATCATTTATTGATTGGATTACAGATTGATGGTGTCCCTTTGCGAGTATGGCCTACTCTTAAGGAGGACTGTGGGGTCCCCTCCATCTCTTTCTGCCTTCACCATCCTGATGTCTGATTCTAGTAACTAGTTAGAAAACTTTGGAGGCAATATATTTATTTGGAGACAATAGGTTTTTGCCAGGACTCTACATGCATCCACTATTGATAGATCCATAAGATTCTGTATCCAACAATCTGTGATATTTCTGCATTTTGCATTCTCTTTTGTTACTGTGGGAATCTGAAAAGGACTTTATGGATGAGAATCAGAATTATGGACTTGCGTGTGACTGGGTTAGGATGTCTTTCTGAATTGATTGCTTTCATTAAATTATACAAAATATTCACCCCTCCATTCAATATTGGTCTTCCCATATTTATATAAACTTATTGCCTCCAAAGTTTCCTAACTAATCTTTCAAGTTGCTGTTGTCAATTGGATCCAATATAGAAAGATCTTTAAAAAGCACAATGTTGACCACAATTATTGTTTACTAGATAAACTGAATGACTGCTTGGTTTTAGGAAAACCTTAAGGGGTATTTTTGTTGAAGTTTAAAGATTGCTGTTGTTGAAAGACATCAAGCTGGTTCTGACAGAGACCTTATGTACAACAGAACAAGACACTGCCCATTCCTGTTCCATCCTCACAGTTGTTCCTATGTTGAGCCATTATTGAATCCACAGTATCAGTCTATCTCAATTTAGCTTTTTTTTCTTTCTCACTGCCCCACTCCCACAAACATGACCCCCTTCTCCAGGGACAGGTACCTCCTTACTTGTCCAAAGTATATAAGACAAAATCTCTCCATCCTTGCTTCCAAGAAGCACTCTGGCCATTCGCAGTCTATTGAACTTTTCAATGTTGTTCTCCAGCATCCCAATCAAAATGCATCCTGATTTGTCTTTCTTAGTCCATGTCCAGATTTCACTTGTATATGAAAATCTTGGCTTGGGGTATACAGACTTTAGTCCCTAAAGTAGAACCCTTGCTGTTCAATACTCCAAAGAGCTTTGGTGTAGCACATGTACCCAATGTATTGTTCCCTCTGACCTCTTGGTTGCTGCTTCCTTGAGCATTTCAGAGATCCCAGCAAAAAAAAAATGTCACCAACCTTTCACCTTTTTTTCATGATGCTATTGGTTGTCAAGTTGTGAGGCTTTTAGTTTTCTTGAAATAGAGATGTGATCCATACTGAAATCTGCAGACTTTTATCCTAATGGGCAAGTGCCTTGTGTACTTACTTTCAGTAAGTAAGATTGTATAATCAGAAGACCAAAACATTTAATAGGCCTTCTTCCGATGCTGATTCCACATTCTTTCCCATATAAGCCAGGTCCTCTGATTATTTTCTCAGAATACAGACTGAATAGTAAACTCAGAGGATACAATGGTGACACACAATTGTCCTGATTTCAAGCCATGAAGTATCCTCTTGATATATGTGCACAACTGTTTCTTGATCCATGTACAAGTTCTTCATGAGCACAGTATTTTTTCTTGAGTTCCATTCTTCTCATGGTTATGCATAGTTTATTATCCTCTACATTGCTGAATGTTTTGGCATAATCAATAATGGATAAGCAAAATATTTCTGGTATTATCTGCTCAAGATCCATCTGATATCAGCAATAGCATACCTTGTTACACATTTTCTTGTGCATCTAGCCTGTACCTCTGCCTCTTCCCTGTCAATGTACTATTGAAACCATTGTGAGATGGTCTTCAGTTAAATTTTACTGGCATCTTACAACAGTGATAGTGTGCTATAATTTGAGCATGCTGATGTGTTACCTTTCTTAAGGATTGATACAAATAGTCAGATAGCCAAGTAACTATCTTTTTAACCTAGATGGATGAGTGCTTTCAGAACTTCATCAACTTCTTGGAGCATGTCAATCACAGGTCAATGAATTCCGGCAGACTTGTTTGTTGTTAATGCTTTCACTTGAGCTTAAAATCCTTTCTTCCACATCATTGGCTTTAGCTCATATGCTCCCTTCTGAAATGTGGAGTGTTGACTAGTTTTTCTTGATAGAGTAACTGTATTCTTTACATCATGTCTTGGTACTTCCTGCATCACTCATAGTCTGCCATAGAATCTTTTCCTATCAGAACTGGAGACACAGCTTATTTCTTGAGTTCTGTCAGTTTCAGATATGCTAAGTGTGTACTTCCCCCCAGGCTTTCTAAGTCTAAGTCTTTACACACTTCATTATAATATTTGGCTTTAACTTCTCGAGCTGCCCTTTAAAGTTTATGTTCAGTTCTTTAACTTCATTGTTTCTTCCATTTGCTTTAGTGAGTGTATGATTAAAACAAGTTTCAGAGTATCTTCTGATGTCCAATTTTACTCTTTTCTTTCTTTCCTGACTTTTTGAACACTTTGGTTTTTTTCATGAGTGATCTTATTGAGGTCACCCTACACCTCATCAGGTCCTCTATCATTAGTGTTCATTGCATCAAATCTATTCTTGGGAATTTTCAAAATTGAGGTGGGCTAGACTGAAGATTGCATGATTACTCTCATGGACTTTACTTTTCTTCAGGTTTATTCTGAACTTACATATGTGCAATTGAGGGTCTGTTTCACAGTTCAACCCTGGCCTGGGTAGAGCGGCTGATATTGAGGATCTTGGGCATCTCTTATACAGATGTAGTCTGATTTCTGTGTATAGCATCTGAAAAATGTTCACATGATAGCCGCCTATTGTGTTGCTGACAAAAGAGTATATGCTATGAACAAGTCATTGTTTGTACAAAATTCTCTCATCTTTGTTTCCATCTCCAACCCCATATTTTCCAACTACTGTTCCTTTTTGTTTCCAACTTTTGTTTGCAGTGCACCTTGGTTGCATTTGTAATCAATTTCAGATGAAAATTGTGAGTAGAATTCCTTAATTCCTCATCATTAGTTTTTGTGGTTGGTGCATTACTTTTAATAATAGCTGTATTGAATGGGTTTCCTTGAAGAATGATAGATATACTCTTATCAGAGACAGCATTGTACTTTACAGTTGATTTTGCTATGTCCTTTTGGACAATAAATGCCACATCATTCTTCCTGATTGTGGAATCCCCTGCAAAGTAAATATGATTTTTCTGGTTAAAATGGATAATACCAGTCTATTTCAGCTCACAAATGCTTGAAATATCAATCCTTATGCATTCTATTTCATTTTTTACCACTTCTAGTTTTCTTAGATTTATACTTACACATTCTAAGTTCTGATTATTAGAGGACTTTTTCAGCTGCTTCTCTTTATCTCCAGTAAATGAAGATTCCAAAGGCTGCACTCCTACAGGCTTCAACCAATTGAAGCCACTATGGTTGATTATCTCTGATAAATCGGCTCCCCATCACTCACATTTCCAGTGACCTCTGTATTTCTAATGGACCTTTCAAAAGGTCCTTCCTTTGGCACTATCTCTGAAAATGTTCTACTTCCATTCATTAGGTCTTCACTACCTGACAAGGTTTCAAAGATATGCATAAGATTTTTAGAACCTCTTTTCTCTGAATTGGGGAAACAATTTCTTCTTCCTTGTCTGATCTTGGTTTGGAAGTTCCGCTGAAACCTGTTCACCTTGGGGACCCGGCTGGCATTTGAAATATCAGTGACATAGCTTCTAGCATCACTGTGACACATGCCACCACTGTATGACAAACTAACAGTGGATGAATTTATAGATTACCTCAGGACAATTATTTCAGGAAGTCGTTCAGCCCCTCTAGCTTCACACAGTCTGTAGTCAATGAGAATTTTAAAATCTACCTTTTATTTTCAGTAATAGTAGCTGGGCATCATCCAGCCCCTCTGATCTCATGACAGGGGTAAGTTTATAGAAATAAAATATATAACTGTGTAGCTTCTCTGAACATATGGATGCTTAATACCCATATATCATAAAATAATATGATATAACCATGCAATACAACAATTTTATTTTTTATCTCTAAAGGGTTTACTGATTTATTTTGTTCATTTTTGTCTTTAACTTATAAAATCTCCTCATAAGTTTGATGTAAGAGGGATAAGAGAGAATATCAGTCAGAGAAATATCTATTGTGTAATAATCATTCTCATGATTTGGAGAAGAGTATGCTAAAGAAAATTACAAACTTTCCCTCTAGCAAGTTATGAGCAATAAATGGCCCGATCTTTTAATGGGTCTTACAATTTTATTATGTGGGCATGAAAAATATTGTTTACTATTTACATTTTAACATACCATAATTGATCAAGGCTCTACTTAGTCCTGAATAATATATAACAAATATTCAAACTAACTGAAGAATTCTATCACTATCCATGAAGATGATGCTCTTCAGCAGCCTTTCTTTAGATATATTTGTTTAGTTTATGGGTGATGCCTATGAATTCTAATGGGAAAACTAACATATTAATATAAAAATAATTACGATACATCATCTACTGATTTGTTAAAAGGCTCAAGGACCCTTAGACTGAAAGGAAGTATTTCCTTGTGGCTTATATTGCTTTCAGGGTTGTTGTCTGAGTTTAAGTCATCCATCACAAAGTCTATTTTAAAAGCAAATACGTTTAGATGGTCAGGTAGTAAATGTCTAGCATCAATAATCAGAATATATAAACTAGATACATAATCCCATTTAAAAATAGTTTCACACTGCATGTCAGTAATCAAAATCTAATTTTAGCTTCTGTTCTTAATTTTCAAAACTTTTTTCTGATATAAGATGCAACCTGACTTTATCAAAAACAAATGCTCAAACACACTGATAAGACCAGAATTCCCTTGAAAGCAGGATGTTTCAATACTAAACTCAGAGGCCTGTTACTATGTTTACAAAAGTACCATGTTTGAGGCTACAACTAACTGAACATGTGATTAAGAGCTGCAAAATTATAAATACCCTGTAAATATGTAAAACCTTGATAATACAACCATTACTGGAATTTTCTGTAAATGTCTGTGTAATATTTTGCACAATGTAATTTGATATACAATAATTATCCTTTGTAATAAAAGCCATTCAATAATTGTCTATGTGAGTGGGGTTAATTAATAGTAATTTACTAATTACAATTACAGAATCTAGAGAAGGCTCTTGATTTTTTTCCCAAAAGATATGTGCTAAATATTGGTTCCAGTTTACAGTATATGAAAAAGACGTATGTAGTTTTAATGCTTTGTCTAAGTCTTGTGATTAGACAATCTGCTGGAATCCACAAGGTAAGAAGTTTGAAATAAGCAGATATTCCATGAGAGAAAGACTAGACTTTCTACTCCTGTAATCATTTACAGTCCCAGAAATGCACATGGGACAGCTTGTCATTGTCCTATGCATCAGCATCAACTAGTGGCAGATAGAGTATTCTTCTAAGACCTAGAGGTGGAGAAAGGGAAGATATTTTAACAAAGATATTGGGGGGGGGGGGAATGTTGGTGACAAAAACAGGGGTCCAAGGTGCTCAAAGTCACAGCTCCAGAAAATGACATCACACAACATACAGAACTAAGATAACTAGAATGAGATGTAGAAATATGAACAGGACAAAATAATACCCAATCTTGAATTATGATCGTGACCTTTATTTAGCATTAAAAAAACAGACTGTACCATTTATAGTATCAACATTAATATAGTTCAATTAAATTGGAAGGATATTTATCACTGGCCATGCAATTTTGTAATTCTGGAAAAAGCACCAATGCCCCGGTAAGGCATTTGCCAGTGTAAGTCTGCTATTGAGCTTTATGGGTCATGGAAAAGTCAAGACCTAGAAAATTGCCCAGCCTTGATTTGTTGTAGTCTTGTAAGTAAGGCCTTAGGGATAAATGAGGGTAAACATGAGGCGGGAGTTAATAATAGAAAAATTAAATCCACGGAAGCATTACATTCTTATTTAACTTGTGTCTAGATATATCTAGCTTCAAATTTCACATCCATATATTATCTCACAGCTATTTTACAAAATGAGTATATAAAGATAGTTTGACATAAAGTTATGAGACTTCCACTAGTTCAGTTAATGGATTTGCTTCTGATTGATTCATTTATTCTTTGCTTTTTAACCTAAAGATGATTATGTTGTGTGTACAGTCATTTTCCCCTGTATTATGACTGTTTTTAAAAAGCTGAGAAGTTAGTCTGGAATACTCAATAAATATATTTACAATATTCATAATAAATATATATATATATATATTTTAATGAAAATTTTAATGTTTTCATTCTAAAGCAAATTCACCAAATAATTTGTTGCTGTTGTATTAATTTGACCTGGAAATATATTTGTAAAAATAAAAATATGGCAACTTGATCATCATTGTCCTCAGAGAGCATTTATTTACACTTGTGACGTGTCAAGGACACAAAAGTTCTTTCTCACAAAAACAACAACTACATCCAGATGGTCAATGTCTCTTCCAGGAAACGGTGGTTAGTAAAAGCACAGACCCAGCAAAATTTTAAAAATAGAGGCCATGGTTTGTCAAAAAAAAAATACACTATCAATGAATCAAAACAGGCCTGGGAAATCACCAGACCTGCCTTACATGTCTTCTCTCTTTCTTGCTGTTTGGCCAGCTTTTTAGTTGTTGGAAGTACCAGGTCTCTTGACTCCAAAGAGTTGCCTGTGTTGGTATTTCAGACTCTCCTATTGAAAAAATCAGAAATTCTGTTGCAACACATATCAGATTTCAAATGAAAAACAATGGAGATTGTGTGGGATTTAATTTTTTGTAGCATTGGCTAGCAGTTTGATTGTGTGCTTAAACAATGCCTCTTCTTCCAATATAAAATTAGATTGAGGGGAACAGACTTGTAATCTATTGTTTGTGTAGAAGTAGACACTGATTTTGAGAGCACTTTCCAAAAAACATATTTGGGGTTGGAAGAGGCAAAAAGTTGTTTTTGTATAAAAATAATAAATGTATCCTTTGAATGTTTCTTGAGGGAACTCTATCCAAACAGATAACTTTAGAACTTCACTATTGCAGAATGATACTTGGTTAAATATATTTGAAAACTTGGGAAAGCAAGAGACAAAAGCAATGTGTTTTATAAGATTAAAAAATTTAATTCGAATGAGATCACAGTGTTTCAGGAATAATAATTCGCTCATGATGTTCACTTAATTGAAATTAGGAAAAGTGACCTCAAATAAAAATGCTTTCTGAATTAGTTTTTCTGGATCTTCTTTTAAAGACATCTTCATAACAGTATAATACTTGTAACTCTCAATGAACATGAAATAATATTTAAAGAAAACTAAAGTTAAAGCATAAACATGAGATATATGTCATAAACTGAGAAAAATCATTTTAAAAAATGCCCAAGGTATAAAACTAACAAGAGTAGTTTTCTACATTTAAACTCATTATTTGTTTTAGCTCCACCCCCATTTTTAACAAATTCTTGACTTTAAAGGATGAGTGCTCTCACAATTTCAATCCTCTAAAAGTGGAAGCTCCTACTTACCCATGTTATGAAATTTTAGATTATAAAAAGTACTGTTTAATTCACCTATTTTCACCCAATCCTCAAACTCACTGTGACTGAGTCAGTTCTGACTTATGAGCACCCTGGTAGGATAGTACTTATACCCTGGGTTGTCAAACACAAAGTCAGCTGTTCCACATAAGAAATAAGAGCCCTTCTATTCCCATGAGTTCCAGCCCCTTAACTCATGGGGGTAGTTCCACCTATTATATAGGGTCACTGTGTGATCTTTACTTTACACATGATGGCATTGAAATTTAAGAAGATCACATGTTTATATGAAAATGGGTGGATGGATGGATGCATGCATGTAGTAAAATGGGTAATATAATCCAGGTCACCTAGATACCAGCTAAAATGCTTTATTGTTTAGCATACTGCAACTAAATCTTTCTGAGTGAATAGTTCTTACGAAACTTAGATTGGATTGGAATTCATAGAGAAATTTATACCAATTTTAGGGCACCTAATGCAGATAATGGAGACCTGGCTAAGTCAGGCTAGAATAATAGGCACCATGATTGTCAAGCTGGAGGAGAATTTTCATCAAGCATGTCTTCTGAAAACTTGATTTTAAGAAGTCAGTTTTCAGTATTTACCTAGACACAACTGATTTTAACAGTGTTTCATTACAAATGTCAGATGAATGGCATATATATCCCCTCACTCAGCATGTTCTCAATGTTTCTTTCTACAATTTTTATTGTTGTAAGTTGCTGTTGAGTCAATCCCAACCCATGATGAACCCATGTGTAGCTTCTTCATAGGTCCTTTAAGGCTGTGAACTTTAAAAGCAGATTGCCAGCCATTTCTCCCCAGCCCTTTTCAGCAAGTATTTAAGCACGGTGTGTGTCACACATGCTTAGCTCCAACTCATTGCAATTAATTTGAGTCCTACTCATAGCCCCCCTTTGAGACAGAGTAGACCTGTTGCTATGGGTTTCCTAGGCTTTAAATCTTTCAATCTCTAGAGAGATCCATCTTTCTCCTAGACTGACCTTGTGGTTAGCAGCACAATGCTCATCCCATCTACACTACCAGGTCTCTAGGGATTCCCTTTCTACATTGTTTGTCATGAATTAATTGAGTCTGAGTTTCCTCCACTATTTCTTATATTCCCTATTATATTCTTATATTCCCTATTTCTTAGCTTATCTACACGGATGTAATGGTGGTGCTGAGAGGGCAGCCTGGATGTGTACAGCATCCACAGAAATTACTCTGAGGTCATTTGATATGTCTTACAATTATGTAGAGTGGTCATTTCTATAGCAAGTTTAAAAAATTTATTCTAAAAGATTTCTTTTCTCCAAATGTATGAAAAGTTCTAAACTATTTTTTCAATTAAGAGATATATAATTTTAAGGTTATATACAATTTAAGATATATAATTTTAAGGTGGTTGTGGACTGCAGCCCACTTGGTTGGAGGTTCAAATCCAGCAGCAAAGCTGGACCGCCTACTCCCACCACCAGAGGGCAGTGATGCCCCAAAAACCAAAAACAAAAAGTGTTTCTAGATAGGAAATCTTCAAGAACTTAATTGCTCCCCTAAAATATGTTATAAAAAATCAAGTGGTGGAGCAAAATTACTTCTGTTTAATAAATGTTATTGTCATTGAGCTATCACTGACTTGTGTGACCATGCATAACAGAACAATGTTGTGTCACTATAACATCTTCATGACTGTGGAGATGTTAAAAGGTTCTGTTGCTTTGATGGTAATCTATCGCATTGAGGGGTTCCCTCATTTTGGTTGACTTTTTACTTTATCAAAATGCTATCTTTATCTGTAACTAGTAATCAGTCTTTACTGTTGACCTGTCTAAGCTATATAAAATCTATGCTGGTATATTCATTATGCTATTTCTAAGACTGATTTTTTTCATTAATTTGTCAGTTCATGCATATACAAGTTCTTAGTCAACATCATAATTCAAAGGCACCAAGTTTTTTCTGTATTCATACTTCATTAAATTCCAGTTTTTCCCTGCATGCAAGATGAAAATGGTGAGCATTGACTTACCTTAATATATGTGCAAATTGTTCCCTTGATGATTTTTGTAGAGATTGAAGAAATGTTTGTCATAATTGATTTTTATTCTTTCTTTAGTGAGCCTCATCTCAGAATTAACAATAACAGTTGCGGCAGTAAATTGACCAGAAACTGCTAGAAATCCAGGCAAAATTCAGAAAAGTATGTGGGAAAAGGATATCATTGCAGACATCTGATATACCTTAGCTGAAAGAAAAGCATACCAGAAAGATGTTCACTTGTGTTTTATTTATTATTCAAATGCATATAACTGTGTGGATCTTGACACAGTATGGAAAGCTTTGAGAAGAATGAGAACACTGAAACATGCGCATGTGGAACGGGTACGTGGACCAAAAGGTAGTTCTGTGAATAGAGCAAGGAAATGCTGTTCAAATAAAGAAATGGTTGGTATTCTCTCACTGTATTTATTCAAACTGTGTACTCAGCAAACAATCAGAGAAACTTCATTTTATGAAGAAGAATGTGGCATCAGATTTGGAGGTCGTCATATTAACAACCTGAAAGCACTACAGGCTACAGAAGGACAAACAGATACGTCTTGGTAGAAACACAGCCAGAGTACTCCTTAGAGACAAGGATAGCGAGATTCCACCTCACTTACTTTGGACATGCTCTCAGGAGAGAAAAGTTCCTGGAGAAGGATGCCATGCTTGGTACAGCAGATTGACGCGGCGACTGCAACAATGGACTTACACATCGCAACAATTATGCATATGGCACAGGATCTGGAGGTGTTTGCTCTGTCATAAACAGGGTTGCTAGCAATTGGAAATTACTTGATGGCAACAACATTTGTCTCAATTTCCTTGAAGTAGAACTTATGATGCAAATTCTGGTAAAAGTGATTTCTTCAACCATTGACCTTTCGACTCGCAGATTCATGGGTTTCCTTTAAAATAAGTAAAGAAGTGTAGACATAGATGCTGTTCCACTCTTGAAAATTTTTAAAAGAAGCTCTTTTTGTTCCCAAGATAAGCATTCATTGCATTCAAAAGCATTGTCTACTAAGAAATTACATGGCATTTCACTGGCCCCTAACTTTGAAAGTTGCCTGTCTAACCACCATAGACCAGCAAAAACCCTTTGAAAATATGACTCATCTCCTTTTTAGCCTTCCACAATATAAATTCCCTGATT
Source organism: Nesogale talazaci (assembly GCA_004026705.1). Lineage (NCBI taxonomy): Eukaryota > Metazoa > Chordata > Mammalia > Afrosoricida > Tenrecidae > Nesogale > Nesogale talazaci. The sequence goes on from PVJH01001046.1 coordinate 25,472, forward strand.
TTCATTTATTTGTGATCAATCACATTATTTTTGACACTCTTGCATTGTTTCCACAAGAATGCCTCCCTCCCAGCACTGATTTGTTTTTGTCATTATGACAAGAAATAGGGAGTTGATCACGAAAATGAATCAGTTTTACATACAAATTAAACAAATTACTGAAAGTTTTTAAAATCAGAAGAGGAAGTAAGTTTCCTCAGTTTGCCATCTTTTAAAATTAACATGCCGTATTAACTAAATTATCATATAAATTTTGAAGCCTTTTATTCTACATAAGTGATGTAAGATTTAGCTCTGATTTGGTTTGAGAAATGTGTCCTTTTTAGTTGTCTCCGTTTTTGTTTGGAACCTCAATCTATACAAAGAAGGCATTTATTTAGATTTAAAGTGTTTACAAATTATGAAACTATGGAATATTAAGCAACCGATTTCCTTTCTCTTTGGTCTCATGATCTGCAAAGAAATGTGAATATCACAGTTTCTTTAATACTCAGAGTTTGCTGTCTGCCTAGGACACTTGTGGCAAGTTGAATGCTTGCCATTCCAATTAATTCTTAACTATATGACATTTGCATTGTGACCACTCATATTAAAACAATGGTACTGCACAATGTAGTACTTTTAGGGTCATTGTTAGGAGTCATCAAATCATTCACACCCCTAGTGACCTATGCACAACGGGATAAAAAAATACAGTATCATCCTTAGAGTTGTCACTCTGTGTCCGTCCATCTCCTTGAGAATCTTCCTCTTTTTCACTTTCCCTCTACTCTCTGTATTGTGTGTCCCTTCTCTGGAAAACTGTGTCTCCCTCTGACGATGTGTTCAAAGTAGGTAAGGCAAAATCTCTCCATCCTTGCCTCTGAGGAGCACTCTGGACATATGTTTTCCAAGACAGACCAGCTTGCCGTTGTAGCAATCCATGATACTTTCACTATTCTTCTCCAGAACCACGACTCATATGCATTGATTCTTCTTTGGTCTACTTTATTTGGTGACCAATGCTCACAAGCATATGACACAGTGGAGAGTACCATGGATTGGATCAGGTGCACCTTCATGCTCAATGTAACATCCTCACTTTGCAATACCCTGAAGAGGGGTTGTGCAGCATATTTGCCCAATGCAATACAACTTTTCATCCAGACTGCTGCTTCCATGAGCAGGTATTGAGGAGCCATTTCAGATAAAATCCTTGACAATGTCACACGTTTCTCCATGTAGCATAATGCTACTTAGTGGTCCAATTGTGACGATTATTGTTTTCTTTACATTGAGTTGCAGTCCATAAGGCTACAATCTTTGATCTTCATCAGCAAGGGCTTCAAGTCCTCCTCACTTTCATCAAGCACAGTTGTGTCATGGATGTGATAATTTTCCTATGAATACCTTATTTGCAAGCACTTGTAATGGGGTTCATATTAATTTATTCAAGAAGGAAATGTAGCCTAGTCATGAAACAAATTATATTGTCTTTTTCTACACTCTTTAAATGAGAAAAAAATAAACCACAGAAATAAGCATGCTCCTTCTGTTTCAGCTGGCATGAATGGGACCCTGCAGGATTATGCATTACTTCAGATTTCAGCTAATAATTCCCATGTCACAAAGAAGCAGACATCCATGTGCGAAGACTAAGCTACTTTACTAAGTGAATAGAACCTGGAATTTTAAACTCTATTAAAGCAGTCATCCCCCAACGGAGAAAGAACTGTTGGTATCACACATGCCCAAAGAATCAGACCCCAGGTTCCCCAATCACAGACGGCCTTTTTGTGGTATATTTGGAAAACATTTCAATGCTAGAACTCACTCTCTGATACATATAAATGTCTTCAAACACTTTCTTTAGCCTCATGCAACGTCGAGAGCAATGTATCTAACTTTTGAGGAATCACTGCACGAGAAACTGTTTCTAGGGTATTTAACTATAGGATAACATCCTATTAGACCTACATAAAACAGTCAACGCTAGTCAGGGTGCAGCGGATCTCATGGGCACGCCCGAGGCTCCCAATGGCACGGCCTGCCGTGCGTCCACTCACGCATAAAGGTGGAAAGCGGGCCCTCTAGCTTAACAAGACCTTGTTCATAGAAGGGCTCCTCGAGAAACTACGCAGCCTTACTGATGATGCCGCAAATCACACAGAGAACCAAGATGTGCGTGTGCTAAACGCCCACAGATGACATCCCGAGAGAAAGACCTCCTGCCCAGCCCTTGTGGGCAGTCTGACTCACCTGGGTAAACCCCAGATCCCCAAGCATCCCGCGCTGACCCAGCGGACCTGTGCCCCGAACTACTTGTTTCAGAATCTGCGCTGCTTCGGGTCTGAAGGTTGAGCATAACCCAATTGAGTGTCAGGGCTCCTTGGTCCCCCGTTCCCACCAGAAAGGAGGTGGATGCCACGAAAGCTCACTTCCTGGACACCTTCTACCCCTCCTCACCCACCATCGACTTCCAGGAGTGCCATGTGCATGACCAGAACGATGGCGCAGGGTTCCTCGAAGGTTATCTCTACCCCTACCTCCACCACCTACCCCTCCTGGAGACTGCCCAGATGAAACCAAACCACCACTTCGCGCAGACAGCTGTGGGCCAAGGTGCTGACGTTTCCTCTATGGGTCGGACTCACGGGTCTTGGCACAGCCAATAGGCATGCAGAGTGTGGGTACAGCCGGCTGTGTTTTGCAGTCCCTGTTCTTGCAGCTGAACACCATCCCCTTGGCCTGCAGGGATGGTGTCCAAAACCTGGTCTGGCCGGACCGTCCGTTGACCAAGAAATAAGTGGTTGTGGAACCCATAGGGCCCACTAACTTCCACCCAGAGACGTTCAGGAAGTTTCTAGCCCTGTATCTGCATGACGCAGCGAGCCTGAGACTCAGCAACTCCCTCTCCCACTCAAGTTCTGCATCCTGGGCCAGAGGTGAGGCTTTTATCTGCTGGTGGGGTGGAAGGAGTGGCCCTTGCAGAAAATAAAGAGTTTCCTGTGCCCTGGAAAAACAAGCAAACAGAAAGCATAGTCCAAGCTCAGCATTTTAAATAGAAGAACCACATAAAACCAAAGGATTCCTATGTTTGTATGCTGAAGAGTATATGGGAAATAGTTTGTACTCAAAAAGGACTTTCTTCCTAACCCTACTTTTCCTACATCATTCATTCCTCAAACACAAATGCACACACATTCTTTTGAAGTATGTGAAGGTGAAATCACAGCAGGCATTCCCCCCAGTATATGCCTGTAGGCATGATTTTAAATAAAGCCTTAGGGATTTTATTTCTGCTAGCATGCATATTCAGAACAATATTTTTTTCTCCAAAAATCGCAGTATTAGAACTCAATAAATCAAAGTCAATACATATGTATGTGTATGTAAAATATATGCAGGATGGTATAATAAAAATATATAATATATTTTTTCTACTGGCAGAGATGGTCAATTAAACAATGTGCAATTGGGCATGTAATCTGAGATCCAGTCAGCAGATGTGAGTGTATTTTAGGGTAAAACTGCCAGCTTGGGCTATAATGCAATATGCTACTTACAGAAAACAGCATATCATGAAGGAGACAGACAAAAGAAAATGCATTTCTGTAGTCTATTTTAAAAAGAGATTTGGGGGCATTGCTTTCATTACAAGAGAAAAAGAAATAATGATCCAATTGCCCCCAAACATGCATACAACATGAGACTTTGATGTTCGAGTTCGTGAAAACCATATACAGAGATTTCCCTACCCCTATGCTCCCCACCCCATTCCTTCATTTTCAGAGTACCTTTCCCTAAGGGGACAAACTATATCGAAAGCCTTCATCTCAATTATCCTCACACGATCACTGTGAGAGAATGGAGTGGCCTAGGACTTCTGAGATTCTACCAGCAAAGCCGTCAGACAATAGCTGCTAGAGTGGTGTGACGACAATTATAGAACAAGTTGGAGCACAGCTGGGGAAAGGATCTGGGTCTGCTGTTTGCCAGAGCATTCGACTACCCCACAGAACATATTGCCTAAAGCTGAGAATCCCACAGTGTCCTTAGTTAAGTATTTTCAAATTATGGTTCACTTTAAAGATTCATATTAAAAATTGGAGATGGCAGCTGGCCTGGAATCATTTAGGACACCCCAGGTTTCCAGTGAATGGAGGACTTGAATTGAGCGGGTGGGAAGGGATATCAAAGATGTAGGTGAGGACAGAATGTCTAACCTACTGTCCACTGGTCTTTCAACGTCGAGGGCATCAATGCTAAGTGCAGTGACGGGTAATCAGAGGCTGCAGAAGGTGTTCCCTGGGAGTTTGTTTTCTTTTACCAGGGGCTTCTTATGAAAGCCTCATTTCTACTTATTAGTTGCTGGAGAAGACAGATTAAGAATAGAAAGATATATAGCTATTTTAGAAGCCCAAGGGCAGGTTGAAATAACTCCCTCGTAAAGAGGAAGGTTGGGCTTTTCTCCTGGGAAGCCTTTAGCTGGCTCCCTCTTGTCTCACTAAGATTTTTTAAGATGTAGTCTAGGAGGGATAGACTTTTTCCTCATGAATTATTGATACTCTAAAACAGTTTTAATTGTTTTTCCTTTCAGTGCTACATAGAGAAACCCAATAATGATTCTCACTGCAATATTAGCATATATTTTAAGCGTGCCACAATACCAAGGGAAAGCATCTCATTTTCCTGGAACAATATGCATCTTTAAAAACAAGAAATATGATTTAACTTAGTAATAAAGATGAGAAGTAATCTAACTTACATTATAAAATTGCTTTGCGTGCTGAAAATAGTTTGTGGGCAAATAACAAAAGAATATATTTTTCTGTAAGATTTAATTTAATTATTTGAAAGCATGATTAAAGAATGAAATATGGGCTTTGGAAAAAGTAGGTGATAGCATGATCTACAGTATGATCTTTTCTTGGTCATAGCTATAAAACAGGAAAAAGTCAGAATGTAAATATTGTAATAATGAAATGTAATAATTCTTAGTTAATAGTATTTCCTGTGGAGAGAATTATCCATTCCAAGTCAGAGTGATCCTGTGTACAAGGGAAAGAAGCACTGCCTGGTCTTGTTGTGATAACTGTTGTGATACATGAGCCCATTATTGCAGCCACTGCATCAATCTAGCTCATTGAGCATCTTCTTTTACACTGGCCTTATACTGTAGCAAACATCCCTTTCTAGCGACTGTTATTTCCCAATAGCATTTCCAAAGCACGTGCATTATAGTCCTCTTATACCTGACTCCAAGGGACATTCTAGCTGTACTTCTTTTCAGATATATTCACTCTTCTTCTGAGAGTGCACAGTGTTTTTTGAAATTCCTTGCCGAAATCACAATTTAAATGCATGTTGATTTACAGCATTCCTTCTTCATTGTCCAGCTTTCCTTTGCTTATGAAGGAACTTAAAATATAATGGGTTGGTATTTCAAAGTGGTATATTTTCTTTCCAACACAAAATGTCTTGTGCAGCAGATTTGTGCAGGACACTATGTCCTTTGATTTCTTGACAGCTGGTTCCAGTAGCATTGATTAAGGACCCACTACTTAATATAAGTTGAAAATTAGAAATAAAAAATGTTTATGTACTTATCAAAATAAAACATAAAACATGTTGACATAAGCAATCTATTTTATGAAAATTATATATTTTCCAAATAAAAATAGGAAATATAATTAAACATAAGTCCCAAGAAGAGATGTTTTCGTTCCATTGAAGCCACAAGATTGTGCACACGTCAGCCTGTGATCCTTCTGCATTTTACGTCATTGCAGGTGCCTTCATGAGTCTGAAGAGGGACTTATAGCCTAGTTTGAGACTTGGACTTGAGCTGCACAGGGTTGGGCTGTATTCTGGATGTACATCAGCCTGGCCTTACACAAGAGTGGAGACTTCTGGATAATCTATTTGTCGATGGTGCACAAGGAAGGAAGAACAACTGCAAAAATCTACTAATGATTGGACCTTGGAGTGTGCCAAGTAGAAACCTAGGGAAATTGGAGATGGTCAAAAACAAAATGGGATGCATGAAGATAAGAAATCCTAGGCAATAGTGAGCTGAAATAGATGACCACTTTGAATCAGAAAATCATATGGTGTACTATGCTGGCACTACAACAATCTAGTGGAATGGCAGGTATTCATTGAAAAAACATTGCTAAATCAATACTGAAATGATGTCTGTGATAAGATTATATCTATCCTGATTCTAGGAAATTCAACCAATACAACTATTATTCAAATTAATACACCAAACACAAAAGGTGGTGTTAAAGAAGTTGAATCTTACCAAGAACTTCAGGCAGAAATTGATTACCTAAAATATATTGAGAGTTATTGGCCATTGGAATGTGAAAATCAGAAGCAAAGAGGAATAAACAGTAATGAGAAAATGTGGTCTTGGTCATAAAAATGCATCTAGAGATGGCATAATAAAATCTTGTACAACCAGTGTTTACAGCAAACAACCTTTTTCAAAAACAGTAAGGTGAGTATATGCATGGACTTCCCCAGATGGATACAAAGAAACCAAATTGACTACATTTGTAGGGAAACAAGATGGAGAAGCTCAATATCCGTAATGAAAACCAGGCCAGAGGTCAGTGATGGAATAGAATTTCAATTGTGCATCTATAAATTCAGGAAAACTTCTGTGAGCAAAATATTGAATGATACAGTAAGCATCAAGAAAAAATGGAAAGTATGCAGAACCACTGTACCCAGAAGAACTACTCAATGCTCCATCATTTCAAATGTTCATATATGAGTAAAAACCACTGCTGTTGAAGGAAGAAGTTCAAGCTGCATTGTAGGCCTTAGAGAAAAACAAGGCTACTGGATATGAGGGACTTGAAATTGAAATGTTACAACAAACTGAAGCACTGGGAGCACTCACTTGTCTATGCCATGAAATTCGGATGGCAGCTACTTGGCAAACTGGGAGAAATCCATATTTATGCCCATCCAAAATAAAGGTAAACTAACAAAGTGTTCACCCTATAGAACAGTATAATTGATATCTCACTCAAGTAAAACTTTGCTGAAGATTATCCAACAGCTATGGCAGGAGTGTCTTGACAGGGCACTGTGGTCAGGCTGGATTCAGAACAAGGGATATCATTGATGATGTGAGGTGGATCTTAGCTCAAAGCATAGAATACTATAAAGATGTTTAGTCGTGCTTTATTGGTTATGCAGAGGAATTTTACTTGTGGACCTGTGTTAGGCAGGGTTCTCAAGATAAACTATATATATATATATATATATATATATATATATATGCATATAGATAGAAAGGAGGGAATAAGAGCTAATCATATTAGCCCATGTGAGCAATATAGAGGACTCAATTCAACTTACTTTCATGAAACAGCTAATATATATGAGTCCTTCATCTCACATGGGTTGCTAGGTCCAAGGTCAAGGAAGCAGACTGAGGAGTCTTCCCTCATACACGAGAGACAGCATCTGCATGCAGGAATCAGACAGCAGGTTGGGTCAGCAAATGTCAGTAGCACAGGAGTTTAGCAAAGCACAACCCAATGGGATCTCTCACTGAAGTGATGCACAGAGACAGGATTCACCAGTCTCAAACTCAAGCAATATTTGCGCCAGCAGTGTGGAGAACAGGTCTCAGAGAAACCTTGAGCTCTTTGGCCCATGCCTTAAGCTGTTTGGGTTTTTGGTAGTGTAGCACACAGGTTGAAGCAGATAACAAGCTAGAGCAGCAACACGCTGGTCAGGACTCCAGGGAACAAGACAGAGGGATGGACCTTGCAGAGCACTGTATCTCATTGCCTCCAATGAAGTTGGATTAATATCTGCTCACATGTTCCTATTGACTTACTTGACACAATAAACTGAACTCTAAGAGGACCATAATAGAGTATGGATAAACTTGAGAAAAATGGGTATTAGAGAACACTGCATCAAGGATTTCAGCCTTCAATGTGGATTATAACTGAATGTAAAGGAGACCAGAATCCTCACAGTTGGACCAATATGTAACATCATGATAAAGAAGAGTTGGCAAGGATTCTAGCTTGGGCTGCTTCACAATCAGGGCTTCATGGTAGTAGCAGTCAAGAGCTAAAAATGCATGTTGCATTAGATAAATCTGCTTCATGAGTTTCTTCATAGTACTGAGAAGCGAGAATGTTATCTTGAGGATTAGGTGTGCCTGCCTGCCCCCAGTCTTGGTATTTTTCATTGCCCCATATGAAGGTGAAAGCTGAATAATGAATAAGGAGAGCCAAAGAAGAATCCATGTACTTGAATTGCAGTCCTGGGAAGCATATTGAAAGTGGTATAGGGTGCTAAAAGAACAAACTAATGTGCATTGGAAGAAATATGACCAAAGAGTTCCTTAGAGGCAAGGAGGGAAGACTTCATCTTACATAGTTTGGGCATATTGTCAGGAGAGACCTGTCCCTGGAGAGCATCATGCTTCATCAAGTGGGGAGACAGAGAAAGAGAAGGCCCTTGATGAGAGAGATTGACCATGGCTGCAACAACAGGCTTAGGCATAGGGACAATGGTGAGGATGAACGGGACCAGGCAGTGTTTATTTCTGCTGCACATGGGGTTGCTATGGTTAGGAACCAACTGCGTGACACCAAACGACCACTATAGCGTGGGAGTATAATTATGACTACAGCCTTTTGACTAAAGCATATAGAAAGTACTGGTCTTTTGAATAATGAATTATAATTTTGTGTAGACATATGAACATAGGCTTCAGTTTGAATGCAGATTTTTTAAATTGCACAAGTGAAAACAAATGGCTAACTTCTACCTCTTATGCTCCCTAGGGCAGTTGATACATACTTCCTCACAGTGTAATCATGCCTGCAGAGGAAAACATCATGACAAAAGAGACCAACTTAATTATTAATCCCAGTTCTCCTATTCATTAATGGGAGACCTTGGTTAAATTATTGAACCTGCCTAAAGATTAATGCTTTGCCATTGTTATAATAGCCCCCACCTAGCATAGCATGTTGTTCTTAGGTGCTGATGAGATGAACATACCTTGGGGATCCTATTGGGAAAACCCTGCCCAGTCTTGAATTATCCTCCCAATCATGCCTGTGCTGGAGCCATTGCTGCAGTTCCTCTGTCAGTTCATCTCCTTGAGAGTCTTCCAACTTTTTGCTAATACTCTATTTCTCCAAACATGACTTCCTTCTAGAAGGACTAGTCCTTCTTGGTGAAATATTCAAAACTTGAGAGAAACTCTCACGATCCCTGCATTTAAGGACCATAGCATACATAACACTCAACTAAATTCAAGGGACAATTATAATGGGATTTTCACAGAAATTTTATTCAACGCTCTCTCTTCCAGAATTATTTACTACAGCATAGTTTTGCTATTTAATTCTTTAGATAAATTTTATATCTGAATGTGTTTATACTCACTGTAGTAAGCCTTTACCACTAAGCAAAGAAACACAAAGAATTACACACATAGATATAACCTCACTGTGAAGAATAGCCACTCAATATTGCTTGATCTTTCTAATCTAATCTTCTTTGTCTTATGTTTATATTTACTTTTAAAGGATTTTATTTTACATAAAGCTATTATAGTCTGTTTCTCCTTTTTATTAAGACAGTCATTATTTTACATATCAAAAGCTCTTCAATGTTACCTTAAAAAATTATTTATGAGAGGCTCGTATACCTCTATCACAATCCATACATCCACCCATTGCATCAAGTGCATCTGTACGTTTGTTACCAGCATCTTTCTCAAAATATTTGCTTTTCCCTGGAGTCTTTGTTATCAGTTCCTCACTTTCCCTCCCTTCTCAGACCTCCTATCTCATGAACCCTTGTCAATTGATAGATTGCTATTATTTTGTCATGTCTTGCATTGTCTGATGTCTCCCTTTACCCATTTTATGGGCTATTTTGCAATCTACCAAAAAGATACTAGCAATTAATTTAATGTCTAGCTTAGACATTCAAATTTTCCTGTGATTTGCTATTGTGTTGAGTAAAACCTCATTAACTTTTCCTAATATACATGCTTAAACTCTAACAGATTGTGGTAGTGTGTTAGTGTTTTAAATAAAATATTAAATATATTTGTGACATCTACACAAGAAATAAGAGAGTCTCCAGTGACTCTCCTTTACCTATAATGGATGGATGGGAATAAACTGGTTACCAAATAGAAAATACTTGGATAAATTATTATTCAAGATCAAAATGATAGACCTGACTTGAACAGTTAAAACCTTGTCAATTGATCCCCCATTCTGAATTACATTGGGCCTAATCTGATTTTCAAAATTATCTGGGTTTTTTAATTCTTTAGATAAATTTTATATCTGAATGTGTTTATACTCACTGTAGTAAGCCTTTACCACTAAGCAAAGAAAAACAAAGAATTACACACATAGATAGAAAATTGTCCAGATTACCTCTAAAATATTTTGTCATTTTGGGTAACCCTCTTAAATTATTGTTATATGCTTTTCAATTTTGCTGTATATGAAACCTAGCATGGATGAACTCATCTTGTTGACAACTAGAATAAGGGTTCCTGGTGGGTTCAGTTGTGGGAGGAGGACAGAAAGAGGAGCTAATATCAAGAAGTTCAAGAAGAAAAAAAATAATTTGAAGCTAACTGTGGCAGTAATAGAATACCACTTAGTATTAATTTACTAGGAATGAGATTATATCCATATTATTTCTCAGTAAAATGGATATATATATATATATATATATATATCTATTCCAAGCTCTTGGGTTTCTGTCTCTTGTATTTCATTAGTAGTTATTTCTCAGGGTTCAACCTTTGACTTCGTGTAAACTCTCTCTCTGAATAATCTCATCTTTTGTTTCAAAATCTCTTGCCTTAAATTTGACTGCAGAGATAATATTATAAGTCCAACCTTGGTTAGTAGTAACTAGGAACTTAAAAAAATTATGAGCAATCATCCACAATGTCACTCTTGGTCTCTCACAGATTGGAGGAAGTGAGAGTGAATGAAATTGAAAAGGTTGGTAACAATTAGTCCAGGGGACTAGTGGATCACATAATTATGGCTTAAGATTTTAAATGGTCTATTTTCTTTTTTAATGACAGGAATAACCACTGCTAGATTTGGTAAATGTGGAGTTCCCAATGTCAGCAAGAGATAGCAGGCATTAATGTGCAATGTTTTCCAAGCCTCTGTTTATATCATCTTTGAAAATAATCTTTGATCAGAGAAGTTCACATGGAAAAGCCAAGATGCCAGGGGTAGATACGTCCATTTTGCCTCTTGTTAAATGTGTTTGCAAAGTCAGATTAAAAGGAAAGGGGAGTATATAAAGAGATAGAAGAATGTTTACAATCTACTTCAGCAACTAAGCTAGATGGGAATAAATTATATGGGACAGTTTCATCATCCATAATTTACTAAATTTCTTATTCTTGACTTTAGGAGAAATAGTTTTCATTATTGCCATATACTACTTAGTGTTATGAAACTATAAAATAAATGTTTTAATTTAGTTTTAAATATTGATGTATTTCTTAATTGTACTTGTGAGTTCTAGATAATGTTACAAATCATGTAAACTTAGCTAATCCATCCACCCTGTCTTGATAAAATGGTAATGTTCAATAGCAAGCATTTGATAACATTTTGATTGTAGCGCTTTGTAGGGCCAATTTAAACATAATTTTCAAATTCCTTAATTGACACTAAGACCTTGGGCTAATATTAAATTGAGTTAATGAATGAATAATCCCTTTAATTAAAGCAGGAAATTCAATAAGTATTATGAGTAATCTTATAATATGCTGATAAGAATATATTTTAAAGCTAAAATTGAAAGCAATTTTTCATCTAATCATAAGCCAAATGTTTATATACACTATGTAAACATATCAAAATCATTACCCAAATAAAATTTAGATAAGGTGCAGAGGAGAGAATTGAAAACAAAATTGATCTTAGAATATCCAATCCTTTCTGGAAGGAGGTAATGAATTTTTCCTATAATCTTGCCAGGATGCAACATTTCTGTAACTCACCAGAATTTTCACCTGAAGTTTTGTTGAGGTTTCATTGTGTGGATGAATTACTGGGTCATTAATAATAAAATTCTTCCATTCCTGAAGGAACTTGTTACCATCTCTTTTTTTTGTTATCTTCTTATATGAGGAAGCAGCTATACTATTTAAAATATTTTCCTCTGATTAACAAGTAATCCAGATTTATCTTTTACTGTTTTTAGTTACTCATGATCTATTATCTTGAGGTAATGATCAATGTCCTCTCATTATTTATTATATTGCTGCTCCAAACTCAAATAACAAAGTAACAATTTAAAAGTAGCTTAGGTGTATTTTATACCCACAATCTCTTTTGGAATGCAATGGGAACGATGGTTCCAGGGGAACCTGAGAGAGGGGAAAGTGCAGGAAAAGAGGTGGTACTGACCAACCCAGAGACAAAGGAACAACAAGTAATCCAAAATCATTGGCAGGGAGGGTGTGAGGGGCCTGACAGAGATTGACCAAGGACAAAGTAACTGAGAGAAATTGCTGAAACCCAAATGAAGGCCCAGCATGATAGTGGGACAAGAGGAAAGTAAAAAGATATAGAGGAAAGAATTATGAGGCAAAGGGCATTTATAGAGGTCTACATGCGGCAAGCACATAGGTAAATATATTTATATATTATGATGAGGAGACAGATATAGGTACATACATCTATAGGTTTAGTATTAAGGCAGAAGATGGACATTGGGCCTCCACTCAAGTACGTCCTCAATTCAGAAACACTTTGCTCTATTAAATTGGCATTCCATGATGCCCACATTCCCAACACGATCAATGAAAACAAATGTGTGCATAAACAAATATGGTGAAGAAAGCTGATTGTAGCTGGTTATCCAAAGATGTAGTATCGAGGGTCTTGATAAAAGCTTGAAGGTAAGCAAGTGACCATCTATCTCAGAAGCAACAAATCCAACATGGAAGAAGCACACCAGCCTATGTGACCACAAGATGTTGAAGGGATCAGGTATCAGGCATCAAAGAACCAAAATTCATATCATTGTAACTGAGGAGAATTGCATATTGGGGCTCCAAAGTGCACCTGTAGGTAATGGGTCAACCCCTTACAGAAGGGTCTCAGGGAGGAGAGGACCCAGAGAGGGTGTCCGTGTAGCAATGATGAGAGACAACTCTCCAGGTCCTAAATGCTTGTTACTATCATGATATCAATTCTCCCTTAAAACCCGGCTAGACTAGAGGGTGTACCTTGGTACACTGTTACAGGTAGGTACCGGAAACATGAGGAATTCGGGACAGATGATCCCTTCAGGACCAATGGAGCGTGGAGGGAAGATGGAGGAAGAAGGGGCAAGCGATTATAAGGATCTACATAAATCTACCTCTCTGGAGGATGGACAACAGGGAAGTGCAAGAAGGGAGACATGAGACAGTATAAGATATGACAAAATATTAATAATTTATAAATTATCAAGTGTTCCTAAGGGAGAGAGGTGAGGAGGCGGAGGGAAAAAATGACATGCTCATGCCTAAGACTTAAGTAGAAAGTAAATGCTTTGAGAATGATGAGGGCAACAAATGTAGAAGTGTGCTTGACATACAATAGGCGGATGTATGCATTGTTAGGAATTGTATGAGGCCCCAATAAAATGATTTTTTTTAAAGGAAAAGTCGGCTGATGTGGCATAGTCCAAATGAAGATGGAATTGCTGCTCACATCCATTAAACATCAAAATGTATTTAGTATGAATCAAGGAACATTCACATTTGTCAGAAACTAAATGAAACTCTGACCAGATGTGGTCCGCAGAGCCGCCGCCATCTCCAGAGTCCACAAAGCTTGAAGGGAACACAGCTCGGCCAGCCTCCCCCAGCCCTCCATCCGCCCCTCTCAGCAGCACTCTGGACGCCATCGCAGCCAGGATAAATTCTCCCTGAGCCTTTCCTAATCCTGAATTTTAACCATTATTTCTCTGATAAACACCCTAATCGTGAGTATATATGGGAGGTCTATAGGGTCAATGCAATTAGTTATTGAACCCAGCTGAGTTGAGAACACTGCGGAATGGATACTTGGTGTCCGAAATGATGAAAATTTTGAAGAGAGCAGGTTTGACTGACATGCTCCTCATAGCAATTATTCTTGTGCTGAAGCTCTCAAGGGTAATCTCGCTCCTCCTTGTGAAGGAAAAGGTCAAATACCCCGACCTACCTTTTGTTTATAAGAGTAGAGTAGAACTAGGCTACCTAGACTTCTCAAAGACGGGTATGTTCAAAGACAGGTCACCAGGTCATTGTTTGAAAGCACCTGCCGGGGATCCCAAACCTCCAACCTTTCAGTTAGCATGCCCTACCCCTTGCGCTTGGTATTCCACAAAAATTAAGACTGAAGGAAATTTCTTAACATTGTGTGGATTTAGCTATTTTGAACACTGAACAAGGATATATTTAAATGATTATTAATCTTCAAGTTCTGTTAAGATGCTATTTTAAAAATAGTATAAGTAGAGCAGTATATAAAATTAATAATAGCTAAGCAAACAACAGCGGGGAAACTTATTTGCTCTGATTTACATCTGAAAACTGGAATGAAACAAGGAAGCTCCAGTGCTCATGAAAGTCAGTGTACAACTTGAGAGCTTTTACAAACTTAAGGCAGTTTACGGTGCCGAGAGACACCGTAAGTGTCAGCTTTCCAGTCCAAGCTGAAATTACAAACTATTAAATGCTGTAGTTTTCAAAAGACAAACTCATTTTAAGATAATTCTTTAGAAAAAAATTCCAAAATAGAAGAAAGTAATATTTGGGGTTTTTTATCATAGAGGCAGATTCTTCTGGTTTAAATTTTCTTAACAAAATTGGCCCCCAAATAATTTTTGATCATAAGATAGTAACTTTAACTATCTTTATAACTTCTGATTGTTCTGTGAGCTCATTTGAAAGGTAGATTCACTTGCACAACCTCACTACAAAATATTTACTCAATGATCAGAGGCATATTTAAGTTTGGCTTTGTAATATATAAATGTTTCACTGTGCTTATATATACTAATATATAAATATAATTGCAAATGAAAATCAATATGCCTATCTTGTCTTCCATAATGACTCCAACTTTGACAATTTTCCATTCATCAGTAAAATAATGGACACCCAAAAAGGCACAGTATGAACCCAGAAAAATGTGAGTGCATTAAATTACATGGTAAAGGGAAATTAAGATTAGAGATGGGATTAACATTCATCTGACCAATGGGTTCTTTTCTATATTACCTCAAACACAAAAACTCACTACTTTGAGTCAATTAATGCTCATAACGATACTGTAGGATAAAGAAGAAATAGCTCCTGTGAATTGCTGAGACTGTAATTTTTTGCGAGAGTACAAAGTCCTGTCTTCCTCTGATGCAGACACTGGAGGTTTCAAACTGCTGACCTCGAAGTTAGCAGTCTAACTCAAAGTCAATATAAAGGTCCTTATAAGCAGAATAGGGAGGCAGAGGATGCCCATGTGTTTGAAGATGGCTCACTGCTGATTATGAAGATAAAGAGATGGATCATGAGTCAAAGACTGCAGAGGATCTCTAGAAGCAAGAAAAGTTAAGAAAACAGATTTTTCTGTTCCTTTATTTGATTCATCATTATTTGAGTGCATTTTAATTATTAGTTATTTTCTTTATTTCTCAACTCCATCTTACTGTAAATGCCACAGATTTGGAGACAAATGTGTTGTTTCCTGAGATCCCCAAGACCTAAATGATGATTGGAGGAAATAAATGGCTTATAGTTCTCCAAAGACGGTTCTTATTTTTGCTGCCATGCTTCATTCTATTGTTCTCCTTCTGTTAGGGTTCTCTATAGAAACAAAACCAGGACACTAATAATTTTATAGATAGATAGAGATCTATATAGACAGAAAGATATCTAGCAAAAGAAATAAGCAGTTAACTAATCTATAAAGCAGTACAAATGGGTCGGTGCAACTCACCTCCCTGAGACAGCTAATACACTGGTGGTCCTTCAAGTCTTGAGGGCTACCAGGTAGTCCTCTGTAGAGCAGTTCAGGCTGTCAGGTCACAAGCAGCAAGCAGCAAGGCAGGTTACCAACTGTCAGCCTGATAACAGTGTCTAACAGTTTCCATCTCAAAAGATGTATATTATAGTAGCATGGCAAAGCAGTGCTCGAAGGAAGCTCAATTAACAGTCCACAAATTAGGTGTCCCATGGGTAGGGTAGCTTGTAAATTGGGGCACAGTTGGTCTGAAGATCCAAGAGCAAGATAAAGAAAGGTGAGGTTCATCAAGCCTTTTATATCTCCGACCTTCAATTAATCTCACATGTGTTCATTTGGCCATGTTGGCACAACAAACCTACCTATCACATTTTCCTTATCTATGGAATTCCAGTCCTTTCTTTAACACCTAATTATGATCTTCTCCATGCTGGTTGGTGGTTTTAAATCCTTCTTCTGTTATCTATTAGTGCAGAAGCCACCCTAAATGTTATTAATAACTTAAAACAATCATGGTTTATTACGTTCCACATTTCATAATTGCATTAGGCATAGCAATCTTGGTGGTGTCTTTAGCCTCATATAGGACCATTCACTCAGCAAGATTCAGCTGACAACAGAGTTGGGTTTCATTAGAGATGGAAAGTTAAAGAGGCTTGACTCAAAGTCTGATGACTTGACACTCTTTTATGTATCCATTCGATGAGAACTTCTTGGACTTCCTCATGATTTTTTGATTTAGTTCTAGAAATCTTACTTAATAGCTCGTTTCAAGAAAGAACATGAAAAAATATCAGGTCTGTTAAAAGTTAGACTCAGGATGAAACAAGCACTGTGACACTTCTGCCACATTTTATTAGCCAAAACAAGTAGAACAGAGCTCAATTTTCAATGGGACATTGAAGAAGAAAGAATCACCAAATGTGCACAGAGAGAAGAGAATGATAGCAGTCATTTTTTGAGATTAACTAAAATAAGCTCCATCTATGTACAATGACTTGCTCTTTTCTTTGAAATATTACAGCATCCTGTACTCCTCTGTTATGAGATTAATTATACATCCCTGCAATCTTGTTGCCAATCCATCTTTTCCAATGGACTTTCAGTGCTATAAAAGTAGAAAGTGTGTCTTATTTATCGCTATTGGTCTGGGTCCTTATCTGAGTTGTATGTCATTTGTTCCATAATGTTCTGAAATACTTAATGATCCTTAAGATAAAGAGGTACTTTTGAAGAATAAACAAAATAAACCCATGACTCTAGTTAACATTACATATTGAATGCATAAATGGGTAGCTGAAAAATGTCTCCCAGATGCATGAATTACTTTATTCTCAGTTTCATAAATTTTATAGTTGCCTTTTGATTTATATTCAGTCATCTTGTGAGGACATCACTCACACATCAGCTACACTGAGTCACAAAAAACTCGAGATTGAAGGATTTGTTTGGACTTTATATCTCAAGAGTATAGCTCTGCCTTTAAAGTCACTAAATAGTTCATTACAGTTTAGAACCCATGACAATTACCCATGAAGTTTTTGCTCTTTACTTGAGCAAAAAAGACCTCCCATGTTACCTGATATGATCACATATAACGCATCATGAAATAATTTTAAATCACAGAACTACATTTATATTTATGTAGTCTACAAATATTTTCCTGAACAGATCTAATTTTCAAACTTATTGAAGAAGAAATTATTGTTAATGATGAAGACAATCTGTTTTATAAATTTTATAAGTTGTTTTATAAGTTGAGGGCATGAAGCAAAAAAGCTTGGTAATGTTGCAATTTTATATTGAAGAGCTTATTTTTAAAATATTTCATAAACTGAAATGCTCACAATGATACTATATTTTATGTTTGGTAATATTTAATATCTCAGAGTCAACTGCTCAGGTGGTATAAAGAAAATTTGAGTGAGCACCTTTTATAAAGATTATGGCTTAGTAAATATCCCTTGTCCCCACTTTGCCCCCTGTTTTACCACTGATCATGAGCTCGGCATCTCTAACAAAGAATAGATGATTTCAAGCTTTGGAAGGGACTAAACTTTGATTTATCAAGGACAATACTGGCAACTTTCCAGAAACCTGGAGGCCACGGCTCATCTGCAAATCACGTACATATATTTGCATGAATTTCATTTTGATTAGTAGCCTCAACCCATGATGGTACTTAGGATGAATGAAGCATTTTACATATATGAATAAATGACAATTTAGTAGTCTTACTGCTCATGAGTGTGTTTTCCCTAATTTTTCAATTCTAATTCTTTTCATCTATTCTGCCCTTGTTTCACTCTTTAACTTTGTACCAGATATTTATTTTTATTTTTAGAATATTAATTAGACATTAATGAAAATATATATGTTTATGTTTTACACATTTAACATTATATATTATATATTACATACTCAATATGCACTGAACCCAGGTATACTCTAGTCAAAATCATTGAGATTTAGGGATCTCTTGGGAGAAATATTTTACATTATCATTGTTTTTTAAGTTAAGGGCATGAAGCAAAAAAGCTTGGTAAGGTTGCAATTTTATTTTGAAGAGCTTATTTTTAAAACAGTTCATAACCTGAAATACTCATAGTGATACTATATAGTTTTATAAAATATTATATTAAAAAAGGACATTATTAGCTTGCAATTAACTTTTTAAACTATATTTAAAAACTTAAAATTCCCCTGATCTGAGTTATGAGTACCTGTCTGGTTATTTGACTACAAATGGGAAAAATTGTGAAGAACAATAGGTTGGGTAATTGGTTACTAAGACAAAAATATAATAACAATAATAATAATAATAATAATAATAATATTTCCAAAGTGGAGGGAGGGAGGGGAGCTGATATCAAGGAGTTCAAGAAGAAACAAATTGTTTTTAAACTGATTGTGGTAACAATTGCACAGTAAACCTTAATGTGATTGAACTATGGAATATTATGTTATCTGAAAAGCTCACAATAAATGAATAATAATTTAAAAACTCACCTGACTGCGATCCTGTAAATCCAATTCACAGAAATCCTACAGGATAGGGTGGATAGATGCCCCTGTAGGTTTCTAATAGTAAAACTGTTACCAGGACTAGAAATTCTCATATTTCTCTCCCTAAGGATAAAAAGACTGATAATGCAATGAGGCAATACTTGTCGGGAAAAAAAAATAAGATGAACAGAAGGCCATCCTACAGAGCAAGGAAGATGTGTACATGTGTACAGCACACGTGAAGATTATCAGGTTGGTTTATAAATGTTACAAAGAAAATTCATATCCATTTGATGCAAACATTGGTAATTAAAATATTATCTCCCTAAACGTTGAAGGAAAAATATCCTTAAGGAAATAAAGAGCAGCTAATTGTAGATTTGAAGATGGCCCCTTATTACATTTTTCCACTCTGACTCTGTCAGCTGTCTTACTGTGGTGGCCTGCGTGTGGCTGTGATCCTACTCTAAGGTATGCCATTGGTATTTCAACTGTCAGAAGAGTCCCCCATGCTGAAAGGGTGTCAGTTGACCTTACACACTAAGAACAGGCTACAAAGAAAGAATTGGTTGCCCATGTCTGAACATCCGTCACTGAAAACCTTAGTAATAGCAGAAGGAACTTGTCAATTACAGATTGACAAGGCATTGAAAGGCAGAATCTGATTGGACAAGAGTTGCCTCCTAAAAGTGGAGCAGTCATTAATGATGTGATTGAATTCGAGCTTCATTTGTTAATAGGGCATAAGAATGAATAAAGTAAGAATCTAGGAAAATTGGAAATTTTCAATAATAACATCAAACACATAAATACTGTGATCATGGGCACTATTGAGCTAAAATAGACTGGCATTGGCTAATTAGAATTGGAAATTCTTTTGTTTTACTATGCCAGAAATGAAAAAGCACTAAGGTCACATTCACATCAGAAAGAACATTTCTTTTTGTTTGTTTGTTTGTGGCATCACTGCCCTGGTGGGAGTAGGAGGCCGAGCTTTGCTCCTGCAGATGTTGCTCAATTTGAACCTTCAACCCTGTGGGTTGCAGTCCTGCACACAACCACTATGCCACCAGGGCTCAGCCTCTTTTTTTTTAGGCATCACTGCCCTCTGGTGTGAGTGGGAGGCGCAGCCTTGCTCCTGGAGAGCTGCTGCTGGATTTGAACCACCAAGCCAGTCGGCCGCAATCTCACACTCAACCACTATGCTGCTCAGCCCTAGAAAGAATATTTCAAAATGTATCATGAAGTATAATACAGTCTATGATATGTTAATATTTACATGTTTATGAAGAAAACAGGTTAATACAATAACTTTTCAAAATTACAAACCAAACCCTAAAGTCAGTAATAAATAAACTGAATAATTCTACCAGCTTCTTCACTATGAATATTATCAGACATGAAATAAAATGCATTGAAAAACATTGGTAATTGGAATGTGAAAGTTAGAAACAAACGAGGAAAAATAGTAGTTGGGAAATACAACATTGGTGATAGAAATGAATCTAGTGATCATATGATAGAAGTTTGTAAGACATGATTTCATCACTGCAAATACATTGACCAACAACAAAAATGGCACCAGATAGCAAAATATGGTGAAGAAACCAGGTGGTTCCTGGCTATCAGAAAGAACAGCATTAGGGGTCTTAAGAAGTAGTCCTAAAACAAGCCAGTGAATCATTCATTATGTGTATATGGAGGAAGCACACACGTCAGTCAGATGCAAGGATTATAAATTATAAAATCCAAATCTGAATGAGAAATTATATCAGAGCTTAGATTTTGAATATGTGATTGCAGAAGGATATGGATGACAGTGGAAATCCACTTACATTCATAGGGACCCCACATGGATTAAGTCTCAGATGAAACTCTTCTGAATGTAGTCCAGGCATGTAAACAGTCTTCTTATTAAGTGAGAACACTGAAAATCAATTATATCAAATATAGCTAAATTAAAATGTAATATCAAATTATTCAATTTCCCTTCAAACCCACTATAAAGTTGTTTCGGCTTTTAGTATGTTCTACTTTCTTTTCAAGTGAAGTCTTTCTGTTTTGTATAGACGTTTGGGTTTTCTGGATACTTATTTATTTGCTTACTGGTTGTGTTTTGCATGATTTTCATTAAATGAAACCCAGGATAGTAAAATCTGTAGAGACACTAACTAGATAAATAATTGCCTAAGAGCATGGCAGGAGAGAATGTGTTTGGGAAGCTGGAACCATGTATATGAAAAGAAAACTTTCTGAAACTGTGGTGATGCTTGTATAACTTCTTTAATAAGATTGAATGATTACATTGCATGATATGTGAAGTATTTTTCCCTCTACCATTGAGTAGTGCTGATTCATAGCAACCCCTGCAGATTTCTGAGACTAAAGCTCTTTATGGAAGTGCAAAGCCCAGTCTTTCTCCTGGGGAGCTGCTAGTGGTCTTCAATTGCCTGTCACACGCATCAAAGCCCAACTCATAATGACTGCACTATCAGGGCTCTGAGATAGAGTATAAGCCAAGGAAACGGTTTAAAAATGGCTCCAGTACACATGGACTACTCCACCCAAAATGTGCCATAATCTGTTTGACAATCTCTGTGGAAAGATAAAATGTAGAAAACCAATATCATCAGTCAAAGTAGACCGAGGGCCAATGGAGGTTCATACCATCAATTATTTACATGTAAATTCTGGTTTAAAGCTGAAGAAAATTAAACAAATTTGATGAGCTCTTACTACAACCTTGAGTATTGTGGTAGTTACATATATTAGGTATCAATTTGGCACGTGAGAGGATTAAAAGTAAAGGGGTGGAGTCTAGTCAGTCAAGCAGATTGTGGCAAATGAAGTCTCTAAGTGGGCATGGCCTTCTCTTGAGAATTCTGGGAAGTCCTGCTTTTCTTCCCTGGAGTCAAGAGACACACACTCTCTCTGTGTGCTTGCTTCCTTGGAGACTACTGACAAGGCTGATTTCCAGGGAGACATTCCTGAAGAAGCCTGCACCTGGAGAAGCCACATGGAGACTCTGCAAGCACGAGATGCTTACAATGACAGTGGGTCTACAAGACTTCCTGACAACTGGTTTGTCATCTTCCTGCATTCGGTATAATTGCATGTGTTTCATGACTCTGAAGAGGACTTTATAGATTGCTATCGAACATATGGGCTAATGTCAGACTTATGGACTTGGACTAGACTAGATTGGGAAGCCTTCCTAATGTACACCTACTCGTTATGTAAAAACTCTCTCTTAGACACATATAAGTTTCCATGGATTTGTTTCTCTAGTCAATCTGGACTAACGCAATTATATTCAACCTGATTTTAGAAAACATCTCAAAAACAGAGTTGATGTTTTAAACACTAATGACAAAATGCCCATTGAGCTGTGGGATGACACGAAGAACATCATGCATAAAGAAAGCAAAAGGTCATTAAAAAGAAAAGAAAATGAAAAGATTAAAGTGCATGTCAGAAAAGAACCTGAAACTTGCCCTTGAAAAAGAGTTGCCAAAGTAAATGGAAGAGATAATAAAGTTAAAAGTGGAACAAAAATTTCAAAGGCAGTTTGAGAGAAAAAAAGTAGATTATTATATAATAAAATGTATTAAGACTGGAAGTTAGAAAGCAAAAATAGTTTTCTCTTTCTATATCTCAAAATGAAGTATCGATGAAAAATGTCAAGTCTCCAGCTAAAGTATTAAGGGAATCCAAAGGCAAAATATTGAATGGTGCAGAAAGTATCAAAAGGAGAGAGAAGAAATGCTGAAAGTATACCAAAAAGAATTGGATGTTCTCCAGTTCTTTCAGGAGATAACATCTTTTCGAGAACCAATGATGCTAAAGAAAAAAAGTACAAGCTGCACTCAAGGTAGTAGTGAAAAAGAAGACCCCGGGAATTGATGGAATAGCAATTGAAGTGTTTCAACAAGCTGATGGAACTCTGAAAGCACTCATTTGTCTGTGTCAAGATATTTGGAAAAGGGCTGAGCCCCGGTGGCGTAGTGGTTGTGCGCAGGACTGCGGCCCACTGGGATGGAGGTTCAATTCCAGCAGTGGGGCTGGACCTCCTACTCCCACCACCGGAGAGCAGTGATGCCCCCCTTCCCCCTCCAAAAAAAAGATATTTGGAAAAAAGTTATCTGATCAGCTTACTGAAAGATACCCATATATGTGTCCATTCCAAAAATAAGTGATCGGACAAATTATGCAAATTACTAAACAATGTCATTAATATCACTTGTGACCTAAATTTTACTGAAGGTAATTCCAAACCAGCTGCAGCAGTGCATTGGCAGATACTGAAGAGGGTTTGAAATAAGGATATCATTTCTGATGTCAGATAAATATTATATAAAATAAGAAAATACCAGGAAGATATTTACTTGAGCTTTACAGACATTACAAAGGCATATGTGGACCTCAAGAAACTGTGAGTAACATT
The DNA here is from genome assembly GCA_004026705.1 of Nesogale talazaci. Lineage (NCBI taxonomy): Eukaryota > Metazoa > Chordata > Mammalia > Afrosoricida > Tenrecidae > Nesogale > Nesogale talazaci. Next base: position 48,950 of record PVJH01001046.1, read on the forward strand.
GAGAAGAATGAGAATTCCCGTTATGTTCCTGTGGAACCTATGCATAAACCAAGAGGCTTTGCATCAAACAGAATTAGCAAATACTGTGTGTTCTGAAATGAAAAAAGGATTGTGTCAGGGTTGTATCCTTTCATCATATATGTTCAATATACATGCTGAGTAAATAATCCAAGGATCTAAATCTGTGAATAAGAACACGGCATCAGGATTAGAGGAAGGCTTATGAACAACCAGTGATATGAAGACAGCACACATTTGCTTGATGAAAGTCAACAGAAAATCAGATTATAACCTTCCGTATGGATCGATATTCAAGTAAAGAGAGCAAGAATATTCACAAATGGACCAAGAAATAACAGACATAAATGGAGAAAAAAATTGAACTTGTCAAAAGTTTCACTCAATTTAAATCTACAATCAGTGTTCATGGAAGCAGCAATCACGAAGTCAAACAACTCATGAAGTATGCTGCACAAATTTGCTGCACAGGACCAACTTAAAATGTAGAAGAGCCAGGATGCTACTTTTAGGACTAAGGTTTATGGGGCCCAAGCCTCTGTATGTACATTTGCTTCATTTGAACATGGAAAGCAGACAATGAATAAGGAAGCCCACAGAAGAATGGATTCCTTTGGGTAGAGAAGGGCGATGAGAAAGAGGAAGATCCACAAGGAAATGTATTGACAGTGATAACAACAACCAGCAGAAAGGTGGCGACTACTGTGAGGATGGCTCCGGTGGGGCAGTGTTTCCTCCTCTTGTCCAGAGGGTCACTGTAAGTTACGACCATACAGATGACACCTAAGCACACCCTCCTCTCACTTTACTCTTTCATTTTGTTTCTTTTCTCTCTTTCATGCTTTTCTTTTCCCTTTCTTCTTTAAAAGTAACCTTGTATCTGATATTGTAGTGCAACTATTTCTTCTATAAAAATTAAAGGGCTAAATCCTGTATTAGTTGTTACTGAGCAGTGCCTATTTATGAGATTATTTTGAAAGGTTAGAAACAATTATTTTAGAAAAGTATTTTGTTGATGTCGACATCAATGTTAGGTACAGCCAAGTTGGTTCTAACTCATAGTCACCATATGTACAACAAAAGAACCAATGCCCAAGCCTACTCCCTCGTCACAATGGTTATGTTTGAATCCACTGTGTCATCCCTCTTTTCAAAGGTCTTCCTCTTTTTCTCTGCCCCTCTATTTTCCAAGCATAATGGCGTTTATAGGAAATGGTGTCTCCTGATAATATATACAAAGTTCATGGGATGAAGTCTCTCCTCATTCTAAATAGCACTCTGGCTGTACTTTGCTTAAGATAGATTTGCATGCTTATTTAGAAGCCCGTGTTATGTTCAGCAGCACCTTAATTCAAATGTGTCAATTCTTTTTCAGTCTTTTTTACTCAAAGCACAATTTCATATCATAGGCAATTAAAATGGTATGAATTAGACTAAGAGCATTGATGGTGGATCCAAGCAAGATAAAATTCATGACAACTTCAATTTTTTCTCCAATTAAGTTTAATATGCTGTGTTATCTATTGATCCAGTTGTGAGGAATTTGGTTTTCTGTACATGTAAGTATGATCCATATTGAAGGTTCCAATCCTTGCTCTTCATGAGCAAGGGCTTCAAGCTCCCCGTGTTTTTTCAACAAGAGCATGATTAGTGTTTTATTTTATAAGTGGCAATATATTATTTTATGTGACTTACCTAGCCAAAGTCTCTATCTCTCATCAAACAACCTTTCTCTGTATTGGTATGGTATGAAGGTGAGAGGAAGACACTGACAAAATTCACTTGTGAGTAATTGTGAATTGGAGTGTCATTCTGGCCCAATAAGAAGTCTCAGAAGGAATACATTGCCCATAGGGGACAGCAGTGCAGATCATCCTCTGGAACTGCAATTCTTATGCAGTGAACGTCGAGGATCCAGATGACAGCTTCAAGTTCAGAGAAGGAGCAGCAGAATCGAGAGCCAGCACTTGGAACCACATGATGGGCTTTTTTCCACCTGTGGAGCAAGTTAAAGCTGTGTAGTCGGCTCCAGAGGCTGGGTTGCAGTGTGGGATGCCTCTGGGCATTTAATGTAGAGCTGGGTTTGCTGACCCACCAAGTTTAAGCAGAATGTCTTTGGATTGAGGCTTATAGCAGAGTGGTATGCCTTCTGGGTATTTGTTAGAAGTGAGACTGAACTTGGTAACATGTCCTATAAACAACTCATTCTGAACATTTCTCACTGGCATTATTACTTGATAGCTGCCTTAACAATTCTTTTAATCATGAATTTTGTTTATGAATTCTTTGAAGCCATTGCAATAGATATTAGAACCTAAAGAGGCAAGCATATAATATTCATTAAGGATGTTAATAGAGCTCTAATCTTAAATAATCTTGGAAGCATAGGTATTACAGAAAATTATGTCAATTAATGTTAAAAATGAATGTAAATGACTGTTAAAAAGCATTACAATATATCACAGAATTTCATTCAGACTAAATTGGGGAGTTGCATCAGCCAGGATATAATCAAAGAACCAGATCACAAACAAAAATACAGGCATTTTATTATAACTATTAATCTTACATAATTTGTTAAGGCTAATTGGGATGTGTATGGAAAGATTTTATGACAAAAGACATACCTAAGTTGCCATGAATTAACACTAACAGGGTTTAAGAAGGCAAGCCAAGCATGACATAGTGTAGAAGGGAGAAATATGGAGCCCAATAGTGTGGAGTGCATCCTCCTCATCTCGATCCACTTCTGATTTAAGGAGAGAAAACTGGAAATCACACATGATTTTCATAATCTGTCATATGCTGAAAAATGACATCATGCTTGGTAAAGTAGACACACAATCTCGCCCCCCCCTCAAAAAAAAGAACACCCACAACAAAATGAATTCACACAATGACTATGCCATTGGACTTGCTTCTTGGAAGGATTGGGTGGATGGCACAGGGTTAAGCAGTATTTCATTCTGTTTACACATGTCACTTGAATGAGAACCAATCTGACTACACTTGAAAACGCTAACAGCAACTCCACATAAGGGACCTGAAGAATAACCTGACTTTCTTCACCACAGAGCTGATGATGTATGTATTGCAAGTATTGCATATGCTGAAACAGAAGAGCTGATATGGTTTAAGCAAGCTGCTGCTGCACGTCCTAACCAAGTGAGCTAAAAGACCAGTGGCAACACCAACACTGCTGATGATATTGATCTGAGAACACACAGCAGAGCTGCCATTTTACACACAGTTCAGAGTGTTTCTCGAATTTCTTCTGTGCAAAATCCTTCTCTGAAACATATTCAAAGAAGGCTATTCAAAGAAACATAGTTCTACTTTAACTTACCTTGACACAGAATAAAGGCACTGCACTCGACCTTTTATTTCCTTATACATATCTACCTCTTTGAACAAGAAGAGTATATCCCACCCTCACTGCCACCAAGTTGAGGCTGACTCGTAGTGAACCTCCAAGATAGGGTAGAATTGTATTGAGTCTCCAACACTGTACTGTTTACAGTGCCTGTCTTTCAAAGGGGTTGGCGGTTTTGAACTGTGAACCCTGTGGATTGCAACCCAATGCTTACCTACTATATTACCAGGGCTCCACTCAAATATATTCAACCTCCATATAATTCTTAAATAGCAACTTAGGCTAACAGAATGAATTTGTATAACAAAGCACATAGTAAACCTCTCTATAAAACAGTGATTCTCAACCTGTGTGTTGCAACCCTTTCACAGGGGTCACACAATTCATGACAAAATTATAGTTATGAAATAGGAATGAAAACAATTTTATGTTGGGGGCCATGGCAATAGGAAGATTGAGAACTACTGCCCTATAAGAGGACACAAAGTTACCTTAAACATCTTTGAAAGCTGTTCACTCTTCTATGTCCCTCAGGCTTTTTGCATTCTGTGATGCAAATATTGATTGTTGGGGGATATTCTCCCAGGGATAGCCATATTTCTACATGACTTCAAATATTTTAACTTGTTCTGGCTGCCTTTTTAAGGATGATTTCAAAACCCTGGCTGCTAAGAGGTATTTTTATTCTAAATTGGTACTTCTAAAGGTGCCTTTCTTCTAGAAAACAGATTTTACAGATTAATGAAGATAAGGTCATTCTCCAAACGGGCAGATAGCCAGGTGTGTCAACAACTACTTATACAATATCAGGACACACTAATATTAGTATTCTTTTTCTAATATATTCCACTTCATGTGCACCAATTTCTGAACCTTACCAGAGTAAACTGAACTATCGAAACACTGTTTTTCTGGATATAGTTACTGTCAAATAACAGACTATGCTTTTGTTCTCACCTATTTAAGTCTCATGTCTTCTGCCCATATTTATGAAGCACTGGAAGACCCACTGGTTAGTTTGAAAGTACAAAAATTTCTAGGACCTTAACTGACATAGAAAAAAGTTACATTAAGTCATCTTAAGGTGAACACTAGGAACAACAGAGAGGGAAAATTTTACACATATATATATATATATACAGGATATATATACAGGAACATGTCCATGTAGAGAGGGAATGGGGTACTAACCCACCCAAAGAGGGGTGTATTGTTTATATCTCCACAGGAAAAAAGGGACCAAACTTAAATCTGGTGTTCCTGGATGTGAATGCAGCGTGACACAATGGAGCAGGGAACCAGTGGAGGGGTCTGACCGCCCAAACCCAATCCAACTACAGAGACAGCTGCCTCTCCCTCAGGAGAGTTTGCCTTGGAGGTCAGCACTGAAGCTGAAGCTTGGGGAGTGAAAGATGCCTAACCAGAGCACATGAGAACAAGTGAAGGGGGAGGAAGATAGAATGGAGTGCATATTGGCCCACTGAGCCTTCAGGACAATATTGCTACTCAGAACAGCCAATACATAGAGAGAATCACATGGTCAGCCCCACTATGAAATATAGCTTCTATCACTGACCCAAGGGCTTTCGGGATCACCAATGGAGAAACAGAGTCAGGATTATACCCTGTCTAGCCCAACCACACCTTGTCAAAAAACTAATAGTGTGCAACAGAGCATGAAGCTCTAGATGGAGTGCCAAGGATAGACTTTGGGGCCAACTCAACCAGGGGAAACTCCTGGAGGTCAAGAAACAGATGTTAAACTATTTACAGGTTTCTATATTTTTATTATTTTATATTTTTACATATATATTGGACATTTTGAGTTTTTTGTTGATGTTATCACTGCTCTATTTCCTTTGGTTGCTTCATTTTAGGATGCCTTTTTTGTACATATTGTTTTATCTGAAGGTCTATCTAGATAAAATAGACTGGAAGAACAGTCTGGAGGATAAAACGATGGGATTGATGGTTCCGGGGTGGACATGGGAGAAGAACATGAGGGGGAAAGGAGTTGGTGTGGATCCGCCCAGGGATAAGGGAATAACAAGTGATTCAAAATCAGTGACAAGGTTGGTGTGAGAGGTCTGATAGGGGTTGATCAAAACTAATATAAGAGAGAGAAAATACTGAAATCCAAATGGAGTCTGAGCATGATAGTAGGGCAAGAGGAAATATAAGAAAATAGAGGAAAGAACTGGGGAGTAAAGGGCATTTATAAAGGCTAAAATATAGACATGCACATAGGTGCATATATTTATATATCACGATGGGAAATTAGATCAACGCACATATAATTATAGGGTAAGTATTAGGAGAGCAGACCGGTATTGGTCCTCCTCTCAAGCACTTTCTCAGTGCAAGAACATTTTGTTCTGTTAAATTGGCATTCCTTGATGCGAACCTCCCTGACACAATCACTGAAAACAAGTGAGTGCATAAGCAAATGTGATGAAGAAAGCTGATAGTGCTCTGCTATCAAAATACATAGCATTTGGGATCTTAAAGACTTGAAAGTGGCCAGCCAGCTCAGATGCAAAGAAGTCTACATGGAAGAAACACACCAGCCTGTGCAACCATAAGGTGTCAAAGGGAACTGGTATTGGGCATCAAAGAACTAAAAATTGCATCATTATAAATGAGAGGGAGTGCAGATTAGGGATCCAAATCCCATCAATAAGTGAAGCAACATCCTCTTACAGAGGGGTTGCAGAGAGGAGATGAACCAGTCAAGGTACAGTGTAGTAACAATGAAATATGCAACTTTCTTCTAGTTCTCAAATGCTTCCTTCTGCCCACTATCATAATGCCAATTCTACCAGACATACCCAGCTAGACCAGGGGATGTACACTGGAATCAGAAACATGGGGAATTTAAGATAGATGATCCCTTGGGATTAGTGGAGGAAGTAGTGATACTGGGAGGATGGAGGGATGGTGGGATAGAAACGGGGAACCAATTTCAGGGATCTACATATAACCTCTCTGGGTTACAGACAACAGGGAAGTAAATGAAGGGACAGATTGGAAGTGTACGATATGAAAAGGTAATAAAAATTTGTAAATTATTAAGGGTTAATGGGGAGGGGAAGTGGGTGGAAGGTAAATATGGGGAACTGGTACTGAGGGCCTAGATAGAGGGAGAACATTTTGAGAGTGATGATGGCAATGTGTCAGTCCGGGTAGGCTAGAGGAACAAATTTCATAGACACGCATATAGAGATAAGGAAAAGGTTTATATACAAGAGGAACAGGACACTGAGTTCAGTCCAGTTCAAAGTCATAAGTCTGATATTAACCCATATGCCTGAAATCAATCTGTAAAGTCTCCTTCTGACTCACAAAGTCACAGGTCAGTGCGTGCAGAATTCCGGCACTGGCAGGGGTCTCCACATGGCTCCTTGCTTCCAGGACTCGGGGTCCATCAACAGCAGAAACAACTCTTCACTGGCCGAGATCTCCATGTGGCTGTCCCAGCTTAGAAGTCTGGCTCCATCAGGACAAAACCGTGTGGTCTCTCTACCGGCTCCTCCAGCTTCTTGGATGCTGCCATCTTTTCTTGGCCACGATTCTCGTCTCTGAGACTAACTCCCAACAACTGGGGAAGATAGCTTCTTATCTTCACCAGGGAAATATTGTGAGATTTCCCAGAAGTCTCAGGAGAAAGCCATGCCCACATAGAGGCCTCATTGGCTACGCAATGGCTATCTCCAGATTAACAAGCTAGACTCCTCCCCTACATTTCAATCATAAAATTAACATAAGCACATGACTGCCACAGGAAACAAGTGTGCAAATGTGGTCTGTGCAAAATTGCTGTATGTATGAATCATGATGAGAGTTGTATGAGCCCCCAATAAAATGATTTATTAAAAAAAAGGAGGGGGAAGGAGGAGCTTATACCAAGGCCTCAGATAGAAAACATTTGGAAATGAATATGGCAACATGTATACAAATATGCTTGATACAAATAATGTATGAATGTTATAAAAGTTGTTAGAGTGCCCAATAAAATCATTGAAAGAAAAAAAATAAAATGATGTTAAAATAATTAGTAACTAACTTTCAAATGCTATAATTAAAACATTGGGCCAATGCATTAGAAATAACAGAAGGAAGCTTATTGAAGGAGAAAATGAACTTTGTGTTAAATGATATAGTAGCAGTAATGTTGCTGTTGTTGTTAAGTGCCATTGAATTGGTTTCTATTCATAGTAACCCCATATACAAAGGAATGAAACACTACCCATTCCTGTGCTAATCTCATAAATTTCTTATGCTTGAGTTCATGGGTATAGTAACTGTAAATCCACCTTGGTGGCCATCCATCTGTAGAAGTCCACATATACAGTTTTCTTTTGTGTTGCTGAAGATAGGTAGTTATTATGATGTAGTTGGTCTTGCAAAATTCTATCATAAGTACCAGCTTTTTTCTATCCCCAAGGCCTTATTTACCAACTCCTATTCATTCCTCTTTATTTCCAAATTCTGCTTTCCAATCACCAACAATTATTAATAAACTTTCACCGTGTTACATAATCTGGTGCTAATTTGAGGATTAAAAGTGTAGGGGTGGAGTCTAGCCTGTCAATCAGGACATAAACAATGAGAGAGACATCTGTGTAGACAAGACCTTTTCCTGAGGATTCTGAGAACTTCTGCATTTCCTTCTTGGAGGTGGGAGTCTCTCTCTCTCTCTCTCTCTCTCTCTCTCTCTCATTTCTTCTCTCTCTCTCCCTCTCTCTCGGTTCAAGCCCACAAGACATCCCTATGGGAAAGACACATGGAGACATAGAGAGAGGCTGATGAAACCAGACCTTTGGAGTCAGAGAAGCCACATGGAAAGAGCAGAATGATGAAACTCCTGGGAGAATAGCAAAAATATACTTGGTAGACAGAGCGTGGCACCCCCTCAGACTTGACTGGAAAACCCTCCTAATGACCAACCAACAGACCTTGAAGTATTTATAGGATTTTCCATTTTTGTCAGTGACTTTCATTTTGTTATTGTTATCTTGTGTCTGTTTTTTGCTATTCTTGTTATTTTTTTGTTGGTTTTGACTTCCTTTGGGTTTTTTTGTTTGTTTGTTTTTTTCTTTGCCTGGTTTTAGCACTTATTAATGTTATCTGCAGGTCTATCTAGATAAGATAGGTGGGATAAATAATTCAGAGATGAAAAGAACAGGACCAAGGATTTCAAGGGAAAATGAAAGAAAGGAAGAAAGGAAGTGGGGGTGAGGGTTTGGGGAACCAACCCAGGGGTAAGGGAATGACAAGTAAACTAAAATCAATGGAAGGAAGGTCATAGGATGCCTATGGGGCTCAATCAAGGGCAATGTACTAGTGAGGAATTACTAAATTACAAAACCCGAATGGGAGCTGAACATGATGACGGAACAAGATGGAGGTAAAAAGGAAATAGAGGGACTTTTTTTAATAAAAAGGAAATAGAGGAAAGAACTAGGGGACAAGGTACATTTGCCTAAATACATGCATGTACATAAGTAAACATATGTGTGCATGTGTGTATAAGTATGTATGTGTATATACATGTTGTATATATACATATCTATCAAGAGGGGAATATAATTGTATGCTCATATCCATAAGTTAAGAATTAAGGTTGCAGCTGGACATTACACCTTGACTAAAAAAGCTCTGTTCTAACAATCCAGCATTCTGTGATGCCCACCTCCCCAGCATACTCGCTGAAGACAAAATGTGTGCATAGGCAAATATGGTGAAGAAAGCTGATGGTTTCTGGGTATTAAAAGTTACAGTGTCTAGGGTTTTAAAGGCATGAATATAAACAAGCAGTCCTCTAGCTAGAAGAAACAAAGTCCCCATGGAAGAAGCACATCAGCCTGTGTGATCATGAGGTGTTGATGGGATCAGGTATCAGGCATTAAGACCCAGAATAAAACCATGTCCAATGTAAATGGGGTGGGGCACATTGGAGTGGAGACACAAAGCCCATCTGTAGGCAATTGGACATATGCTCACAGGGTGGTGACAGGGAAGAGATGAGCCAATCAGGGTGCAGTATAGCTCCAATGAAACACACAACTTTCCTCAAGCATTTTGGTGCTTCTTTCACCCCACTATCATGACATCAATTCTACCTTACAAATCAGATTGGACCAAAGCATGCTCACTGCTACAGATAAGAGCCCATAACTCAGGGATCCAGAATAGATAAAACCTCCAGAGTCAACAAGGAAATTAGAGATACCAGGAGAATTAGAGGAGGGTGGGGGAATCACAACAATCAGCTAGAACCTCCTCCCAGGGAAATAAATAATTGAAAATGGGACAGGGGCAATTGAGGACAGTGTAAAACATGGAAAAATAATTACAACTTATCAAGGGTTTGTGAGATGGGTGGTGGGTGAGTGTGGGGGAAGAAATGGGGAGCAGATATCAGGGACTCAATGGGAAGAGAATGCTTTAGAAATGATGATGGCAGCAAATGTGTTTGACAGACGGATGAATGCATGGATTGTGATAAAAGATGTAAGAGCCCCCAATAGAAGTATTTAAGATAAACATATTTTCTCTGAATGTTATACATGATTCATAGTTAGTTTTTTTATTGCCTTTTACAATTAAATGTATTCACCACCCCATGAGTGAGGGAAACCCAGAAGTGGTTTCAACCCTGCTTACGACAAGCTGTATATTCGAAGTACTTCCTCTCACCTGTATGTCTGCCTTTACACCCCCAGAGGTCAAATAAACACCACAAACTTCCATAACAAATATTGTTTCTACATGGCCAGCCAAGAGGATTTTTTCCCATATTACACATATTGCTTTCTAAAAGTCAGCAAATCTTTCATCTCTAATGAAAACAGTGAAATTTCAAGGCAAGAATGAAATAAAGATTTGGTATTATGCTTTGATATAATGCTTATGAAAAATAAAATTATTACAAGAATCCTAAACTCTCTAGTTAAATTACTTGGCTTATGTTTTTGTACATATTTTTCAAGTTGAATTAAACTCAAAAATTAGAAAATAAACAGCGGAGAAAGTAGTGTATCTGGTTTTGTCTTCTTTCTTAATGTATGCTGCCTATTTAATTTCCATTTTGAGTAATTCTGTGAAAATCATGAGCAGTGGGGAGGACTTGCTTTTAATATAATGTTCTGTACGCTGTGTACTCCATATAACATAGAACATTTCATAATGGTAAAGTATTATGACGTAAATGATTGTCTGAAATTTCAGTACACAGAACCTGAATCTGTGAAAGTAGTTAGATTGCCCAAGAACATAGCAAAATAAAATGAGAACTGCTCTTAATCTAACCATCTATTTGAAACCTGACCAGTAGTAAATAACCAACTTGGGAATAAAAAGCAAAAGCTTACATAAAGCAGACTGCACTAACAAAAATAAATAAATAATGTTTCAATTGTTAGCGTCTGGAAATAGATTGGTATCTGTGGAAAGCCCCAACAAAACTTTATAGCTTTCCCTCATACCAACTCTGTAGGGAAAATTACAATGCATGAATAGATTTTTTTAAAGACTCTTTTTACAATATGTCATATGCTAACTTTTGGTGCCTTGATTTGCACAGCATGCACACCTTGTTTTTGTTGTTGCTTGCCTACTGCCAAGTGAGTTCCAATTCACAGAAGCCCTGGGTACAAAAGAACAAAGCGTTGCCTAATATTATACCATCTTCATGATTGTGGTTAGCTTTGCACCCATTGTTGTAGTTACCATGACAATCCATCTCTTCGAAGGTCTTCCTGTTTGCTGCTGCCATTCTACTTTACCAATATGATGTCTGTGTTAGACAGTGGCCTCTAGAGACACAAAACCAGGACACATCTAAATTTATAGGCTCATATAGTGAGAAGAAATATAATGGCTAATTAGTCTACACAGCAGTACAGAGGTCTCAGTTCAACTCACTTTCTTGGAACGGGTAATATACTGAAGTTCCTTCAACACACACTGGCTGCTGGTTCAAGGTCAAGGAAACAAACAGTGAAATCTGCACTAAGACAAGACAGGCAGAGTCAGGCCCACAACAGACAGCAAGGATGAGGGACTGTAGCAGTCAGTAGTACAAGAAGCTTAGTGAAGCAAACCCCTGTGGAATCTCAAGTTCAAGTGATTATCTCAGTCTCCATTCAGTCCAGATGCAACCTGATTAACTCTACACACATGTCCTCCACAATGTTTATCACAAAGGACTATCACTATGCCCCTCCAAGGGGCAGATATTTCCTTTTCAAATATCCAAAGGATATGAGAAAAGTTTCACCAATCTGGTTGAACCTCTTCCAGTATAGATTTGTTGTTGTTCTTTTAGCAGTCATTTTATTTTTAAAATGTATGATATGCAAATGAATAGTTCGTACTAATTTAACAACAAATAATATCTAAAAATTGAAGAGAATGCATATTAAATGGAAATATTTATGAGAAAGGCAAAATAGTCATACCAAAAGGAAACCTAATCAATATTAAATAATTTGGATTGCTGTGAGCATCTATAAATCCTGCTATATTCTGTATGCTATTAATTAGTATATTACTTATAATGAATGTGATAGGTAAGTTTGTTGTGACAACATGGCCAATGAACATACTTTAGATCAATTGAGGGCGGAGATAGAAATGATTTAGCGAGCCCTGCCCTTGCCCTCTTGCTCTTGGATCTTTGGACCAGGCAGCTGCCTTGTTCATCCTGTGCCTCAACCTCCATTCATCCTGTATCTCGACCTCTAAGCTACACTACCCATGGGACACCTAACCGGTGAACTGTGGGACACCTAATCAGTGGACTGTGTTGCTGTGAGTTGAGGTTCCTTCAAGCCCTGCTTCACCACACTCCTGAAATATACATCTCTTGAGCTGGGGACTGTTGGACTCTCTCATCTAGCTGACTGTTGGTGACGTGCTTTGCTGTTTGCTGTTTGTGGCTGGATAGACTGAACTGCTCTACAGGAGACTACTCAGTAGCCCTCAAGACTCCAAGGACTGCCAGTCTACTGGCTGTCTCATGCAAGTGAGTTGCACTGACTCATTTGTACTACTTTATGTTTTAGTTAACTGTTTATATCTTATCTTATATATCCTTCTATCTATAAAAATATATAAAGAGAATTCCAAGTGTCCTGGTTTGTTTCTCTAGGGAACCCTGTCTAGCACAATTAATAACCACAAATTCAGCAGTTTAAAACCACTAGCCACGCTGTGGAAGAATGATGAGGTTTTCAACTCTTAGAAATATTTAATGTTAGAAACCCACAAGGGCAGTTCTACTCTGTCCTATAGCATCAAAATTAACTCAATGGCATGAGCAAGCATAGCAAAGAATTTTGGGGGCATTTGTAATAAAGAATGCTACTGAAGAATAAAAAGTAAAGTATCTTATAATCCTTCCTTATAGGTAGATCATAGGTTATCTTTATTCTTCATACATATTTACATGTAGATATGAAGTCTGAATATGCTATCTGCTTTTAAAATTTGTGTTTCATATATAAATGAGTAGCGAGATAATTTGCATATCATACCCTAGGGCCATATTACTAAATCATCACAAACTTGGTGGTCTAAAACACAATAAAATTTCTTTGTTCACAATAATAAGACCCCAAAATACAAGGTTCTGAAAGAATATCTCTTTTATGCCTTCCTTCTAATTCTGCCAGCTGCCAGCTACCTTTTAGGTCTCTTGCCTGCCCAGCCTAATTCAATTGGAGTTTATCTCAGGATGCTTACATTGGTTAATATTTGCAAAGGATCTCATTTTAAAGAAGGTCACAATTTGACCTAACTTTGGGTAAGCTTATTTTTCTTTGTTACCACAATACAACCCACTGCACTATGCACATAATTTCAGACCAAATGCCCTGCCATTGAGCTGCTGTTGACTAAGACCAACCCTATTTTAGTGGGTTGCCCTTCTGTGAGTTTCTAAACCTATATCCTTGATGTTTTCACATTCTACTGTTATCACTCATTTCCTTTCTAATAATTAATTTTCTGAATTTATGGGTTGCTTAATTGTTTCCTTTAAAATAAAAGGTTTGCTGATAGATATTTAGCAGTATTTGATCAACCAAAGCGATATAATCTCCAAAAGTTTCAAAATCATTTACTGCATTGAATACATTAGCCGAAAACAAGACTGCAGGAATTGATGGAATACCAACTGAAAAGTTTCAACAAGTTAATAAAACACTGGCTGTACTCACTTGTCCCTTGTAGGACATTTGGAAAAAAAGATGTGTCCAACTGTCTAGAAGAGATTCATATTTGAACCCACTCCAAAGAAAGATCACACAACAGAATGCTCAAATTATAGAATATTATCAATAATGTCACATACCAGTGAAATTTTGCTAAAGATGATCCAACAACAGTTTAAGCAGTACATTGACAAGTAGTTGCCAGAAGTTTAGGGCAATTTCAGAAGAGGATGTGAAAAAAGAGATATCATTCTTGATGTCAGATGGATCTTTGTTGAGTGCAGAGAGTACCAGAAAGATGTTACTTGTTACTTTCGTTGACTGTGCCAAAACATTCAATTGTATGCATCAGAACTATATGTTGTCCTGAGATGAATCGGTAATCCAAAACAATTAACTGCTCATGAGAAACCTGTACAAAGATCAAGAACAGTTGATAGATGGAACCTGGAAATGTTTCATGGCTTAAAATCAGGGAAAATGTGTATCTGGGATTTACTTTTCATGCTTATTCAATCTGTCTGCTGAGAAAATAATCAGTGAATCTGGATTATATGAAAAGAAGAATGGGGTATCAGGATTGGAGAAAAGCTTATTAACAACCTGAAATATGCAGATGATTCAAACTTGCTTTCTAAAAGTGAGGCTGATTTAAAACACTTATTGGAACATAGAGGTTTATAACTTAATGCAAAGAACACTAAAATCCTTACAACTTAACAAATAGGTAACACCTTGTTTTGCTTGGATCTACAACCAATTCTATGGGAGAAATGGTTTTAAAAATGAACCTTTAATTGGGCAACTTTGCTACATAAGGATCTTCTGAAGTGTTGAAAAGCAAGGAGTTTATTTTGAGGACCAACCTGTGCCTGACTCAAAAAAAAAACAAAAAACGGTATTTTCCTTTGCCTGACATGCATGTGGAAGTTGGATTTTGAATAAGGAAGACTGGTGAAGAATAGATGCTTTTGAATTTCAGTGCTGGCAAAAAGTATTAAATGCCTCATGTACTGACAAAATAACAATTTGGTCTTAGAAGAAGTATGGATAGCCAGGAAGCACCTTAAAGGCCAGGAGGGTGTGACTTCACATCATGTACATGGGACATGTTGTCTAGAGACCACTACCTGCAGAAGCACATTAAGTTGGCTACAATAGAGAGTTGTGAAAAAGAGAATGGTTCTTAACACGACGGACTGATACAATGGCTGTAGCGATAGGCTCAAACTCAAAAGTGATAGAGAGGATGGCACAGGACTGAATGACGCTTTTCTGTTGCCTCGTGAGGTTGCTCTGAGTGGGAACTGACACGATGGCATCCCTCACTAACGGAATCATCGCTACCACATTCAAGTAACATTTTGCGCATAGTCATTCAACCACAGTTGCAGCAAGGAACTTCCAGAAATTCATGCCAGACTCAGAAGAGCAAACGAAATAGGAGATGTCTTTGTTATTGTCAGATGAATCTTGGCTCAGAGAAAGGAATATCAGCAGAATACTGACTTGATTTTTAGTGATTATGCAAAGGCATTCAAGTATGTAGGTGATAATCAACTCTGGATAGCTTTGAGAAAAATGGGAAGTCCAGAGCATTCAAACATTCCACGAGGAACCTGTACATGGATCAAAAGCCAGTAATTAGAGCAGAACATGTGAACACTACATGTTTTAAAATCAAGAAAGGTGTGCATCAGGGTTTTCTTTTTTCGCCATACTTATTCAATCTGTAGGCTGTGGGAAATAATCCAAGAAGCTGGATTATGTGACTAATGATGCAGCAGTAGTATTAAAGGAGACTTGTTAACAAGCTTCGGTATGCAGATGACACACCTTTGCTTCCTGAAAAATAACAGGCTTCAATATGCAATCTTGCTTGCTGAAAGTGAGGGCACTTTGAGGAATTTGCTGAAAAAGATCAAGAATTGCAGTTATGGATTAAAATTCAATGTAAAGAAAATGAAATCTTCACAACTCCACTTGCAGGTAACAACATGACAAATGAAGAAATGATTGGAATTGTCAAAGATTTTATCTTGTTTGGAAGCACAACCAATACTCATTGAAGTAACAATCAAGAAAGCAAACAATGAATTGCATTGGAAAACTCTGCAGCACAAATTCTCTATGAAATATTGAAGGTCAAAGATTTCACTGAAGACCAAGGTGTACCTGACCTAATGTATGATATTCAATCACTTCATATGCATATGAAATTTGGAAATTGAATAAGGAAATCCAAAGAAAACTTGATGCATTTGAATTGCAGTGATGAATAATGTTATGGAAAGAACTATAGATTGCCAAAATAATAAATAGATACCATATGTCTAAGAAGAAAAGCTTGAATGCTGTTAGACATGCTTGGGAGAGACTAGTCCCTGGAAAAAGACATAATGCCTGGTAAAATATAAAGACAATAAAAAGAGCAAGATTCTTGACAAGATAAATTGACAATTTGAATACAAAATTTATCGCAAAAAGCAAAGATTTTGATAATAGCGCTTTGATCTGTTTTGCATAGGGTTTCTATGAATCTATATTTGATACTGTTATTTAATGACAATAAGACACACAAATATGACTGTTAACCAATACCAAATAAAAAACAATATCATACTGTTTTAATGACATTTTATGTAGCAAACTTTTGGCAAATTATAATAAAGGTTTTGCTACATAAGCAGCATAATAATTAGACAAATTCCTGAAAATACTGTGCTTTACCAGAAATCATTTCAAAATCAATTCTGAAATGGCCACACATGTGCATAAATAATAACGGAACTCTATTATTATTTAGAACAGAGAAATTAAATTTAAATGATTTGTTCGATGACTAAAATGTGGGAGATAGAAATTACAGAAAATATAAAGGTAAATATTACTAATTGGTTTAACATGATTGTACTAGCAGAGTAAAAAACAAAGTTGAAAACAGTATTTAATGTGTACATTATTGAACTAGCAGGAGAAAATTATAGAGATGTTGAAAATAATAGGTATTTAGCTGCTTTTTCACTTTCCTTAAAAGTTTATGTTCTTAAATGAAAAACTGACAACACATGTAGGGTTTTTTGTCAATAAAAACATTACAGAACACAACAATATTATTATCTTATTAGAATGTATTAGAATGGTAGCTTAAGATTGAAGTTTAGAAGCTACAATCATGACCAATAGTCTGAAATATTCATTGTGCCATCTATAGCACATTACTTGAATTTTTGCCAGGAAACATGATCACACCTGAAACCAAAAAAAGTGGTAATATATTAAAGAAAAACTTATAGATTATGTTCAATATTTACTGGTTCTTCCTTATGAAGGAGATTTTTTAAATAAGATGTCAATTCAAACCTTACAAATATTCTTAAAGACACAATGAGAAGATTAGCTGCTAACTCCCTGTCAATATACAGCTTTGTTCATTTTTGACTTCAATAATATTTTATGTATATATAATACAAATTATATTGTTGAACAGTTTTATATATCATTGTGTCAGCTCTATTTGGAATGGACACAAATGTTGTTCTTCCTAGTTGGCTGATTAGGCCGTTGTCTTCCAAACCCCTTGGCATCAATTAGCAGTGCTTCAAGCATCGCATCAGTGCGTTGAAACATTTCAATCGGTTCCTGTAGTCTTTATTGCTTTCAGCACAACTTAAACCAAATCAAACTCGCTACAATCAAGTCAATTATGGCTCACAGTGACCCATGGTTAGAAATATCTTGTGAGCTTCTGAGTTTATAAATCTTTATCAGAGTAGAAAGTCTCATGTTTCTTCCACTTGGTATAGCCATTATGCTTATTCCTTCCACCTTTTTTCTATGTTTTCTATATTGTTCAATATTTTCCCCATGCCTGTGAGGCTTGAATTTTTTCTTCATTTCCTCCAACTTGTAAAATTCTAAGTGTTTATTTTTCTTTTTGGTTTTTCTGACTCTGTGTCTTTGCACATTTCAGTAGAAGGATTGATTTTATCTTTTTGAGCTGTCTTGAAAATGTTCTGTTCAGCTTTCAAACATCATCAGTCCCTCCCACTGCGTTAGCTGCTATGTATTCAGGATAAAATTTCAAAGACTTTTCTGACATCTATTTTGGTCTTTTCTTTTTTCTTCATATATGATGTTCTTGATGCAATCCCACAATTCATCTACTCTTTAGTTACTAGTATCCCATGTGCCAGGTTTGTTCTTGAAATGCAGGTGGGATGTGCTAAAATGTTTTAATTTTACTCCTATGGATTTGTTTCCATTTCTTCAGCTTCAATGTGAACTTACGTTTGAGCAATTAATCTGTTTCTGTCAACTCCGAGCCTCTTTTTGGCTTATGATATTGAGCTGCTCCATCATCTCTTCCAAAGAGTCCTGGTGCCCACATGGTTACGTGTTGGGCTTCTCACTTCAAGGTCATCAGTTTGATACCACCAGTGCTTCCCAGAGAAAGATGGGGCTCTTATTCTTGGAAAGAGGTTCTCTTAGAATCTCATGGGGGCAATTCTCTCCTGTCCTATAGGGGTGCTATGAGACAACCTCAACTTTGTTACAATGAATTTGGCTTATTTAGTAACAATTCCTTGTATAAAAGTTAATTTGATTCCTGTGTAGTGTATTTGACAAAGACCACAAGTAGAGTTACTTTTATTTTGAGAAAAGTTTATTTGCAATAAGTAAGTAGCTGGTCATGCAAAATTCTAGCATTTTATCCCCAATGTTATTTCTATTAATAAGGCAATATTTTCCAAGACTCCATCTTTGGAGTACAAACTTTCACATTCCAATAGTTACTAATTATCTATGTATCTTTATTTCACATCTGATCTATTTCAGACTGAACAAGTTGAAAGGATTAGCCAATGTCTTTAGTCATTATTTTGATTATAGGTGCACAAATTTGAATAATACTTATATTAGAGGAGAAGGGGGTGGGGAACAAACACATGGACAGGTTGGGGGAGCAATAAGAGGTCGGGAATCGATGGAAAGGAGGGTATGGGAGGTCTGGTCAGGATTAAGCAAGGACAATGAATCTATGAGAAAACAATGAAATGCCAATGAAGGTGGAACATGATGGTGGGACAGGAGGGAGATGGAAGGAAATAGAGGACAGAGCTAGAAGGCAAAGGGCACTTACAGAGGTCTAAACATAGGTATGTCCACACATAGATAAAACTATCTATTATAAGATGGGAATAAATTTAAGAACATATCTTTAGGCCAAATATTAGGGAGCAAGTGGATCTTGAGCCCTCACACTGGTGCTCCCTCAATGCAAGAACACTTTGTTCTATGAATCTGGCATTTCTCGAGGCTCAATGGCCCAACACAATCACTGAAGTAAAATGGGTGCACAAGCAAATGTGGTAAAGAAAGATGAAGGTGCCCAGCCATCAAAGGATATATCAAGTGTCTTGAAAGCCTGAAGATAAACATTAGACCATTTACCTGAGAAGAGACCACAGCCACACAGAAGAAACACAATAGCCAGCATGGTCAAATGGTGGTGAAAGCGGTGAAAAGTCTAGGCAATAGACATCAAATGGGGGTGGGGAGGGAAACAAAACAAAAAAACATATATCACTGTGTGCACACATCCCCAAGGTACCCATTGAGGACATGTAGGAGCATGAGCAAGGGTGGTGAAGAAAGCAGATGGGCCCAACTATCAAAAGATAAGAGCATCCGGGGTCTTAAAGGCTTGCGCATAAACAAGCAATCATCTAGCTCAGAAGCAACAAAACCCACCATAAAAGAAGATCACTTGCCTGTGCGATCATGAGGTGCTGAAACAATCAGGTATCAAAGAACAAAAATCAAAATCAATGGACCAATTGACTCCTGATATCACTGAAGACAAATGGATACAGAGGCAAACAAAGTAGAAGAAATGGTGGTACCCAGCTAACAAATGATTGAATGCCTGGGGTCTCAAAGACTTGAAGATAATCGAGTCACCATTCAGCGCAGAAACAGCAAAGTCCACATGGAGGAAGCACACCACCATGCGTGATCAAGAGGGGCTGAAGGGAGCAGATATCGAGCACCAAAGAACAAGAATCACATCATTACAACGGAGGAGGAGAGCAGGGTGGGGACCTAACGCTCACTGGTGGGTAATTGGTCACCCCTTTACAGGGTAGTCACGGGGAGGAGACAGACCAGTCAAGGGGCAGCCGAGCAGTGATGATGCATACAAGTTTCCTCTAGTTCCTGAAGCCTTCCTCCCTCCCCTGCCCCCCAACCATCATGGTCCCAACTCTACCTTGCAAATCCAGATGGACTGGAGAAATCACACTAGCATAGAGGAGAGCTAGAGATATGGGGAAACCAGGATGGATGGACCCCTTTGGGTCAATGGTTAAATTGGAGCTACTGGAAGGGTGGAGAGAAGGTGGGGTAGAGACAGAACCAACAGCAAAGATATACACACAAGCTCCTATTCGAAGGACGGGCATCAAGGGAGTGGGTTGGGGGAGAAGTCTGGCAGTGTAAGATATGACAGAACAATAAGAGTGCATAAAGTATTGAGGGTTGGTGGGGAGGAGAGATCAGGGGAAGAAGGGAAGGAATGGAAAAACCGATATTAGGGGCTTAAGGGAAAAGGTGGACGATTGGAGAACAATAAGAGAAGTGGACATGTGAGAGTGCTTGACACAGTATGCTTATTTATATTTTGTGAAAAACGATGTATGAGCCCCCAATAAAATGATTTAATTTTTTTTTAAATTATCATTTACTGCCAATATCTTTCATGAATAAAATTAAAGGTAAAATGGAGATAAATGAAACTTCTACTGTCTAATTCATATATAGACCTGTGACAATTAGGCTTATTGTGCCTATTACACCTCCAAAGGAGCATGTGGTAGAGTTTAATTAGGTTGCAGCTTGATTGGTGGGCAAGCGAGATAAATACTTTGTATGTCAGCATCCCATCTCTCTTTCTCCTTGGTCATCAGATCAGAGCTCTGTTACCTAAGCTAGCCCTTTACCTCAACCATGTTGTGCTACTATGGGCCAAGCTAACCCATGGATCTTGTCTCCTTACCCAGCATTTAGACCTGCTTCTCCACACTACTGGTGCATCGCTTGCGTTTGAGACAGGTGGATCATGCTGCTGTGCAGAGATCTTGAAACCCTATCAGGGCCTGCTTGGCTAAGCTCCCATGCCACTGAGTGCTGTTGCTCACGCCCTGCTGTCTGCTGTCCGATGGCCAAATTTGCCATCTTGCCTATGGGCAGACTCTGCTGTCTGTTTCCTTGATCCTGGACCCACATCCTGAATGAGTTGAAGAACCTTCACTATATTAACTGTTCCATGAAAATGTGTTGAACTGAGCCCTCTGACTACTGTATGGACAAGTTAGCCATCATATTTCTTCTTGTTGTATAAATATAAATAAATAAACTTTCTATATATGCAATCATGAGTGTCCTGGCTTTATTCTTTTGAGAACTCTACATAAATAGGCCCAAGTTGGCCATCAGAGCATTTTATTTCACTCACCATTCCCTGTTTCCCTTTATACTACTTCTTCACTTGAAGTGTGACTACTTCTGGGACCCACTGTCAATATTGAATGTCTTGAGAAACATACTCTGGGGTGATAATTTGTGGCCAAGAATTTTAGTTGTAGACACTAAAGATCAATAACTATAGATGTACAAAGAAACAGAAAAAGAGCACAGGAAAAATCTGCACAATGTTCACTCACAGCAAGAACTTTTCCTCATTTTAGAGCCAACTGGGCTGGTTCTTCAGAGTTCCTGAATTGTGGCTTGAAGAGAGGCTTGATTTATTTATACTGACCAGTTAATGAATAGGGCTATCTGAAAAAGATGATGTGGTCTTTGTGGAAAAGATAATCCTTTTTTTAAATTATCATTTGATTGAAGGCTCATATAGCACTTATCACAATCCATGCAGACATCCATTGTGTTAAGCACATTTCTCCATATGTTGCCATCAGCATGTTCAAAACATGTTCTTTCTACTTGAGTCCTTGGTATCAGCTCCTCATTTTCCCCCTCCCATCAATTGTTGGTTTCCAAGATTTCCAGCAGCTGGAAAAAGCAATACTTCAGTATATCATGACATCTACAACAACTCCTATTTTTGCAGGCCATTATTGATAATATCTCTCTATTCCTAATGAGGCTAACAAAATTTTCACATCCATTGGTAAACCAAAATTCTTTGTCCTTCTCTATGGCTGCCAAACTGTGAAGCAGGTATCATGTGAGACTGAATCATTTATTTTCATTGTGTTGTGTGTCTTCCATAGAAGTTTGGGCTCTCTCAAATATATATCACTCTCATCTTAGAGAGCCATGTTGTGCACATCCAAATTTATGGTTGGATTTATCAGGTGGTCCACAATTCATCTTGGGCACTTTTATTTACATAGTCACAGAGTTTTATAAGATCAAATATTTACTTACTAAATATTATCCCTAAAACATTGAAACCTATGTTAGCTACCTAGTGATGATGTAACCTACATATCAGAAGTGACTAGTTTCACCAAATAGAAATCTCTTTCTCACAGTTTAATACACTAGAAGTTTGAATTTACAGAACTTGCTCTAGGGCAAGTTTGTTCTCCTGTCATCTGTGAATAAATATTCTTATATATTTTGAGCTTCTTCTCCTGAATGATGTTCATGTGAATTAGCCCATGCTTTCTTCCATCTATACTGTGCTCACTATTTTAATCTATTTTCTATCTCAAATGAAACCAACTGAAGATACATTCTACAAGATACATTCTGCCCCATTAACATATCACAAACAACGGATTCTCAAACAGAATTCTAAGCACCTCTCTGCTTCTCTCACTTACTTGTTTAATTTCTTTTATATCTCATAGGGATATTGATTTAAGACACATACTAATCTTGGCTCATTGATTTAACAAGGAAAACTAATTTCCAAATGGAATTATAACCGCAGATATAGGGTTCATAGTACAGACTTTAGGGAGACATAATTTAATACCTTGAAGTGTTTTTCTATGAAGTTTCTGGGTTTTTAAACTGATTTGAATGTGAGAAAGAGATCAATAAGGAATCCGACATGGAAGCTACAATTTAGTTGCTGCCTAACATATCTACAATTGTTCTGCCCTATAAAAGACATAAATTTTACCTTATGAAGGAAATGAATCTATTTTATTTCTAAGGTCTTCAAACTCACTACTCAGGTACCTTCAGGGTATAACACCTTGACATATTTGTAGATAGCTAAAGCAATTGTCTCCTGCTCCCAGATTCTTTATGAAGAGCAGAGATTATGGGTCTTTGCTATTATTATTATTAAGATCAATCAATGAAGCATCATTACAGCATACCATGCCATTACCTTTATTCTAGTATGGATAGCTACCTTAGAGGTCTATAAGGATGCATTGTCCTTTCCTCATGAATGCATTTCTTAGTGTGTTTACAAAGGACATGCTCATCAAGTCTTCCCAAACCAACATCAGGAACAGCATTCTCATGCTCTTTCTAATTACTTATCAATGTTTATTAGGAAAGATTTTAATTATCTTCAGTAATAAATTATGTAATTGTGACATTAACTTTGTTAGATGGTTTCTGTATTTTATCAGATTATCTTTGTTTGCAATGGACATGAATACAGACCCCTTCCAGGGCAGTGGGTTTAGATCTAAAGGCGAGTTAAACATTCGCTGATGTTTATGAAAAGGCGTGTTCCACCAGTTATTTCCTATTCTCTGTTGGACATATGTTTTACTAATAGGTGTCAGGTGTTTGTTGCTTCCTGCTCACCATATTCAATTTGCATGAAGCCTGTTAATGTGAAACATCAAAATCACAGACCAAACTCCAGCCCACTTGCCAGACAAGCTGAAAGTGACTCCATCGGCACAGTGAGAAGCGTTATCAAAACCGATCCATGTACGACAGAATATTTGACCCTGAATTGAAGCAAAATAGGATAATACATTGTTCCTCCTCTGTAAAGAACAATTATTTTGGATTTCCTAACTTGAAAAAGTGGAAAGGAAAACACTTTTCAAGTAATTACTAGAAAACAATTTAAAATTTCAGTACATTGGCTTGTAAAGATATTAATATAGAAGCAATTTTTCAAAAAGATCTCAGCTCCTGATTAATTTTCAAATAATACAGCACTGTCATTTTTTATGCCCTCTCAGACTTTTGCCATGGTCGTGTAAGAGAACTTAATGCAGATGCATTTATAATGAGCTTCTCAATATTCTTATAAAGCCAAAATTCATATAAAGCCAAATTCAGTGCCATCAATTTTTATAAAGCCTCAAACTAAACATATTGTCATGGCTTGAGAGACTTTAAGACAAGGTAGAACTGTCCCTTGTGGATTTCTGAACTATAAAAATTTTACAGGATTACAACTAGACCAGGGGATGTACACTGGTACAGATAGGAACCGGAAATGTGGTGAATCCAGAATGAATAATCACTTCAGGACCAGTGGGGGGAGGGGTGATACTGGGAGGATGGATGGAGGGTGGGGTAGAAAGGGAGGACCAATTACTAGGATCTACATATAACCTCTTTCCTGGGGGATGGAAAACAAGGAAGTGGTTGAAGGGAGACATCGGACAGTGTAAGATAGGACAAAATAATAATAATTTGAAAGGTTTATGGGGGAGAAGGCAGCAGGAAGGGATGGGGGGGATCCGGAGCTGGTACCAAGGGCTAAAATGGAAAGCAAATGTTTTGAGAATGATGAGGTCAGCACATATAGAAATGTGCTTGACACAATGGATGTATGTATGCATCATGATAAGAGTTGTATTAGCCCCTAATGAAATGACTTTTTAAAAAATTTTAAAAGGATTAGAAGACTCATCTTTCTCCTGAGAATTACTTGGCAGTTTTGATTTACTGACCTTTTAATTAGCAGTCCAATAAGGAACTCACTAGGCCATGATGATGGTACTGAAATCTGACATTTTTTTCCCAAAGATTTTGTACTGCTGCTCATTCATTATCTTGTTGTGAGGTGACAGCCAGAAGCTGCCTCTTACCTTTTCCAACAGCACAGCTTATGTCATGGCTCATCCTGGCAACAATATGCCATGTGACCACTATAAGAACCAAAATTGGCAAAGCCCCTATTTTTTATCTAATGTGGATTTTGAAATTGTCAACTTTCACAATCGTTTCCATTCAAATTATTTTTCTTTCATAATTCATTTCTTAAAATATTTATATGTATGAATATTTACCCACAAATGTATACTGGAATGCATTGTAATCTATAAATATACTATGTAATGTAAATATGCATGCATATACATATATTTACATTATAATATATTTTGTACTTTATATTTATTTATTTATTTGGAACCCTGATGATGCTATCTGGTAAACGTTAGAGTGAAAGGTGAGCCGTGCAAATCCACCATCATCTGTGATCCAGGTTAAAATGAAATATTTGTGGTAAGGATAGCAGGAATCTACAACATAATATTCTCCAACATGGAACTGAAAACTAGAATCAGAAATTTGCTTGGTGGAAAGACTAAGACAGCAAATATGTTAATTAAACTAACTGAACTGTATTGACAAATTAAAATATTCTAATGCATTTATCTTCACTATAGTGATATTTTTATTCATTTAACCAATAGTTTTTTTTAATTCCTATTTACTAAGCCACATGCTAAGCTTTGAAAATACTAAGAATCATAAAAAGCAATCTGTGTGTCCAAGGAGCTCAAGAACTAGTGGGAGGATAGAAACAGAGAATATAATTCATCATAAGAAGTGCTGTTCCAGTGGTAAGCACAAAATGTGCAGGGCCTGAAAATGCGGGCACTTATGTAGACTAAAGGATCAAGATAGCATCACAGCAGGGATTATCTGATTAGAGTGTCAAAAAATAGACAAGCAAAAATGCATGAGAAATATACTATGCACAAGAGTGCCTTAGAATACACAGAAAATTGCAAACTACAGCACATCATATGTGTGTATATGTATATATGTATATATTAGACTGTGACAAGTAATTAGACCATGAAATCAAGGACAAAATTATGGGTAAGATTTTGCATGTTGAAAAAAAACTCTTTTAACCTAGAGTCAAAGGAGAACCATAAAATGTAAAACATGGAGATAACCCAAATCCTAAAAGAAGATCAGGGGTTTTTTTTGTTCCTAAACTCAAGCTCACTGCTATTTTGTCAATTCCAACTCCTTGTGCCCCTAAGGAGAGAGCAGTATTACTCCTGAGCACTTCTCAGACTGCAACTCTTTGTGGAACAGAAAGCTTCATCTTTCTCCCTAGGAGCACCTGGAAGTAAAGAAATGCCAGATGATCGCTGACGTTCGGTTTCATTTCTTTCAAGTTTTATATTAATGGCTACACTTCTACTTAGATTTTCTTCCTTCTAATATATAGTCAACATATATTATTATTATTATTATTATTATTATTATTATTATTGTTTTTGTTACTACTACTACCATGCACTTCAAAGCAAAATAAATGAAACAAAAACAAATTCACCCTTATTGAGTTGATTCTGACTTATAGGGCAAGGTAGAACTGCCCCTTTGGGTTTTCAGAACTAGAAACCTTCCCTGGAATAGAAAGTCTCATCTTTTTCCAGAGGAGCAGATGGTGGTTTTGAACTGCCTACCTTGCAGTTAACAGTCAAGTGCATAATGACTTCACCATCAGAGCTCCTTCCACATAGTCGATAATACACAATGTATTATCTTTGTCAGTTATTCAAAGAAAAGTGTCTCAAATTATAATCTCAGAGAATATCTTTAGGTCTACACTTAACTACTTGTATTCTAGATATGGGTCAGGAAGAATGGAAGAACATTGTCACAGAACATTGGGGCTGTGGCCCCCTGGCTTGGCAGTTCAAATATAGCAGCAGCTTTCCAGGAGCAAGACTGGGCCTCCCACTCCCACCAGAGGGCAGTGATGCCCCCCAAAATGAAATAGAATGCATAAAAATTGATATCCTAGGCATTTGTGAACTTTAATGGACTAGGATTTCCATTTTAAAACAGAAAAACTATACTATATTACTATGCTGAAAATAACAACACAGTCAACAGGAACAGTGTTCCATCCATTGTCAACAAGGACATTTCTGGATTTATCTTAAAGTACAAAGCTGTCTGTGATAGGATTATATCTATTTGTTTTCAAAATAATCCAATCCATATATTATTACTTAAATTTATGCACCAACATCTAAAGCTCGTGATGTAAAAATTGAAGAATTGAACCCATGGCTTCAGTAAGAATTTGGCCAAGCATGCAATAAAGATGCATTGATAATTATTGTCAATCATAATGCAAAAATTTGAAATAAAGAGAAATAAAGGTAGTTGGAAGATGTGACCATGATATAAATGAAGCTAGAGATCCTATGATAAAATTTTTCAAGATCAACTTTTCATAGGAAATATCATTTTTCAACAGCACCAATATTGTCTGCACACATGGACTTCTCCATAAGGAATAAACAGAAAACTAGTTGCCTACATTTATGGGAAGTGACAATGAAGAAACTCAATATCAACAGCTAAGCCAGGTCAGGGACCGAGTGGAATGGATTATCAATTGCTCTTATATATGTTCAGTTTGAAACTTAAGAAAACTAAAGCAAGTCCAAGATAGACAAAATACAAAGCTAGATCTATCATACTTGAATTTCAAAAACACCTCAAGAGCAGATGTGTTGCATTGAACACAAATGAAAGAAGACCTGGTAAGCTGGGGAGGACAGCAAGAACATCATTCATGAAGAAAGTTGAAGGCAATTAAAAAGATAAGAATGGGCTGAGCCCCGGTGGCATAGTGGTTGAGTGCGGGACTGCAGCCCACAGGCTTGGCAGTTTAAATCCAGCAGGAGCAAGGCTGGGTAGCTCCCACGACCACCAGAGGGCAGTGATGCCCAAAAACAAAAAAAGAGAAGAAAGAAGTCAAGAGCGAATGGATGTCAGAAGAGACTCAGAAACTTGCACTTAATCCTAGAGGAGAAACGAAGGCAAAATGGAAGAAATGATGATATCAAAAGGCCAAACTGAAAATGCTTGGTGACTGTGTGTCCCCACTCAGTGGGTTCAAGCAACAGAATTTGTATATGGAAGGATATATTGGATTGTGTAAGATATGGCATGCACACACACAAAACCCTACTATAGGGAATGAAGTAAAATAAGGGTTTTTAAGAGGGAGGAGAGTGGTTCAAGTGGAGCTGATATAAAGGCATTCAAGATGAAAGAAACTCTTTTGAAACTGATTGTGTTAGCAATTATACAATACTGCTTATTGTGATTGAACTACAGAATGTTATGCTATCTGTAAGAGCTCCCAACAAAATTAAAAAAAAATAAAGCAGAAAGAAATGAAATATTGACCAAATCAAAAAAAATAAAACCTCCAAAATCAGCTTGAGAAGACCATGTAAAATATTATTATAATGAGTGTTCACAAACCTAGAGTTAAAAATCAAAAAGGAAGTACATGCTAAACGTATCTTAAATTGCAGTAACTCGAGGAAAATTTCAGGAATCAGGTTTCAAGATTAAAAGATTTCATGGATATGTTAGTTCAGTAGAGTAGAGAAACAAATTAATGTACATGGATATGTGTATACGGGAGAGGTTTATATGTCAGAGCAATTGAACATGAGAAAATGTCCCATCCCAGCTCAGATCAAGCCCTTAAAACTAATATTAGCAGTCTATAAAGTTCTCTTCAGACTCATGAAACACTTGCAATGATGCCAAATGTAGATGATCGCATGCAATTGGGTAGAAAATTTTTGGATCCAGTGGTGGTGTCAATATCTCGGCCCTGGTAGGAAATCTCTGCATGGCTTCTCAGCACCAAGGGCTACATCAGAGTGGGTCCATGTATCTTCTTCTCAGGGATGTCTCACAGGAAATCAGTCTTGTCAGTTGAGTGACTCAAAGGGGGTGAACTGAGAGAGAGAAATTCACTGACTCCAAAAAGGAATTACCACATTTCCCGGAATTATCAGGAGAAGGCCATGCCCACATAGAAGTCTCATTGACGATCTCCAAATTGACAGGCTAGACTCCATCCTTACACTTTTCATCCTCACCATCTTAATCCTCACCATCTTAGTAATCCTTACACTCTTAATAATCACCAGATCAGGTGACTGCCACAATGGGAAAATTACTGAATGACACAGGAGGCATCTAAGCAAAATAAAAAGAACACATAGATTCATGGTATCCAAAGAACTATATTCCACTGTGTCAGCAGGTAGCAAGAACCAATGGTATTGAAGGAGTTTGTTCAAATGGCATTGAAACCATTGATTTAAAATGAGGTTACAAAATTCTTGAAATGGAAGAAGTATGACCAGAGTATTTCATGGTGGCAAAGATGGTAAAATTACATATTACATATTTTGGACATATTACTAGGAGAGACCAGTCCCTGGAGAAGAACAAGACACTTGGTCATGCATGGTAGGGATAAAGATGAAGGTCTTGGAAAAGATAAAGTGCCAGAGATGCTGCAACAGTGATTTCAAGCTTAAGAGTCGTTGTGATACTGACACAGGATCAGGCAGTGTTTCATTCTATTGTACAAACATGCACTATGGGTCAAATGGCACCTATCTATAACAATATCCCAGATAATTATTAAAATAAATTAAGCAGGAAAGAATTTTTTTAAAAGTAAGATTCTCCACGCATGCATGGATCTGTACTAGATCAAATTGGGTCTTTACAAAAGCATTTTTAGTCCTAATTCCCACTATCAATAAATATGACTTATGGGAAGGAATTCATGAATACTACTTTATTTGCAAATATGTGCCAGATAAGACAAGGTCTTACTGGATTAAACTGAGTTCTAATCTAGTAATTGGTATACTTGTAAGAGAGAAATTCAAACCCAGACACATCGATCTATAAAGAGAACAGTAGTGTCACAATACAAGCTGAGATTGTAGAAGACAGACCATGACAATGCACATAAGTAGAAAGAACTTAAATAGTCGCAGAGATATCCAGAAAAATAGAACTTGAGCCTGATTACTTCTAAGTGGAATCAAATCTCTAGAAATAAGATGGACAATTATAAGCAAGAAAGTCAATAAACAAAGAAGCAAATTCATAGGATATGCAAAATGAAACTTAATTTGGTATGCACATCCAAATCACTACCATTGTGTAATTCTGACTTATCCATGTTATAAGGTTTAGTAAAAATGCTCCTGTGGATTGCCAAGACTTTAAGTATTTACAGGAGAAGAATGCCTCATATTTCTCCCATAGAGTTGCTGGTGGGTTTCAACTGTTAGTCTTGTTATTAGTAGCCCAATGTGTAATCTACTATGGCACCATGACTCCTAATCATATGTATAAATGAGAAAATAATCCAAAGAAAAGGAGGAAATATCTCACATATTATTTTTGAGAATTGATATGAAGCAATAAAGCAGAGGATATACTCATACATCAATATTTATTTTTCCAAATACTTAGTTATAGATATATTTTGGACATTGGGGTTTTTTTGGTTATTATCATTGTTTTATTTTCTTTGATCACTTCATTTTTTGGATGTCTTGTTTTTGTACATATTGTTATCTCTGCAGGTCTATCTAGAGAAAATATGTAGGATGAATGGTCTGGAGGAGAAAACAATGGGAGTGATGGTTCTGGGGGAACATGGGAGATGGGGAAGAAGGGGAAAGGAGGTGGTGTTGGCCAACCCGAGGACAAGAGAACAACAAATGATTTAAAATCAGTGATAAGATGTGTGTAAGAGGCCTGAGAGGAATTGATCAGGAATAATGTAACAGAGAGAAAATACTAAAACCCAAATGCAGGCTGAGCATGATAGTGGGACAGAGAAAAGTGAAAGGAAATAAAGAACTGGGGGTAAAAGGTACTTATAGAGATCTAAATATATGCATTCACATAGGGGAATATATATTTAGGGATGCATCATTGCCCTCTAGTGGGAGTGGGAGGCCCAGCCTCGCTCCTGGAGAGCTGCTGCTGGATTTGAACCACCAAGTCAGTGGGGTGCAGTCCCACACCCACCCACTATGCCACCGGGGACTCAGTTGATAGGGGAATATATTTATATATTGATGATGGGGAAATCGTTCTACGTGTATATACTTAAATGGTTAGTAATAAGACAACACATGGGCATTGAACCTCCACTCAAGTATTTCCTCAGTGCAAGAACACTTCCTTCTATTATATTGGCATCCATGATGCTCACCTTCCTGACATGAACACTGAAGACAAACGTGTTCATAAGCAAAAGTGGTGAAAAAAGCTGATGGTGCCCAGCTATCAAAAGATGTGGCATCTGGTGTCTTAAAGACTTGAAAGTAAACAAGTGGCCATCTAGCTCAGAAGCAACAAATCCCACATGGAAGAAGCACACAAGGTGTTAAAGGAATCAGTTATCCATCTTCAAAGAACTAAAAATCATAACATTGCAAGCCCACCTTCCTGATATGATTGCTGAGGACAAATGTGTGCATAACAAATTGTGATGAAGTAAGCCAGTGGTGTCCAGCTATCAAAAGATATAGCATCTGGGGTCTTACTGGCTTGAAGGTAAACAAGCTGCCATCTAGCTCAGAAGCAACAAGGTCCACATGGAAGAAACACACCAGCTTTTCTGATGATGAGGTGTCAAAGGGATTAGGTATCAGGCATCAAAGAACTAAAAATTATATCATTATAAATGATGGGGAACACAGATTGGAGACCCAAAGTCCATCAAAAGGTGAAGCTACATACCCTTACAGATGGGTAACAGGGAGGAGATAAGCCACTCAAGTACAGTGTAGCACTGACGAAATATGCAACTTTCCTCTGGTTCCCAAATGCTTCCTCCACCCATGATGATGATTCCAATTCTACCTGAAAAATCCAGCTTGACCAGGAAATGTACACTGGAGCTAGAAATATGGGGAAGTAAGAACAGATGTTGCCTTCTGGACCAGTGGTGAGAGTGGTGACACAGGGTGGGTGGAGGGAAGGTGGAGTAGAAAGGCGAATCAATTACCAGGATCTACATATAACCTCCTCCATGGGGTAAGGACAATTAGGAAGTGAGTGAAGGGACAAATCAGACAGTGTATGATCTGACAAAGTAATGATAATTTGTAAACTATTGGGAGTTCATGGGGGAAGAGGAGTGGGGAGTGAAGGGAAATATAGGGAGCTCATAGTGGGGGCCTAAGGAGGATATTTTGAGACTCATGATGGCCTGGATACAATGGATTTATATATTGATTGTGATAAGAGTTGTAGGAACCCCCCAAAAAAATGATTCAATTTTTAAAAATTGAATTAGAGAACAAGGTTATTTATGGGGACTGAAAACAAAATTTGAGTTCAGCAATTGTGAAGTCTAGAAATGTGTAGGTAATAATACACATTAGCTATCAAAAAATGGTCAATCTAAGCATAATTAAATATGAATGAAGAGACTAACTAAAACTAAACAGTATAAGATTTACTCCACAGTTATTTTTCTTTTATTTTTATTTTTTAGGATTTTTTTTTTGGGGGGGCAATCACTGCCCTCAGGTGGTGGGAGTAGGAGGCTCAGCCTTTGCTCCGTGGAGCTGGAATCGAACCTCCGTCCCAGTGGGCCGCAGTCCCGCGCACGACCACTACGCCACCGGGGCTCAGCCCCACAGTTATTTTTCTTTAGTAAATCATAAGAGCAGAGATGAGAAGACAAATGAATTATCCTTCAGCTTAAATAAAGAAAGAAAATTTTGAGTTAGGAAAATAGTTCTTATTCTTTTTTAATAATGAAGAATAAGAAAATTTTACATCTACCTTACACTGATGTGTCAATCTGGGGTGACTAGAGAAACAAATTCACAGACTCTCATATATGTATAAGAAATCTTTATGTACAAGAGCAATTGAATACTGAGAAAGCATCCCAGCTCAGTGAAGATCAAGTCCATAAGCCTAACATTAGCACAAAAGTCCAATGCCAATCTATACAGTCCTCTTCATACTCGCAAAATTCATGCAATGATACTGAGTACAAGGCAATCACAGACTAGTGGGTCCCAAGTCTTGTGACTTCAGTGGCATTGCCAACTCAGGACATCAGCATAGTTCCATGTGTCTTGTCAGCTGCAATGTCTCCCAGTGTGTATCTCCCCCCCAGCAAGCTGTGTATATCCTTACTGCCTCCAAATGACATCATCAAGCTGTGTCCCAATTGTCAGGCTAACCTCCACCACTTTACTCATCCTCCTTTCAAATTGGTGAGAGATTATGAAACTACCACAATTGGTGAGATAAAAATCAGTGAATTATAGAATAAACTAGAAAGCAATTAAGTTTTTCAGGAATGTAAGTACTATCTTCATAAAGTTCTTCATGCTTAAAGATAATTATTAGTATTTTTCTTATTTGAAAATGTTGGCACAATCTTTTA
Organism: Nesogale talazaci; assembly: GCA_004026705.1. NCBI lineage: Eukaryota > Metazoa > Chordata > Mammalia > Afrosoricida > Tenrecidae > Nesogale > Nesogale talazaci. Next base: position 82,035 of record PVJH01001046.1, read on the forward strand.
GTTTGTAAAAATATAGCCTCCATTTAAGGTGGTCATAAGGTTTGTCTCCTTTTACAACAATGAAAGCAGTTAATGCCAGCTATGATTATTTTATGTGGTAATGCCAACCTGTCATAATAACTCTATTGGCCAAATGAATCACTTCATTTATGAATGACAATAATCAATTATTTCATAGCCTTTATAACTTAATTTTTCCACCTGTAGCATTCAGTATTTTACTATCTGCTCCTGTTAGTTTCCCTGTTTCTCTATATCAAGTCTAAGAAGCCAGAGGTGAAAGTTTTCATGCTAGCAAACTTGGCATTTCTAGAATCTGAAGATCAAAAATGTTATCATGCTAATTGAAATTGTGCTAAAGCTAAAACGAGGTTTCTATCAGTGTTTATAATGTTGGACAGAGATCATTCAGTTTCATCTCAAGCCTGGTGCCCAAGGTTTATGGGCATTTTGTCAGCTTCAAAAGGGAATGTTAGGATTTTCTGGTTGTTAATTCACCAGAAAGTACTTGAGATCCCCAAAATAATAATCTGTTATTACAGCACATAGTTATGAATAAGTATTGTTTCCTTTATTGAATGTAACTTAGACAGAAAGAACTAAGGAAAAAAGTCAAAAGTCAAAACACAATATTAAAACATTCTATGAGTGAAATAATGAATGATAAAGGAAATATCAAAAGAAGATGGAAAAAATACACTGAGTCACTTTACCAAAAATAACTAATTGGTATTAAACTACTTAAAGAGGTGCATACAATTAAGAACCAATAGTGAAGAAGTATAAGTTGTATTGAAAGTCTTTTTAAAAAGAGGCTATCTTAATTGATGGCATACCAACTGAAATGTTTCAACAAGCTGATGAATCACTGGCAAAACTCACTCAGCCTTGACAAGAAATTTGGAAGTCAGCTACCTTGACAAGTGACCGGAAGAGCTCCATGTTTATATCAACTCCAAGGAGCGATGACCCAACAAAATAAAAAATATATAGATCAATATCAGTACCATACACAAGTAAAATTTTTAGGAAAATCACCCAACATTAGTTCTAGCAGTACCTTAATAGCGAGCTGCCAGAAATTAAGGATTGGCATCCATAGGACGTTACCCTTATTGTTGTCAGATGGTCCTTAACTGAGCAAGGATGCCACAAAGATGCTCACTGCATTTTATTGACTATGCAAAGACATTGAACTGTATGGATCATAATAAACTATGGATATACAAACTTGAGAATGGGGATTTCAGAACATATACATTGTGCTTCTGCAAAGCCTGTACATGGATCAGGAGCCAGCTTTGCAAATAGAATGAGGGCCTAACTCATGGTACAAAAATAAGAAAAGTGTGTGAGAGGGTTGTATCTGCTTACCTTACTTATTCAAACTATATGCTGAGCAAATAATTAGAGAAACTGGATTATGTGAAGAAGAATGTGGCTCAGAATTAGAGAAAATCTTATTAACAACCTTTGATATTCATATGACACAAATTTGTTTTCTGAAAGTTGGGAGGACTTACAGCATTTACCAATGAATATCAGGGGTTGCAGAATTCCACATGGATTAAAACTGAATGTAAAGAAACCAAAATCCTCACAACTGGACCTCTAGGTAATATGATGAAGAGAGGAAAGTGAGGAGGTTGAGGAGTTCATCTTAATTGGATTCACAATCAAGGCTCATATAAACAGCAGGCAAGAGACCAAAAGATACATTGCATTGGGGAAATCTTTTACTAAATATCTCTTTAAAATAATGAAAACCACAGAAGACTAAGGTGCATCTTGTCCAAACCTGGTATTTTCTGTCACTTCAAATACATGTGAAATTTGAACACTGAAAAAAGAAGACTGAAAAAGAATTGAAGCATTTGAATTGTGGTGTTGGTGAAAACTATTGAGAATAATACCATGTGGTCTCAAAGGAGCAAGCACAGTAGTCTTGGAGGAAGTACAGCCATAATGCCTTTTACAAGAAAGGATAGCAGAACTCTCTCACATTCCTTTCATTTGTTGTCAAGAGAAACCAATCCCTTGAAAAGGACATAATGTTTGGTAAAGTACAGGAACAGGAGAAAAAAAAAAAGGAAAACCCTTAACATATGGATTGGCATGGTGGCTGATAAAACAGGCTCAACCGGGAGAACAATCGTGAGGATGGTGCAGGACTGGAAAGCGCTTTGCTTTGTTGTGCATGTGAATTGTGGCTTATTTGACTGCACGTAACAACAGCAGATAGTGAAAATTGCCTTGATGTCTTCTTCTTTTATATAATCACATTTTTCCCTCCTGATATCAGAGCAGGAAAACAGTGAGAGCACAAAAGTCAATGAGACCATATATAATCCTGGTACCCACTCCACTCCAACTCTCAATCATGGCTTATTGTCTCTTGGTAGGCACTGAACAAATTGTACTAATCAGAGTTATTTTCTTTTTGATTTGAAGGTGCCTTTACTTTGCTTATTTTTGTAAATCAGTTTGCCTGCATTTGAAGGATATATAAATTATAAAATTCCATATCTTGGAGGAACTTTTTATCTCTAGCTTAGAAGAGGTGCTTCTGCAGTGATGAAAATACACATGTGACTGAAAATTAAAGTGCCTGGCACATGGGTTGTTAGCTAAATGTTACATTTCATGTAAAATACTTAACAATATCATGTTTAATATATGCTTGAGGATATTATGAATAACTGTGAATAATCTGCACTATTGACTTACTCTAAAGCTAACAAGTTAGCTGCCTCAGAATGCTGACAAAATATATGAGAGCCCTTGATCTGAAAAAAAGAAATGTATTCCTGATGAAATAGCAGGCAACAAGAGATTCACGCTTTACCATGCTCCCTTTGCCTTTAAAACTGATGGTGGTGACATGGAAGGGAGTTAAGTGGATGTTACACATGAAGTGAGTTCAAATATACTAAGGAATTTGATCTTAGAAATTACTATTTTTAAGTAAACTGCAAGAAAACCTTTCCAACATTTACCCTGAAGGTACTATTTTACTTTAGTAGAAGTAATCAAACCTGTCTTCCACTCTTTCTGTGTTTCAAGACTGTTAGTTTTATCTACACCCTTGGAAAGATGCTCAAAAAGAACCTGTGAGAGCTTCTATTTACAAGAAGCACAGAGTTGGGAGTCATGGAAAATTGTTTCTCCTCCAAAATTGCTAGATATTTTGAACTGAGAACACTCAAGTACTAAGAATATAATTATGCCCATTTAAAAATAGCAAGGATTTAGAAATTAAATTTATAATAAATTATTGTGTTCTTTAATATCAGTAGATGGAGTCTCTTCCCTAGAAAAAATTAGCTTACTTTTGCTATTTTAGATGCTTTAGAATTACTCTAACTCAGCAATCCTATGTACAACACAACAAAATGCAGTCCAGTCTTGCTCCATCCTCCCAATTGCTGTTTACTTGATCCAATTGATGCAGTCACTGCGCCAATCCATCTCACCCAGGACCAGTCTTTCTTCACTGACATCCACTTTCCCACGCATACTGTCCTTGCCCAGGTTTGGTTTCTTTCTTCTAATAATATTCACAAAATAGTGAAGCGACATCTCACCATCCATGCTTCCAACAAACATACTGGCTGTACTCCTTTTAGGATAATTTTTTTGTTTCTCTTGTTATTATCTTGTTGTCTGCAGTTATTTCAGCATTCTTTGCCAACACCACAATTCAGATACACCAATTATTCTGCAGACTTCATTATTCATTGTCAACTTTTGCAGACATACTAGGCAATTGAAAATATTAAAGGGTTAGGGACACCTTAGTTTTAAAAGTACATCCTTTTTCTTCAACACTTTCATGAAAGTCTCATGATTTGCCCAATACAACGCATTGGATTTATTGACTTCTGCTTCCATGAGCATTGATTCTAGATCCGAACAAGAAGAAATGCTTAACAACTTCAACCTTTCTTCGGCTTATCAAAATGTTTTTCTATTGGCCCAGCTTTAAAGATTTGGCATTTCTTTAAATTGAGTTGAAGTCTATACTGAAGTCCACAGACTGATTTTCAACAATAAAAACTTCAAATTCTATTTGAAAATTTACCTTTAAGCATGGTGAATATTTGTGCTTTTACTGTCCCTTAAAGATTAATGCTTGATTACAAACCTAAAAATCAATAGTTCAATTGAAGCTTTCTTTTCATCTTTAGCAAAACCATCATTCAACCCTATGATGTGCTCATATGGCTTATGTGCTCATAAACCAAGATTTGGACAAATGTTTTTAATATTTTGCCCAAATATTTTCAAATAAACATAAAGATGTATTAGAAATATTACTTTCTCATTATAACAGCAGAGGTTACCTGCTGCAAAAGAGAGTATAAAAACTAAAACCAAACATACTTACTATATGACCTTTAAAGAAAAATTTTGCTGACTCCTCTATGACAACCTTGAATTAATGAGAGGGTTGCAGAAAACTATGGATAAATGTGGTAGCTCAAAATTCATTTATAGGGTCACTACACTAGCCACCAGTGGATCCTCATTACATATTAGCTAAAAATTGCAATAACTCCCAAATCAGGGGATGAGTATTTAAAAGGGATTTTACCTCTCCAAATGATATCCCTGCCAGATCAATGTAAATTTAATCCAAACTCTTAATATTTTGTGCTTTCTATAGGATTAAGGTCTCTATTCATTTTGTTGATGGGTTATTACTTGACATTTGCCATAATTGGATATAGTTATCTGTTAGAGAATCTGAGATTGTTGTAAATAAGAGCTAACAATGGGATTCATGATTGCCTGGGGACATGAAGAGGGAGGAAAGACGAAATAGGAGATAAACATCAATGTGTATGGGAGGGAGGGTGAAGCTACACAGTTGATTGTAGCCATGATTGCACAGTCTCTCTTGATAAGATTGAGCCATTGAATGGTAGGCTATGTTAATTATAGATCTTTAAAGAGAGAGGGAGAAAGAGTGTGCAGTCCAGGCAATCATACTGATAGGTAGGAAGATTAGGTACAGGGCACGGGGCAGGGGGTGTCTCCACCGAATGTCTACCCTAAGCAAAAATGAGCTGGCCATACTGCATAAAAGAGTTTGGCGGGGGGGTGGGGGGCAGAGAAGGCAGGCACACATGAGATCCAAAGCTAGGGATGCTTAAACCAAGTCACCTAGATGCACAGATGAAGGTCATATTGGGCACACAAAATAGGCACCAGCGATATCATGTCACAGGTGCACTGTGCCTGAACTCAGTTACTGAGAATGCCCCCCCTCCACCCCACCCCAGAGACAAGTGAAAATAGGAGGGAATAAATAACACAGACTGAGTCGGGCAGGACACTCTAGGGGCAGGATCTTTCCCATGAGCTTGGGGCGCATCCCTCTGAGGGTTCCCACTCTGTCAAGCTCTTCCATTTTTAGTTCAGATATTCTTCTGGTTCCACAGCCTCCTCTTCTCCTGGAAGTTCTTCCATGTGGCTTTTCAAGTGCCCATAAAAGTGGTGGTTGTCAGTTGCAAACTCTCCCATGACTGCTCATGCAGCCTTGCAGGACTTCCAGAGATGACATGTGCTGAGACTGTAGGACACACAACTTCCCTTTCCTTCATAAAGGACACTTGGATTTACAAAAGTGCTTCTGCTGCATGAATTCTTTCAGCATTGAGAAGCATGAATGGAGGGAAACCATCCCAGAAACCCAACAATATTAGTGTCTCTGGGGTCTTTTAGATGCTTTTTGATCATCCGAATGATTAAGTTAATGTACACAAAAATCAGTTTTCCTTTCCAAAGTCTTATGTCAGACCTGCTTTTACTGAGGTCTTTGAAATGTTCTTTCCCACAGTTCAAGTAGTGACCACTCAGATGAAGAGTGAGGTAAGGAGTTGGTTCAATGTAAAAGACAGAGGATGTCATAAGTGTCGGCGCCTTTCATGCTCTGTTGAACAAAAGGGTTAACCATCTGTCCCTAATCAGAAAGGTGGCCAGCACCACGAAAGCCCCAGGGACTCTTAGGAACTACAGTCTAGCTGGGTTGGTTGACAGGACCATCTACTTTTGAAGACAGGTGGGTATGAACCCTTAAAATGGACTGCCTGTAACAGGAGGGCTAACAGAAGAAACTAAACAAGCTATTACAGACTTTGGTGAAATCCTGAAAGTTGCCAGCTTTGACTTCAACAACGTGATCAAGACATCGGTGATTCTGGCTGACAAAAATGATTTCTCAACTGTCGATGACATCTACAAGTAGTAGTTCAAGAGCATATTTTCAACTAAAGGTGCTTATCAAGCTGCTGCCTTGCCCAGAGGGGACCAGGCTAAGACTGATGCAATACTCATCCAAGGGCCAACTCATCAACATGACTCTCAATGAAATCAGTGTTGTGGAGCCTGGAATTTTCAAAATATTCTAAAATTAACACTTGATTTTGTAATTAATGATTGAAGTGGATGTTTGACCAAAATAATCCAATGATTTTCTTAGCTCCCTGTAAAGGGAGAATTGGGGGCTGAGCCCTGATGGCATAGTGGTTGTGCGTGGGGCTGCAGCCCACTGGGATAGAGGTTCAGTTCCAGCAGTGGCTCCACAGGAGCAAAGGCTGGGCCTCTTACTCCCACCACCAGAGGGCAGTGATGCCCCCCCCCAAATTTTTTTTTAAAAAAAGAAAATAAATAAAGGAAGAATTGAACATGAATTAAACATCAGACAATAAACTCAATTGCTGGTGCTACATATCACATTTATTTATGCTCATCATTGAATGTGGAAGATGATTAACTCATCACAGTAACTCAGATCAATAAAAGTGATGGGAAATAATGTGTAATAAAGATGAGTTACCCTAGCAGGTAGATAAAAGAGCACACTTAATCCAATTAAATTGTTCTACTGATACAGTGGGAGAAAGCATGTGCATTATCATACCAGACCCACAATTCTGCCTTTACTTGAGTAAAATTTAAAATATTCAAGTTTAATTGCAGGAGCAAATAAGAAAGTGTACCAAAATTTTATACTACTGGAAATAAAATAGAAGTTAAAAAAAAGAATGAGGTTACCACTACACAAATGGTGGACATTACCCTGACTGAACAAGAAAAGAGAGAAAGATAATTATTTAATAGAAGGAAAACGGAATGTCCTCTCATAAAATATGACTAATGAAAGACATATGATGACAATTGGGCCAATGACAAGCAATATGTATTACACAGTCCTTGAAGGGATTACAAGAGCAAAAGAAAGGAGTTATGGGAAACAGGTGACTATTTAGAATAACAAGGAGCCAATTTCCATAATTAGGTCAAAGCTATATGATCAGAACATACTTTTGCATATTGTTTTGTGACTCAAATTCTGTAGCTGATAGAAAGTCTAGGACATATTGTATGAACATTATGCAGAACAAGGAGGAAAAGTCAGAGTCAGCAAAAAGAAGTCCAAGCTAACCTGCTGTGACAAGCAAAGCAAATTAGAAACTTGTTTGACAAAAATAGATTCTGCAGACCAATGCCTGTCCCTGAAGTTGACAGGCAACAGAGGAGTCGTGCATAATGTGAGAACACCTAGCAAGGTGATGCCAAAAGGTGGTATGGGTAGCATTACTCACCTGGGAACTCCATGTATGATTTATCCACAAAGGGTAATAAAAGAGTTGTGAATATGTGGTCAACCCATAAAAAAACTGTTTTTAAAATTTTTACTATAATGAAATTTCTTAACTTAGGAAAAAATCTTGAAAAGCTTTTCTAAAATGGACAAGCTTTGAAGTTATAAAGAATTCTCAATAAAAATATATCTAAGTTACAATAGACTATGACAGATTTACTAAGTGTGGAGAAATATACAATCCCAATGAACACCATTCCTGTTTTAAAATCATGAACTTTCCCCTTTTCTATTCAAACATATTCTTTATTTATATGCTCTGCATGAGCCAATTAAGAATTCTGAAAATCCATTATTTGAAACATCATCCATGTTATGATCTACAGAATCAAATGTCTTCACCTAGTCAATAAAACATAGCCATTTTCTGCTGTCAATCAAAATCGATCAGGCATGAGCAATGTGCTCTTTCCACGTGCTCTTCTGAACCTAACTTGGCTTCCTTGAATTTCCCTATTGATGTAACGCTCAATCATTTTAGGATAAAATCACTCATGTGTGATATCAATGAAATTGTTTACTATCTCTGCATTCAGTTGAATCACCCTCTCCCCAATGGGCACAAATTTGAATCTTTTCAAATCAGTTACCTAGATAGCTGTCTTTCAAATTTTTTGACATAGATGAGTGAAGAGTTCTCACATCACTACCATTTGTGGAAACATCCATCAAATTCTGGAGCTTAGTTTTTCACCAGGGCCATCAGTGAGGGGCCTACAAGACTTCTGATTTCACTAGCATTATTTCTGTACCATGTTCTACCTTGTAAAATAGTTGAACAGCAACAAATTATTTGGGGAATACTGATTCTGTAGTCCTTCCATTTTCTTTTGATGCTATCTCCATTATTAAACGCTCACCCATAGAATCCCTTCATTATTGACTCTCAAGAAGTGGGATTTTCTTTTTCCTTTTGTCTAAGAAATTCTAAGAGTGGTTTTCATGTTTGCTTTTCTAACTCAAGGTATTTGCACACTTAATTATACTGCCTGATTTTATCTTCACAAGATTCCCTCACCTTTTGTACTTAATTTTTTTTCCATTCACTTTAGATACTTGGCTTTCAAGAGAAAGTCTCTTGATATCCATCTATCACTATCAGTTATGTAAAAGAAAATTTGTAGGCTGAGCTCCGGAGGTGTAAGTGGTTGAGTGCAGGACTGCAGCCCGCAGACCTGATGGTTCAAATCCAGAAACGGCTCTCAGGAGCAGCAGTGGGTAGCGCCCACGACCACCAGAGTCAGTGATGCCCCTTCCCCCCAAAGAACAAAAATAAATAAATAAAAGTTAATTTGTTTCTTAATCAAAGATGTTTTACAATCTCTCTTTGGCCTTTTCCTAATTCATAATACTGCATGTCTCCATTATCTCTTTCCAGAGATTAGTTGTATTGGTTCTGTGTATTCTACCCAGTAATGTTCACATATAAAGTTACCATTAATAGATCTGAAAAAAACATATTTGCAATGAATCAGTCATTGTCTTTAAAAATTGTATCATAAAATCTTTGGTGACTTCGTTTAGCATAATTTCCTCCAGTTCTTCCCACGCAGAGATGTATTTCATGTGCTCTTCCGAGCTTTTGAGTGAGACATAGTACTCCATTGTGTGTATGGGCCAGAGTTTGCTAATCCATTCATCTACTGATGGAAATTCAGATTGCTTCCACGTCCTTGAGATTGTGCTGCAATAAACATTGGCGTGCATCCCCCTGGCTGTGGTTTATTTCTTGCCTCTTCTGCGTATATACCCAAGCGAAGTCAGTAAATCACAAAATGAGAAGTACTACATGAGCCCCCTGAGGTAAGTAGAACCAGTATGGTGAGTATAAAAGAGAAAACTTCTGTACCATAACAATTGGTCCAAGAAGTAGGGTAAGGGGAGGAGGGAGGACCAAACCCAAGGAGGTACACATTGGATGCAACACAGTAATGGGAGAAATATGAGGGGGTAGAGGGGATAGGGAGATAAAAGGGAGTTCAAAAATGAAAGGATAACAGAGGGAACAGGACACTAATCTACCCAGGGGGGAAGTGCTGGTCTTGCCTCCACAGAAACAGGAGTGGGCAAGCAGTTCCCACCACAAAGACCAAACCAGTAGGACAGCGTGGATGCATGGAAGGATGCAAGAAAAGAGAGAACTACAGAGCTGGAAGCAACCAGAGTCAGATGGGCTCCTTCTCTAGAAGTGGGCATGGCAGAGAACAGGTTGGGGGAGGGGTCAGCACCCCGCACCCACAGGGATAAAGACAAGAAGGGAGGAAGAGGAAGAGAGCTGGTCCAAGCTCCATGCCGACACATGATGCTCAGAGGACTATATACCTCTGGATATGCTATGAGCCACAGAAAGGACTGGGCAAACAATGATTCCTGGGGGCATGAGAGAGGAGAGGGGGGTATGGACAAGCACATGGATTGGGGAGGGGGAGCAACAAATGGTCTGGAATCAATGGAAAGGAGGGTGTGGGAGGCCTGGTTGGGATTAAGCAAGGACAAGGAATCTATGAAGAAACACTGAAACACCAATGAAGGTGGAAAAAGATGTTGAGGGGGGGAAAGGAAAGAAATATAGGAAAGAGCTAGAAGGCAAAGGGCACTTGCAGAGGTCTAACATAGGTATGTCCGCACATAAATACAACTATCTGTTGTAAGGTGGGAATAAATTTAAAAACATATCCATAGGCCAAATATTAGGGCAGCAGGTGGACCTTGGGCCCTCACCCTTTTGTTCTGTGAATCTGGTATTCCTCGAGGCTCACTGGCCCAACATGATCACTGAAGTAAAATGAGTGCATAAGCAAATGTGGTGAAGAAAGATGATGGTGGTCAGCCATCAAAGGATATATCGCCTAGAGTCTTAAAAGCCTAAAGATAAAAGCCTTGGAGTCTTAAAAGCCTAAAGACCATCCACTTGAGAAGAGACCACACCCACACAGAAGAAGCACCACAGCCAGCGTGGCCACACGGTGGTGAAAGGTCTAGGCAATAGACATCAAACGGAGGGGGGGGGAAGGGGGGAGTGGGGGGGGACACATATAAATGTGTGAACACACCCCCACACCCCCAAGGTGCCCACTGAGGACATGTAGGAGCATGAGCAAGAGTGGTGAAGAAAGCTGATGGTGCCCAGCTATCAAAAGATATAGTATCTGGGGTCTTAAAAGCTTTAGCATAAACAAGCAGCCATCTAGCTCAGGAGCAACAAAACCCACCATAAAAGAAGCTCACTTGCCTGTGTGATCATGAGGTGCTGAAACAAGCAGGCAGCAGGCATCAAAGAACAAAAATCAAAATCAATAAACCAATTTATTCCCAATATAGCTGAAGATAAATGGATACAGAGGCAAACAGAGTAGAAGAAAAGATGGTGCCCAGCTACCAAATGATTTACTGTCTAGAGTCTCAAAGACTTGAAGATAACTGGAGTCACCATTCAGCATGGAGACAGCAAAGTCCACATGGAAGAAGCACACCAGCAAGTGTGATCAAGAGGGGCCAAAGGGAGCAGATATCGAGCACCAAAGAACACTTCACTATGAGTGAAGGGAGGGTCAGGGTGGGGACCTAAGGCCCACTGGTGGGTAATTGGCCACCCCTTTACAGGGGAGCCACACGAATGAGACAGACTAGTCAGAGTGCAGCCAGGCAGTGATGATGTATACAAGTTTCCTCTAGTTCCTGAGGTTCCCTACCCTCCAACCATCATGATCCCAACTCTACCTTGCACATCCGGATGGACTGGAGAAAGTACACTAGTGGAGAGGGGGGCTGGAGATATGGGGAAACCAGGATGGGTGAGCCCCTTGGGCACGTGGTTAGATTAGAACTATTGGATGGGTGGAGAGAAGGTGGGGTAGAGAGATGGAACCAACTGCAAGGATCTACATATGACATGTCTGGAGGACAGGCATGGGGGAGTGGGCTGAGGGAGGTGTCGGGCAGGGAAACATATGACAGAATAATAATAATTTATAAAGTATTGAGGGTTGATGGGGGAGGGAGAGCAGAGGAATAGGGGAGAGGTTGGACAAACTGACACCAGGGGCTGGGGGAAAGGGCGGATGTTTGGAGAATGATGACGGCAGTGGATGTGCGAGGGTGCTTGTCACAGTGTGTTTATTTATGTATTGGAAAAATGATATATGATCCCCAATAAAATGATTTTTAATTGAAAAAAATGAAGTACCAGAAAATGAAAAAAAATCTCTGGTGACATTTCTATTCTAAGGTTTTAGAATAGAATTATGAATTTCTATTCTAAGATGGTTTCTAGCTACTGATCCTTCTTTGTGGGACAAAGACAGGACTTTTCCACAATTTTATACACTCCAAAATATTAGTCAGAATCAAGTGTGGAATTCAGAAGCTAGAAATTCTCCCTGAGGTTTCCAGTTATCTAAGACCGTTGTGCCATACACAATGGACAGGGCCAGCTCCCCACTGTAAGGATGATATCTCACTTCCCTCGAAGACTGTGGGCTGAGGTTAATGATCTCTAGACTCTAACCTGTTTAGCCAAATCTAGGAGTCTGAGGTCTGGTTTTGTCACATGGGACCCAGATACCCCCCTTACCTATAATGTGTGCATTTGTCACAACCCCTTCCTGTGATTGGCACAACCCCTTTCTGTGGCATATGTAATTATGGGCCTTGCATGGCTCCAAAGGATATTTAAGAAGGCTCTCTCTCCTTCCCTCTCTTTCCTGCATCTCTCTCTCTCTCTCTCTCTCTCTCTCTCTCTCTCTCTCTGTCTCTCTCTGTCTGTCTGTCTCTCTTTCCATCTTTCTCTGTGTTTGTGTCTCTCTCTCTGTCTCTCTCTCACCCCTTCAGCGCCAGACACTCTCAGCCCCTCTCCCTTATGTAATCCCTTCCCCCACTTGCTGTCTGTCCATGTGGACAGCCCCATTGGCTGAGGTGAGCATGTTACAATGATGTGATATATGTCTTACGATTTCTTATGTTCCCTATAACTTTACCATAATAAATAAGAATTATCACTGTACAACTCTGCCTATCGAACCCGTGATGTATGTATCAGAGGCTGGCTTCCTCAGATACTTCTTGGTTTCCAACTTTCACATTCCAATCACAAGTTATTATGAATGCATCTTAGTTGCCTATTAGATGATTTTCATATTGCAGAAGTTGGTAAAGATCTTCAATTTATCTTTGCTTTTAGAGGGAAATTCATAAATTTGAATTATAATTATATTAACTGATAATCTTGCAGATATACAGATACTATTCTATAATCAGCAGGATTATTCTTCAGGATACACCTTAAAATCACCTCCACCCACTCAATGAATTTGACAGAATGTGAATAAAGAAGCACAAAAGTTCCACTGAGTGTCCACAGCATGTCCAGTCTGTGTTGACGTCCAGTACATATTCAGGTGGGGCCAGAGATGAGGTGGAGAGAAGAATCTCACTCACTATAATCCATTTTAACAGGAAGAAGTTAGATGAAACATTTTCCTTTACCCCCAAAGAATTTAAAGCTAATGTTGCCTCCTCTTAGGGAGAGATGTGAGGAATGCAACAGAGAAGATGGAAAATTCCAGGGAGAGAAGCAAAAAAAATAACAAGAGGTAGTCAAGAGGTCTATTGATAAATTGTCGTAAAACTTACTGATTGGAGGGCCCTGCAATTAGAGAACTCTACCCTACCTTGAGCATGCACAGTGGAGAAAGAAATGACCTAAGAAAATGGTGTTTCTCATTATAAAAACAAAATCACACCCACAGTTTACCATCACCTAGGAGATCACCATGACACTTATGACCTGATAAAATAGGGAAAGTGAGGGATGGACTTCAAGTTTATCAGAAGTTTTCTTGCTATCACCTTAACAGCTGTGAATATTCTTCTCCTTTGTTACCATACATTTATAAAAGTAGAATAAATGCCTTTGAACTATATCCCACTGTATAGTTCTCTGCAGATACCCATGGATACTGACCTGTTCCTCCTTCAGACAGTACTTTTTCTTAGAAATAAAAATATTTAGCTAAGTAAATGCTGTGCCTTTATGTACTTGACGATTGTGGTTAAGCCGCTGACTCTTTTATATCTAGGAGTTAGGTGCAGTAAGAAGCCAGGGGCTTCTACAGAGGACAGCAAAAGAGTCAGACTGATTTGAAACATCTATAGCAGGAAGGCTCAATATGTGGGTCAGGATCTACTATTCGATCTCAAATGTAATGTGGGTAGATCACGTGGCAATTAAAAATAGATGTAAGCCTATCCTCAATGCCGCATCACTTCATTGATAGATCGCACAGTCAACCAGATGCAATCTTAAGGGTCAAACACATGCACAAATAACTGTGCTAGTGCAGCAAAACGGACAAGCTAACCAAACGCTTTCAAAACTTTTCTTTGCTGGAGCCTGTGGCTACATTCATGTGCTATCCACAACAACACTGAGGTTGATTCGCTTGTATCAAAAATTACAACACTGTTTCACCTGAACTCCCCTTAACTGGAAGATGAGATTTTTACACTACAAGCATATTCAGCCGAAGTCCAGAGCTTATGAAAATTTCGGGAACTTACTCACTAAGGGAAAGTAGCCAAACATGAGAAAATGTGCTACTTCTTTGAATGTATTATTCGGCTCTACTTATTTATGTGAGTCAGCCTTTTTCCACATAAAGATCATTAGGTCCAAGTACCGTTTCACCATGACTGATGATAATTTGGAAGTGTGCTTGAGCTGGCTGTCAGCAGCTACTCTCCAAATGATGCATCCCTGCCGCATTCCATTCAAAACAAGTCATCAGAGTCAACTCGGTTAACGACAAAAAATATACATAATTCATTGTGCCATATTGTGCAATATGGACTCATGTGGTGAAACAAGGTACATAAACATACACTGCACATAAAAGAATTATCAATGCATTTATGACTAAATGTCATAAATAATAATAATAAATGTTTTGCATTTTTGTAGTTGGTAGATCATGTTGACTTGATCATTTTATAGGTAGTTTACATGCTGAAAAAAATGTGAGCACCCCTGATCTGCATCAATCCCGTATCCTGGGGGAGGGGTGGCAGGGTGGAAGTCGCATTTGTAGGGCTTTGTCTTTATTTAGCTTAATTGAAGTTGTCAAGGGTTTCATATTGCTTAGACGCACAATCAAAGGTCATGGAAGAAGCAGTCAAGTAATCAAATGTCACATTGCGCCGGTCAGATCTGTTGCACAAGTATTATTTAAAGAAGGGAAGAGAACAAAGATGTCACTTTGAGGACTACAGTGCATGTAAACAAACCTTGGTGTGTTCCATTGTCCCACAAGCATGTGAAAACTAAACCTTGAGTAAGGAAGAATAATGAAAAATCAATGCATTTGAATTATGGTGCTGGTCAAGAATATGTGTAGGACTATGGATTGCTCTGGTAGTGTAGTGGTTACCATTGGGTAAGGTGACCAGATGTCCCGCTTTTAGCAATTTGTCCCATGCCCCGCAGCATTTAAAAATTAAATAGATATATTACAATACTGTTTTTGCATTCTATGTACATTTTTGTTGCAGCATATAGACCAAATTTTTAATCAAACCCTTCCCCCCTCACCCTGGTAAATGGTGTCCCACTTAGTTGGGCTAAGAACTACAAGTCTTCAGTTCAAACCACTAGCTGCTCTTCTCCCACAAAGAATGAAACCTGGGAAATCTACTACTCAGTCCTATGGGGTCACCATAGGAGATACTACTTGGTCCTATGGGGTCACCATCAACTCTATGGTAGGGAGCTTGAGTTTTTGGATTTGGACTGCCAGAGACTAAACAAGTCAGACTTGAAAGAAATACAATCAGAATTTTCCTTAAAATGGAAAATGATGAAATTTCACCTCTCTTACTTTGGACATGTTTGCAGGAGAGACCAGTTTCTGCAAAGGACATCATGTTTTGTACAAGGCAGCAAAAATGAGGAGGACAAATTGAGATGGATTGGCACAGTAAACGCAACAATGGATTGAAACCTAAGAACAAGTATGAGGATTACGCAGGACTGGACAGTGTTTCATTCTATCATGCTTTGGGTTTGATGAGTTGAAACCAAGTTGATGACGCCTAACAACAACAATAACAACCATAGCACCCTTAAGAGAAAATATAAGGCTTTCTACTCCCTTAAAGATTTACTGTCTCAGGCTAAGCCCCGGTGGCGTAGTGGTTGTGTGCGGGACTGCGGCCCACTGGGATGGAGGTTCAATTCTAGCTCACAGGAGCAAAGGCTGAGCCTCCTCCTCCCACCACCCCAGGGCAGTGATGCCAAAAACAAACAAACAAACAAAAAAAGATTTACTATCTCACAAACCCATGACAATAGTTGTACTTTGTCCTCTTGGGCTGCTATAGGTTGGAATTGACTTATGACAGACTTTGTTTGGGGAGATTTCCATAGGAGCCTTAGAAGGCTCTAGATTGTTTTTGACAATCTAGAAGGCAACCTGTATGTGTGAAGGTTATGTTAATGCACAGAAAATATGCTGAGATGACCACAATGTTTAACTCTGCTAGTCATGAGGCACTGTAAAAGGAGAAAGTAAAAGTTAAGAGAGAGAAGTAAACTACAAGAGTGTTGAAAGACTGCTTCAAAATATACATAAAGTACATTGGCAAAATCTGGGAACCATTTTTAAAAGCATTTGAAAAAAGCCCCAGAAGTCATATGAAAACTACTGAACCAAGGCTTCATTAAGAACATAATGAAAAAGAATATGGATTGTGTAGAAGAAGTTGAAATAATTCAGAAGAAGTTGAAATAATTCATATAGCAAGCAAAAACTACAACTAATACTATTAGCAATGTCTGATAACAGAGGAAATATGATTTTCATTGTTGCCACATATTTGTAGATGCTCATTTTTCTGTAAAAGTTTTGGGATATATATAGATTTAAAGTAAAGTACATAAAAGCCCTGGAGGAGGTATGGGAGAGAAAGCAATGAATAGAATGTGTTTGTGAGGGAATCCAGATGCTGAAATTATTAGATAAGAATCTAAATAAATAGTATATCCCTCCAGAAAGATGAAATACAAATGCATGAACCATTCTCTACTTTCTTGTTTGTTGAGGTTTTTTAAGGCACGATGGTTATGCAGAGTTTTGTGCACTGATCTTCTAATCAAAAGATAGTTTGCTCAAATCTAATAATAACTTACAGAGAGAAAGATGAAACTATATGTTCCTATGAAAATATAGTCTCAGAAACCCCAAGGAATATTTCTATGTTCTATGAAGTCACAACGAACAGGAATTAACTTAGTGGCAATGGATTTAAGTTTTATGGTTTCATAATAGTATGTTGAAATAATGAAGGGAGATGATATCTAAGGAACTAAAGCATGCATACTCTGAGCACGTCACCAGGAGAAACGATTGCCCAGAAAAGAGTCTGGGACTCTGAGCAGACGGTCAATGAAAAAGATCCTCACAGAGACAAATTGTCACAGTGAGTGAACAATGGGCTCAAACATAACAATTGTGATAATGACACAGAACTGAACAGCCTTCCTTTTTGTATATATAAGGCTTTTATGAGTAGGAACCGACTCTCTGGTATTAAACAACGATATCAGCATGAGAATCCTTTTTCACTGAGTGCAAAACATCAATAAAATGTTTGAAATCACTTAAAAACAAAAACTGGAAATGTTTATGTTACAAATGACAAGAACCCCTGGAGAGTGAAGGGAGGGTGGGGTAGAGAGGGAGGAACCAAGTACAAGGGTGTACATGTAACCTCCGACCTGAAGGATGGATAGTAGAGGAGTGGGTGAGGGGAGACATAGGGCAGTGTAGGATATAACAAAATAATAATAGTGTATAAAATATCAAGGATTGATGGGAGAGGGTGACATTGGGTGAGAGGGGAAAAGATGAAAAGCTGATGACAAGGGCTCAGGTGGAAAAGCAAGCTGTCTGAGAATGATGAGGACAGTAAGCAGGGGAAGGGGCTTGGCACAATATATGGATGGATTTTGATAAGCGATGTATGAGCCCCCAATAAAATGATCTAATAAGTAAAAAATAAAATTCTATATATGCTCAGGTATAAATATAAATCTTACTATTACCATAAAGATTTAAGGTCTCCCACATCCCACTCCATGCATATAAAACAAACTAAAGTTGGCTTAAAGACCTAGAGGTAAAACCCAAGGCTATCAGGATCATCAGTGAGAAAATTGGGGCAAATCTTGAAACCCTAGTTCAGGAAATACATGGGCTAGCAGAATTAACAAAGGAAATACACTCCCTGTAAGATACAATAGAGGAAAGTGATCTATTAAAAATAAAGCACTTGTGTACATATAAAGTCTTCATCGAATGAGTAAACAGAGAGCCCACATATAGGGAAAAGATATTTAGCAATGACATACCAGATGAAGGACTGATTATTAAGATTTACAGAGTTTTATTTTGTTTTGTTTTATAGTGACAGAGACATCTTCTATTGCCCTGAGAGTCTTCCCCTCCCCAAATACAATGCATCTTAATATTTCTTTTTTTAAAAATACTTTTATTGGGGGCCTCTTATATCTCATATCACAATCCATGTATTCCTCCAGTGTGCCAAGCACATTTACCCATATGCTTCCCTCATCATTTTCAAAGCATTCTCTTCCCACTTGAGCCTCTGATATCAGCTCCCCGCTACTTCCCCCTCCCCTGCCTACCCTGCCCCACAAACCCTTGATAAATTATGGACTTTTACTTTCATATCTTACATTGTCCTCCATCATACCTCTCCTACTTTTCCATTGTTTATCTCCCTGGAGGAGTTCCTAGTTTGGTCCTTGTGATCAGTTCCCCCTTTCTCCCCTCACCCTCACCTAATCCTCCTGGTATCTCTACTCACATGGTTGACCCTGAGGAGTTGATCTATCTTGGATTCCCTGTATTGCAGGCTCTTAACTGCAGTACTGTGCATATTCTGGTCTAATTTGACTTGTAAAGTTGAATCAATGTCATGAGAGTGGAGGGAAGAAGCAACAAAGAACTAGAGGAAAGTTGGGTGTTTCATCAGTGCTATACTGCACCTGTCTGGCTCATCTCTTCTCTGTGACTTCTCTGTGAGGGGATGTTCAAAGGTCTACAGATGGGCATTGGGTCTCCACTCCATTCACCTTTGGTATTATTTTGTTCTGGGCCTTAGTTGTCTGGTAACCCGATCCCATCAATATCTCATGATCACACAGACTCATGTACTTCATCCATGTGGGCTTTGTTGCTTCTGATCCAGATGGCCACTTGTTTATCTTCAAGCGTTTAAGGTCCCAGACACTACATCTTTTGACAACCAGGCACTATCAGCTTTATTCACTACATTTTCTCATGCACCCATTTTGTCTTCGGTGATCTTAGGAAGGTATCACAGAATGCCAGAACATTAGAACAAAGTGATCTTGTGTTGAGAAGGTACTTTGCATCTTGGTTTACTGGTTTCTTTCCTGAATTTCCTTTGTACTTCCTTCTTGTCCCACCTTCATGTTCAGTTTTCATTCAGGTTTTGTAACTCCTTGCTGCTACATATCCCTTGATTAAGCCCCACTAGATATCGTATGCCCTTCTCTCCATTGATTTTAGTTCACTTGTTCCCTTCTCCTTGGATTGGTGCCCCCCTCCATTCTCCAATTTCCCCTTCTCCCGTATCCCCCTTGAACCATTGGCCTTGTTCATTTCATCTTCAAATTATTTTTCCATCTATCTTATCTAGATAGACATACAGATACACTAATAAGCACAGAAACCAGGCAAAGCCAAGTAAACAGCAAAGGAAGTCAAGACCAAGAAAGCAATAAAATGACAACAAAAACAAAAAGAAAGCCACTGACAAAAATGGAAGTGCCTATAAATAGTTCAATGTCTGTTTCTTGACCTTTGAGAGTATTTTCCAGTCAAATCTGATGGGGTGCCACATTCTGCCTCCAAAGTCTATTTTTGGTAGTCCCCATGGATTTCATCACTTTGCTTCCCTTGCTGCTCAGTTCCATAACCTTAGTGTTGGAGTAAGATTGTGCACAATTCCTGAACTGTGTCTCCAGTGTTGTCCCCCACAGAGCTATGGATTAGTGAGGAATGTCGTGTGTCATGGTGGGGCCAGTCTTATGGTCTCCTCTAAAGAGGAATACCAGCCTCGGGACTTGGTGGGCCAGAATGTCTTCCCCTCCTTCTCCATTCTTTTTCTTTCATCTCGTGTGCTCCAATCTGACGTGCCCCTCACCCCAAGCTGTACCCCCAGTGTTGTCCTCTGAAGTGCATTCTTCTGTGGGTGGGGAGAGGGGCTATCCACATAGCTCAGATTGGGGCCAGCCCCACAGAACTGTCTATTGGTTCCCTAGTACATCCCGGTATGTTGTATTCGTGTCTTGGAGCATCGGGTTAAAACCTGGTCTCTCTCCCTTTCCTGAGGCTATATGAACAATACCCTCCCTTTGGTTGGGTTAATGCCCTTCTCCCCATCTACCCATGCCCCTTTTAAATGTTTTTTCTTTCTTTCCTTCTGTATTTAGTTGACTGCCGTATGTATCCCTGGATTGGGTTTGGTCCCTGCCATAGTTGTTGGATATCACTGCAGGGATGCATATATATATATATATATATATATATATATATATATATATATATAGTAGCTTTTCCCCTATGCCCCCCCCAACTTTTTTTTAAGCTTACCTCAGTGGACTCATGTTGTACTTGTCCCTTTGTGTGAGGCTTACTTTATTTAGCATAATTTCCTCCAATTCTTCCTGTGCAATATGCTTCATGTGTTCATTGCTGCTTTTTAGGAATGAATAGCACCCCATCGCATAGATGTACCACAGTTTTTTTGTTTTTTTTTTAATTTTTTAAATTTTACTGGGGGCTCTTACAGCTACTACAACATTCAGTACATCATTTGTATCAAGCACATTTGCACACATATTTCCACATACATTTCCCAGTATTTTCCACTTGAGCCCTTGATACAAGCTCCTTAAAAAAAAAGAAAAGGAAAAGAAAACCTCCCCTCTCCCCTCCCCTCCCCTTTTTTTAAGACTAGTAATAGGAGTAGTAATACCAGGAGGGTGGAGGGATGGAGGAATTGAAAGGGAGAACCAACTTCAGGGATGTACACCTAGCCTCCTCTCTGTGGCATGGACAACAGGGAAGTGAGTGTTGGGACACATTGGACAGTGTATAGTATGAAAAAATAATTTGTAAATTACTAAGGGTTCGAGGGGGAGGGGGGAGGAAGGGTAATATAGGGAGCTGATAATAGGGGCCTGGAGGGAGGAAGAATGTTTTGAGAGTGATGATGGCAATGGGTGTGTAAAAATGACCTGAATACAACTGATGTTGTTAGGGATTGTGATGGGAGTTGTAGGGGCCCCCCAATAAAATGATTAATTGTACCACAGTTTTTTATCCATTCATCAGTTGATGGAAATTTGAGTTGTTTCCAACTCCTTGTGATTGTGAACTGTGCCAGGATGAACATTGGAGTATAGATGTCTGGCTGTGGCTTGCTTCTTGCCTCTTCTGAGTATAGGGGGATTGCTAGATCATATGGTAACTCAATTTTCATATGTTTTAGATCTCACCAGGTTGATTTCCATAATGACTGTATATACCTGCAGGTCCAACAGCAGTGGAAAAGAATTCACATCTTCCTGCAGCCCCTCCAACACTTGTTAACTTCTGATTTTCTGAATGGGTCTATCCTTGAGGTTGTTAGTTGGTAACTCATAGTTGTTCTAATTTGCATTTCTCTTATAACTAATGATTGGGGACATTTGTTCATATGTTTATTGACTAAATTTCTGCCCCTATGTAACAAACTTCTGTTTAGGTCATTTGCCCACCTCCTTTGTGAACAGTGAGCTTTTATTTCTTAATGTAAGCTTGCAAATTGTTGTAGATTTTAGTAATAAGCCCTTTCTTTGATATGCCATTGCTAAAGATGTTTTCCCAGGCTCTGAGCCTTCTTATTACTCTCTTTGTGAATTCTTTCAATGTACACAAGAGTTTTACCTTCAAAATGTCTCACTTGACAGTCTGTGACTCCTCTGTATTTGTATACTTCCCTATGTCTGCTATGCTATATAGTCCCTATGCTAAGGTTCTCAAGTTTGTCCCAATTCCCTCATTAATGGAAATGCAAATCAAAACAACAGTGAGTTACCACCCACTGCCCATTACTATAGCCCAATTTTTAAAAACTGGACAGAAAATGGTCATTAATGGTCATTAGAGGACATTTGTCTGTACCACTTTGTCTCACTGCTTTGTATCACTGCTATTTCTTTACTCACCATTTTGGAGTAGTGCAACAGATTTCACTTCCCTATGAAGCCTGTTACTTGGTACCCCTGATGTGGCCCTTTACTCCCCCTCTAACATTTGGTGTTGAAACCCAGCAGCCACGATTCTCTCTTGGGTCTATTGACCTCCTCGCCCACTCCCTGGACCTGCTGAAGAGGGGGATCCTCCAGGGACCCCTCTTCTTGCTATTAAAGAGTGTAAATCCCCATGCTGGATGATTCTACATGAGTGTTTATCTGTGGTCCCTTCCTCAAGGCCTCAGACATCTCTTTACAGCCTTTTAGAAAGGTCCCATCCCAAAATCTCTGCCCCTGGGGCTCGGGTTGCACTCAGTGTGGGGTTGCCCTCCTGACCTACTTCCCTCTCTCCACTCTCTTTACTACCTTCTTGAGATCCAGTGTTTGATGGACTCAAGGAGGATGCTCCATGGGCCATCTTTCTCCTGAGGAGTTCAAATTATATTCACCCTTCCACCACAGGAAGTACTTAATTCCACTATGCTGAACTTCACCTCTGGGAAAGCTACTCGCCAATCTTAAATTCTGGATATATACTCAGACATTAAGTCTAAATGTCTAATCTTTTGGTTTTTGAATCAGAGTTGGTCTCAATACCAGAAAATGGATCTTTCGATTTTAATGTCATCCAGGACCTTGATAAATTTTGTTAATGTAACAACAAGGACCTAGAAATGCAGGAGTTTTTCCACCTCCACTTTCACTGTTCTCTGGGCCAAAATTGTCCCACCTCTTAACTCCTTCTGCCTAAAGAGAAGCCCCTCTCCAAGACAATGGATCTTCTTTCAAACTGTCTGGTCGTGCCCCTCTGCACACACTTGTGCTTGCTCTTCCTTCTCTATCTGCTTCAGCGCTCTCCTCTCCTCCACCATAATCCTTGCCCCTTGGCCTCTCCACCATTTTCTTATATACTATCTTCTCCTCCATTGTCCCCTTCCCATCTTTTCTTCACCATTGTCCCTCCTGTTGCTGCCATTTTCTACATTATATCCACCCTTCCCGCTTTACCAGTTTCTCTACCCCATATCCAAAAGCACTCATCTCTTCACTTTTGAAAAAGTATTTTCTATATATTCAAAATTTCACCTTTAGATCCTCACTACCTGCTGCTTCTCTGTGTGTGGCAGGTGCTGAAAGACTTGCTAGAGTCCATATCCCTTTTTCTCTATGTGACCTATCAGATCTCTAAAAATGAGTGGACCCTTTTCTACTGACCCCAACACTTACATTAAAGAGTTCAGTTACCTCACTCCGTTTTATGATCTTACCTGGCTTGACATTTATATCACTCTTACAACAACTCTATCCCCTGAAGGCAGGGGGAAAATGGTGGGTGGTTTCCCAGCAGAGAGGTGATGAATTTCATGCCCAGGACCAGAATAAACCAGTGGACACTAATGCAGTTTCATGAGACATTAATTGAAATTATCAATTTGGTCATGGGGACCACACTCTCTGAAAATTTTCTTGTGTATGGATGCACAGTCTCATTCAGGGATAACAAAAGACAGTAAATGATGTATCACATTATGACAAGATTAGAGAATCCTTCAAGACTCAAAAGAAAAGCCTGCCCAAGTTATGGAGGCTTTTCCAAAGTTCACCAGGGTTGGTCCGTCAACACCAGCTGGCCCCACTTTACTTCATTCACATGTATCCCACAATCAGTTCCCGATATTAATAAAAAGCTTTAAAAATTTGAGGAAAGTCCTCAAACTCTACAAAGAGACCTTTTTCATGCACCCTTTTTTAAGTAATACAAACTGTGGTAGTTTGGGTAGACTAGAGAAACAAACTCATAGACACTCATGTGTGTAAGAAAGAATTTTATATCAAAGAGTAATTGTATATTGAAAAAAAGGCCCACCTCAGTCCAGGTTAAATCCATAAATCTCATATTTGCCCACGTATCCATTACCAGTCTATAAATTCTTCATCATACTCACACAGCACATGCAAAGAGGTCGAATGCAAGAAGAAAAATCACTGGACATTCAGGACAAAGTCTTGTGGATCTAGTGGTGCCAGAAGGATCTCAACATTGGAAGGGGTCTGTACATGGCACCTCCAGCCCCAGGATTCTAGATGAACCAGTGAGAGTTCTCCCACATCCAGAGAGAAAGAATGAAGTTCCCACAATTTTCAGGCGAAGGCCTTTTCCACATGGAGGCCTCATTGGCTGTGGCCTGTTCAACAGGCTAGACTCCACTCTTTCATAAATTGACAGAAGATTGTGTAACTGTCACAAGGAGGAAAAAGAAAAATTAGGTAAACTAGAAAGGGACAAAACTAAATGTCAGATGTTGGCTAATGCTTCTTGAGGTAATATAAATGGATCCGAACCGATAAACAATGAACCATAAATGGCTAAGCCACCCGGACCCAGCTTCAACAGTTCTAGACAGGCTATTCGTTATGTAAATGTCCCAGTCCTCATCCACCACTGAAGCCATGTCCACACAGCAAACAAGGAGGACACTGGGGAATAGATGCCCTTTCTCCCAGAAGGTGGGAAGACTAGTCTCTTCCATAACACCACCAGAGCAACTGACTCATGATGCCACCTTGCCAAGCATCTGTGCTTGGTCATAGAAAATTGATGGTGCCCACAGGTCATGGCTCCCTGGAAGATCACCCAGTCCAGGGTAATGATCCTAATCATTTCTTTCCTTTTGGACACAGAATTCACTTATTCAACACAGCCTGCACATTCTGGACAGACTCCCCCAGCCCCCACCACTATTGTAGGAGTCTCAGGTATAGTCTCACAATCCCTCATTACATGGTCACCCATATATAGTCTTTATATTATAAAAAACCATTCTCAATCTGTGGGTCTCAATTCCTTTGGGGGTCAAGTGACCCTTTCGCAAGGGCTTCCTGGTGCAAAACAGAAGCAAAATCAATGTTATGTAGTAGCAACAAAAATAATTTTATGGATGGGGGCAAACATGAGGAACTGTATTAAAGGATCACAGCCTTAGGAGGTGGAGAACTCGAATCTTTTCCCCATGTGACACATTTGTCTACACGTGTCTACGAGCTAACTGGACAGTACTATGCATCCCATTCTTTCTCACTCCAGACATATTTTTCCCTGATGAACAAGACATGGAAGACACCAGGCAAAAATACAAATCTGATTCACCTCCCAAGTATTCCTCGAGATGCAAAAGAACAGCATTTCTCATTGGAACAAGCATAGCAGCAGCTCTAGGAACTTGAGTGGGAACAATTGGGATAGTTGCTTATTGTTTTACTACAAAATAAAAAGAAACCTTAATGTTGCTATGGAAAAATTAGGTGATGCTCTTCTAATTCTACAAACCCCAATTACTTCTCTATGGGGTGTGGCACTACAGAATAGGCAAGCCCTGGAGTTGCTCACTGCAGAGAAACAAGGAGCCTATCTTTTTCTAAGAGATGCAGGCCGTTATTTTGTTAATCAACCAAGCATAGTTACACAAAGGATAAAGGAACTAAAGGAATGACTCTAACACGACCTGAAGGAGTTAGGAGCTGCAAGACTCATATGGAACCATGCTTGGCTTTTGTAAATCTTGGGTCCTATGACTCCTACCACTCCTTCCACTCTCAGTTTAATATGCACAGTATACTTTGGTCTTGACTGCTCCTCTGTTTTCTTTTCTTTTCTTTTTCTTTTTTAACTACACTTGATATTAGCCAAAAGGTGGGTAAGCAATTCAATCTTTTTCCAGGAATGCTTGTGTGCCTTCACCGTCAAACAAACATTGTATATGGCTAGGTTCTATTGACCCTTGAAGCTCTCACCTGATCCTGCAGATACTGCACAGCTGTAAGTCTTTCATCACCCCTGTCCAGCAGGAAGAAATTGCAGAAGAGATGACATTGGGCCCTATTCCTTAAGGCCAAACTGCAGGAACAAAATGTCTGGTTGAAGGTCAGATGAAACCTGGTCAATTCAAACAGCTTTCTCCCCTTCTTCCCACTCACCCTCTCCACTTCCCACATCTTCTAGTGCATACCAAAAGTCGCATCACTCCCGTTTTGTTCAAACCTGCCAAGCAGGAGGCTACAAGGTGCTCTCCTACCTCTAGTCACCAGTCTCCACCCCGGAGAGAATTTCTGCCCATGCCTCCTTTGTACTGGGGCTACCCGCCATTCTGGGGCAGCTCAGAAGATTGCACTTCCCAATAAAACCTGTTATTTGATATCTGTGTTCTGGACCCTTTTTCTGGACAGAAATAAAAAACAGCATGAACAGACATGTGTTCCCTCATGTTCTGTGCAACACAGTTCACAGAAGCAAGATGCTTAAAGCAGTCTCAATTCCCATCAAATAAGATTGGATAAAGAAATTCTGGTACATACACACAAAAGAACACTATGTATACATTTAAAAAAAGCAGCAGTGAAACCACAAAACACCTCAACACAAGGAGGCATCTGGAAGACATTATGTGGAGTGGGGTTAGTTGATCACTAAAGGATAAATACTATATGAATCCACTGCAGTAGGAACAAGCAGGAGAACAGACATAATCTCAAGCTTGCAGGCCACAGAGTTTTCTGATGGAAGACCACACAGCATGGATGGGAGCTGGATGGATACCAATGAACCACATATCATCCACTTCAGGTAAATATAGTCAGTTGACCAGAGGGCTCCTTGGGATAGCTGGGGACAAATGGTCAGGGGAGAGTTAGGGTGTGCTGTCTGCTAGGGCATTGCCAAGCAGCTCTGAGGCTTATGGGTGTGAGGGGCAGCCCAGGTGAGGGGAGAAGGAATGGTCAAATTTGGGCAAACATAGGTGCATGCCTGGAGAGCAGAGCGCAGGGAGGGCTGGCCAGCAGGTGTTGGGGAGAAGATTCTGAGGCTGCCTTTGGGATCACTAGGTAGGAAGGATCTTGAGTAGGTTGGAGTGGGAGGGCAGAATTGACCTAAGCTATCTGGAGGTATTCTGGGAGCCCAGGAGAATGCTGCAGAAAACTAGAACAGGTAGTCCTAGACATTCGAGGTGCAAGTTGTTCTCCAGAGGCTGCACTGGTGAGACTCCAATTGTGAACTCCACCGGATAAACTGGAACCTACCCCAGACACACTTGTAACCTGAGGACTTAAGTTAGAAAACACAGGTATCTGAGGTAGAAGAAGACAGTTATACCAAGAGCACTATGGTTGGCAAACAATACCCTGTATGCTGTGTTAAGATATATTATCCTGGCCATCCTGTGGCAGCCATTATTTTATATTTTGCTTATGCTCCATTACATTAGGAAGTATCTCAGTGGCGCATCACTAAGGCCTCC
The DNA here is from genome assembly GCA_004026705.1 of Nesogale talazaci. Classification (NCBI taxonomy): domain Eukaryota; kingdom Metazoa; phylum Chordata; class Mammalia; order Afrosoricida; family Tenrecidae; genus Nesogale; species Nesogale talazaci. Next base: position 109,336 of record PVJH01001046.1, read on the forward strand.
CCCTCTTGAAGCTGTGTTATTTGTTGCCGTCTTGTTCAGTAAGTGCGCCCTAGGGATGTTGAGCCTACAGGGAAAGAAATTATAACAGGGGATTTGGGGGAAGTGGAATATGGGAGGAAGCGGGACTGGGGGTGGGGGTGGAAGAAGAGTGAGATGGTGTCAAGAATTCTGGAAGGAAAGATATGTTTTGGAAAACATGATGATTATGAAAGAAATTGCAGTTATGTTTGAGGTGATTAAGTTATGTGAGTTTAGGGCTTGCACTAAATCCTAGCTCCAACATAAGAACATTTTTTTCTTATATCATGACCCCACTAGGTAGACACCTTTATGAAATGATCACTGAAGATAAGGTGCTAAACACAGTGTGATGAAGAAATCCTATGGTTCCAGATATCAATTGGAATTGTGTCTGAATAAAAACTTGCATTCAAACAAACAGCAATCTAGGTAAGGAATCAACTAAGTCCACACATGGACATAACTGGTGTGATCCATTGATGAAAATTACCAAATTTGAATATGGTGAGGAGAAAAGCATCAAAGCAAAAATTAGGAACATCCAAGTGTGGAACAGTTATGAGCAAGGTGGGAGCCCAAAACAGGCTGAGCCATTGGCACATCTGCTCTAGACTCCAGCCACAGGCACGAGTCTCAAACAGCCTTACTAACAGGCAGAGACCATTGTGATCTTGATTATGCTAGATGGACCTTGATAGTTGGGAGCTGATCACCCTATCAACGAGATCTTAATATGTTCTGGGTATAAGTTATCTCTTACTTGTTCCATGACAGAAATTTCTTTCCTGGCTTTTAAAATATTACTGGGGGCCTATCCTTTCATATACATTACTTGTATACTTGTCTGTGTATTATTACATTTTTATCCTTACCACCTTAATGCAATTTCAGGGTTTTTTTTATTATTTTCTGTTGGGTCTCCCAGTTCTGAAACACAGGAGGAGTGAAGAACATGTGTTATTAAACACATGGCTATTTGATTGGAGGGCAAAGAGCTAAATGACTGCAAGACCCGTCCCCCTCTCTCTTGCTCTCTGTTGATCAGAGCATGCTCTGTCTCAACCTGTGAGCTCCATTACCTGTGGGTCCTGCCAACCCATGGATGCTGTCTCTAGAGCTTGAGGCTCAATTGAGACCTGCCTCACCATGCTGCTGATTTGAGCTTGAGCCTGATGGTTGCTGCTGCCTTGCCTTGCTTATGTTTGATATCCTGTCTGGACCTGCTCCCTAAGCTCACATGCTATTAACTTTTGTTGATCCACCCCGTTGTTTCCTCTCTGTGGGAAGACTCGGCTTGCCTTCCCAGGGAAGACTCTGTTGCTATCTGCTTCCTTGAACTTGGATCCTGCATCCCACCTTAGTTGAAGGACTTCCTGAATATCAACTGTTCCGCAGAAGGGAGTTGAATTAAATCCTCAACTGATGGGTATAATTAGTTGTTATATATTCTTGTTATATATATATAGTTGTTATATATTCTTTCTCTATAAACCTATAAGGTTTCTGTATAAACCTATAAGGTGTGTATGTATGTGTATATACACACCTTTAGTGGCTTGATTTTATTTCTCTAGAGAATACTGCAAAATATATCAACAAAGTATTTTACATGAAAAATTTCCCAAAGAATTTCTAAAAACACAAGCAACAAACAAAAAATGATCAACATCATTTGTCTTTTGGAAATACAGATTAAAAAAACAATGAAATATCACTATATACCCATTCCAAAACTGAGTTGCTGTCACCACATCAATCCTACCTTGTCTTACTCTGGATAAACTAGAGGAACAAATTCATGAAGACACTCATATGTATATACTAATCCTCTATACATTTACCTACCCTGAAATTCATATACAGAAAACCAAAGGGGAAAAAATGACAATGATGACAAATTAAAATAAAAAAAATCAATCCAAAAAGAAATCAGAAAGTAAAAAGCAGAACACGTTAAAAGTGGGACAAGGAAAATGAATGATAAAATGATACATTGTAGCCTACATATATGTGCAATAATCCATTTTACATTGTTCTCTCTCTAAGAACAAGACTATCCACCTCTTGGAATTGAAGAAATTCAAAGAAGGCTTACCTCAAGAGAGGCTCTGAAAATAGATCTTGAACTTTCATTGCTAGCCATAATATTCTTCAAGCTGGGTGCTCAGATTTTACACTGTAACATAGTCCCCTATCTCTGGTCATGCCTTCATTATTATTAAGCCTTTGATCACAGTGGCTACTTGACTCTTCCACTCAGACTTAGGTGACACCTCACCTAAATGACTGCTGCCTTTAAGGCAAGTCTCTGAAACCCTACGTTATTCTTTCGGAGAACTGGGCATTATCTGATTTCTTTGATAGCTTTACTGTAGCACCCATATCTTCATTGACAACTTAATTAGGGCAGATTTTGAGGAAGGCGATACATAAGAACTAATTGTTCTTAGAATATGATTTATTATCAATAATGAGCTCAAAATGCATTTGTATATTGTGGTTTATAAATACATTTAGTCCAATTTATGGGTAGCATGATTGGTTTCTTGAAAAATAATATAATTAACCACCATGGAGGCATATGAAATCAGCAATGCAGCTAGCATAATATGCCTCACCAACGGGAGCAATCCCAGTTATCGCATTAGGGATGAGTTAATTAAATATGTGAGAGTATCACCCACCAATAATCTTATAAAGATCCAAATGGTCTTTTGCAGGAAAAAAGGTTCCCTAGTCCCGATCTTGCCAAGGGTATACAAGTAATATACTATTGAGAAAAGAAAATAAACACATATAGGAAAGTTTTTTAGATTAACATGCATGGAATGTTCAATATACCAATTAAAAACATGTGACTGAACACTGTTTAACAAAATATGAAGTTTTGAAACGATGCACAAATTATAATGATTCATTAAGATCAAACCGTGTCTGCAGGACTAAAATATGTCATAAAAAATAAAGAGTATGGAAATCGGAAGAGTATGTAGTCTTAAGATGTCAATTATTTTGCTACTTCAAAAGTAAGAGGGATGAACTATATAGTCCACTGGTTTCTAAATTAAAGGCATACAATGGCAGTCATATGCTTCTTCTTAGGTCTTTTCAAGAGTAGAAAGTCTCCGCTTTATCCAAAAGACCAGCTGCTGGTTTTGCATTGCAGACCTTGCAGTTAGAAGTCCAACTAACTATGTCTCCAGGGCTCTGCTTTGACCTCACAGGGACCCTTTATAGAGTTTCCAAGTGTATAAATCTTTATGGGAGCTAACAAACATAATTTTCCTGCAGAGCAGTGGATGTGTTTAAAATGCCAACTTTGTAGTTATTAATACTATACCAAATCCATAACGTGATCAAGATTCCAACCCACCTCCTCCACCCCGCTCACACACAAAAGAATCGTAGTAAATTTGTTAACAGTGTAAAATAATGAAAACTCTCAAATGTTACTGGTAACTTTTGAAAATGTTACAACTCATTTTAAAAGCATTTTACAGACCTGCAAAAATAGTGAAGTCATAATTGCCATGCTGTTGTTTTTAAGCATCTTTGAACCAGTTATGACTCATAGTGACCTTGTGAGACTAGAAAGAAAAATGTTGCCTTCTCCTTTATCATCATGCCATTTGATATTATTGAACAAACTTATCATGTCAGTCCATCTCACTGAGAGTTTCCCTAATTTTCATTGATCCTCCAGTTTGCCAAACTTGATGTCATTTTCTACTTATTGGTTTGATACTTCATGGTGATATGTCAAAAGTAAATAAGATTGTCTCATCTCTTTTTCTAAGGACCATTATAACGGCACTTCCTCCAAGACAGATTTGTTCATTCTTCTGGCACACCAGTGCACTTTCAACACTCTTCTCTAGCACCACAATTCAAATCCATCCATTCATTTCAGTAGGTGAACATATAATACATAAAACTATTTGAGTAAGTAAAATCATATATATAACTTTTAATTTGGTTACATGTTGTAAATATTACTTTGTGTGCACTTTAACTACTTGAAGTTCTAATCACTTTGAATAGAAAATTAGCAGCTTCTATATATTCATCCAAGTAGCATTGGCTCTGAGGGCACTGGCAGGTGATTTTTGTACTGCTAACTTCAAGGACAGTGATTCAAATTCCCCAGCCACTCCATAGGAGAAAGATAAGGTTTTCTGATTCCCCCAAAATTGTATAGCCTTGGAAATCCTGTGTAGAATTGTTATGAGTTGGTATTAACATATTAAACGTGGTTTTCTTTTTGTGGTACATAAGGAGCTATGATGACATTGTAGATTATCCATTGGTCTGTTAACCAGAAAATCAAGAAGTTAATTTAGCAGTATCGTTCAAAGGGAAAGATGAAGTTTTCTGCTCCCAGTCTCGGAAAACCCCAACGACAGCTCAACACTGTCCCGCCGAGTCTCTGTGAGTTGGTATTACCAATGGCAGTGAGATTTTGGCCTTATAGTAACACTTGAAGTATTTTTCAATTAAAGTATATCTATATTTCAACTTATATAGTTTGTCAACAAAGAAAGAATACAAGGGAATGTCTTTAGTTCAACTTGCATTCAGTATGCTCAGCTATAATGCATACCCAGATAGCAAGAACGTATCCAAGTTATATACACTACTCTTACTGAAATAATTACATATAATGCTAATCTATGTGATCAAATCACCTTTGATAATTCATTTATTGGAGGTAAAAGAAAGAAAGTTCTAGTTCTAGGCATTTGTTGTGTGATATGACAATGTAAAAGCCAAAGCAAAAGCTAATCAGATATTTGTGATAGTCATCAAGACCAAAGCAGAAACTACATGCAAACTAAGTGCACACAAAATAAAGTAAATCATTTATCTCAATACTCTTTGAGAGTGCATCAGTCCTTAATTCAATTATTGGACATCCCAGAGAAGCAATGAACTTTATAGTCTGTCTGAAATGAATATACAGTCACACATGTCTTTTTAATCTTCTTAAAGAGATAGGCCACGTTCTCAATATTTATTTCCTTGTCAACCCACAAAATAACATCAATCTTCTACAAATCCAGTTTCCAATGTCAGCATTTTCATATGGCAAGAGGAAATTTTCAATTTAATAACTTCCTCTTTTAAAACTTTCTTTTGGTTAAATTTCATTTATTTGTTTAAATTTAATGGTTCATGTCAACTAACCTCTTAAAGTAAAGGGCTGCAGAATAATATAATAGACTTGGTATTAATACCCATTTGTGGTAGACATGTTTGACGGTTCAGGAATATTACTTATTGGATTTCCAAAGTGATAGTAGACAATGGTTTTATATACTTTATTATCTTTCAATATTTAGAGAATATATTTATTGGGTGCTAGCTGCCATGGTATTCCTGATGCATGATAACCCCATTTCTATTGATACACAATGAAACGAAACACTGGTCAGTTCTTCATCATCTCCATGACGCATTGCAGAGCACACTTCTGTTATAGAGAAAGTTTTTAGTGACAAAGTTTTGGAAATGTATCTCCATCCCTTGCATCATATTGATCTGTTGTGCTCCTTTCAACCATATTCAGCATCACAGACTTCAATGATGGGTTGCTGAGGGCTGAAAATGAGGTGTGAGGTGTGTGGGTGAAAAAATTGAAGTTGGATCTTCTCCTCCTGTCATCATCATAAATGAATATATACCTATGAGGGGTTGAATTGTGTTTTCAAAAGATATGTGTCAACTTGGCTAGACCATGGTGGACAGTATTATGTAATTGTCCTTCATTATCTTAGATGTTATAAGTATTAGATTCTATGATATTCATGAGGCATAATGCAATCTACAGGATTAATTTACATTTGATGCTATGTTTCTAGATATAAAAGATATTAAACAAGTAAGCAGAGACTAAGGACCTAGTTCCCACCAGGAAAGAAGAGCAAGTAGCAGAGTTTGTTATTTGGACCCAGGTACCAAGCATTGGCAATCTTCTAAAACCACGAGACACAGAGAGCATCTTCCCTTAGAGCTTGCTCTCTGAGTTCAGGCTTATAATATCTTAAACTATGAGAGAGAGAGAGAGAGAGAGAGAGAGAGTTAAAATCACCCACTTGTGGATGATATAGCAGGATTAGATAACTAAGATATGTTAGAATGCAACCGCTAAAACACCAATATTCCCTTGTGTGCCCTGGTACATGTTAATATTACATCTACCACATATCATGTCTTTTTGAATGTTACCCACTTTAGAACCATAAATCTCCATAAATGCAGCATTTCTATTGATGTCTCTGAAGCTTTACATAAAGTTGCAATCTACAGCCTGCAGGGTTCAATGCAAAGCCAATATCATGTTTCATAATAAACATTTTATTTCATACATTGCCAAACAATGGGAAAAAAATTTACAGATCAGACTACATTTAATCATTTGTACCACTAAATTCAAGCAACATGGATTATATCTAAGTGTATTTCTGTTGTTTTAGTATTATCATGTGACTTTACAAATTTTCTAGAAAGGGAGCTTTTTTTTGGGGGGGGGGTTGTCATCACTGCCTTCAAGGGGTGGGAGTAGGAGGCCCAGCCTTTGCTCTGTGGAGCTGGAATCAAACCTGCATCCCAGTGGGCTGCAGTCCCGTGCACAAACACTACGCCTAGCTCCTAGAAGGGGAGTTTTTAAGAGAAATTGTGGAGCTAAATAGAAGCTATTGCTATCAACTAGATGCAAGAGTGTTTTAAAATTTTTGATTATCCCTTGACAATAATTTAAGAGTTCTAATTTGTCTCTCCCAAACCCACCCAATGAAGAATATTCAAATATACTTCCAATATTCAAATATGCTTTCCCATTCTCTCTTCTTAATCCCACACAATATATATTCATTGTGACCTGTTGCTGGTCAGAACTCTTCCTGATTTATGTTAATTATATTTCTTTTGGCATGTAGTAAGCCTGAAAAGGATATGAGATGAATACAAAAACATTCATAAGTTATGACAAAGTAAATCCACAGGTTTGTTTGAAAAGCAAACACTAAAAAAAAGTTAAGTGCTATTTTAGGAAAGTCTTGTCATTTTAGTAGATGCAATTAAGAAAAGATATTTTTTACAAAACTATCCTGTAATCTGTCAAAACATAATCTTTCAGATAGACAGATAGATATATAGGTATACATGCATACATCATCTAAAGACACACAAAGATATATTTGCAATAATATTATCTTAACAAAAAGAATCATGAAATGCAAACACAGAGCAAAAATATAAGTGTTAACTGAGTTTATAAAAATAGTTCCCAGAGATTCCAAGACCCTAGAAAAATAGCTGTTATATACATATAAAATATGATTAGCCTCACAGTGACCACTTGATATTTCTAGAAAAGCAGAGTGAAATAAATCACATTAAAACTAAAAAAAAAAAAAAAGAGGAAGAAGAAGAAGAAAAAAGAAAACCTTGTGCCAAAGGAAATTGATTAGACTTAAGAGCTCTGCAGGCAATTTACCACAAGGGAATTTTGGGACTATTGCTTCTTTTATTAGAAGATACAATATTTCAACTAAATCACTCAGAGTTTGGCAAATTTCTTCACACAGATTTTTCTCAAATTTCTCTTTATAAATTGACAAGATATTACTCAATTATCATCTCCAAAACTAAGTATCAAAATGCCTAGTTTTTACTTAACCACATAATTCCAGGATTAAATAGACTATCAAACACAAATACAAATGAACAAACAAGACAAATTAGAAAATCTTAAAAAAAGGAAATACGTACTCTTATCAAAAAACTTTTTCAAAGGAATATAAAGACAACCCACATAGGGGGGAAATCTTCAAGAAAGACAAAACTATTAAGATCCAATATTTTAGAATGTATAGAAAACTTCAAAAATTCTATGAAAAAAAGACCGAGTCCAATTATTTTTTAAAATAGAAAAGTGTATGAGCACTTCGCAGAAGAAGATGTTTTAAAGTAATCAAAATATACATAAACATAGTCTCATAATCATTAGGCAACAAAGCAAATCAAATCAAAACAACACTGAGATATCCTCCCACGTATAAGAATCATCGGGCTGAAAATATTGGGAAATGTATTTGGAAATATGTGTGCAAATGTGCTTGATACAAATGATGTACTGAATGTTGTAGTAGCTGTAAGAGCCCCCAATAAAATAAAAAAAAAAGAGTATAGGGGTCAAAAAAAAAAAGGGGGATAGGGGTTGGGGGAGCCCTGACGGTATGGTGGCTTGTGGGTTGGATTGCTATCCACAAGAGTGTAGGGGTGGAATCTCTCCCCTGTCAAACTGGAAATAGCCAATAAAACCTCTGTGTGGGCATGACCTTCTGAGAATTCTGGGAAATGTGGTAATTCCTTCTTGGAGGTGAAGACACGATATTTCTTGGTACACATTCTTGGAGACTTTCTACTGACATTCTCTAGGAGATGCTATACTGACAAGACACAAGGCTGACTCCTGTGAAACATCCTGCAGAAATCACATGGATGTACCCTGATGGAACCAGACCTCTGAAACCGGAGGAGCCACTTGAAGACCCCTGCCAGCACTAAGAATGGATCCATTGGATCTAAAGGCATTCTACCCTTCTAGGTTATAATCATCTTGTAATTCAGCATCATTGCATGTATTTTGTGAGTCAGAAGAAGACTTTATAGCTTGGTTAGAACCAACTTCTTTACTGTATTGAGTGTTCTGATCCATGAGCATGGGATGTACTTCCATTTGTTTAGGTTATTCTTCATTTCTTGTAATAGTGTTCTGTTATTTTCCTAATATAGATCTTTTGTTCTTTTAGCCAAGTATATCCCTAGATATTTCCATTTTTGTTTGGCTACTGTCAAGAGTACTCTTTTTTATCTCATCTTCTGTGGTCTTATCCAATAGACTTCTGATTGTTGATCTTGTATCCTGCCACTCTGCCATATTCCTCTATCACTTCCAGTAGTCCCCTTGTGAAGCTTTTAGAATTTTCCATATATAAAATCATATTATCTGCAAAGAACAATAGTTTCACTTCTTCCTTCCCCAGGGAAACATTTTGATGTCTTTTCTTTGCTTTATGCTGTTACCTAAAACATCCAATATGATATTAAATAAGATTGAGGACAAGGGACATCTTTGTCTGGTCCCCATTTACAATGAGATTGTGTTCCTCTGTTCTCCATTGATTATCATATTGGCTGTTCTTGTATTGTCTTGAGGAAATTTCCTTACATTCCTATCTTTTCAAAGTCTTAAACAAGAATTGGTATTGGATGGTGTCTAATGCTGTCTAGTCCAGGTAGACTAGAGTGACAAATTCATAAACACATTTTATATATATATATATATATATATATATGGGAGAGATTTATATATGAGGAATGTAACATTGAGAAAGCATTCCAGTACAAGTCCATAAGTCCAATATTAGCCCATATGTCAGATACCAATCCATAAGTCCTATTCAGACTCTTGAAGCACATGCATTGATGCCAGGACAATTACAGGCCATTGGCTACAGAGTCTTGTGTAGCCAGGGTGATAGAAACATCTCAGCACTGTCAGGGACCTCACTGTAGCTTCTGTAGCTATCTATCAAGTCAAATTGTCTAACTGTAGTGTCTAGATCTCTAGCGTCTTTGTGGAGTTTCTTTCCCTGTGATCTGTCTTTCTCAGAGAGAGGTGTATCAAAGTCACACACTATAATTGTTGAGACTGTGATTTCTTTTTTAATTTTTGGAGTATTTTGTTTACATATTTAGTGGGTCTCTCATTTGGGGAATATATGTTTAAAATGCATTTATTGGTTCATTGTAAACCATTCCCTTGAGCATTATATAAAAAGGGCCTTATTTCTTTTTATGGTTTGCACTTTCAGATCCATTCTATCCAAGATTAGGATTGCTACGCCTGCTTTTATTGAATTTTTGTTTACTTGGTATGACTTGCTCCAGTCTTTGATTCTCAGTATATTTTTGTCTGTAGTCTTGAGATCTGTTTCCTGCAGGCAGCAGATATTTTCTAAGTCAGTCTGCTCACCTTAGTCCTTTAATTCCTGAGTTCAGTCCATTGACATTTAGGGTTATTATCTCCAATTCTGGAATATGTGATTTCATCTTATACCTTTTGTGTTAGGTATTTCCCTAGCCTCCCTTTCTCTTCAGTGTGCTGTGCATGTGTGTATAAAGGGTGATCATTCTTAACTTCTTTTCATCCTTAAGCAATTCCTATTTGGGGGGCTATTTTTGCTTTGTTGTCCTCTGGATGATGTTGTTCTATGTGAGGTTCTCTTTTTTATGCTTGATGAGTGCAGTTCTTCTGTCCATTCTGGGTTAGTAATGATCTTTTGTAGTGTTAGGTTTCTTCTAGCATATTCTTTGAGTTTTTCCTTGTCTGAGAAAGTTCTTACTTCTTCATCTATGTTGAGAGATAATTTGGCTGAGTAGAGTATTCTTGGGTTTGCATTATTTTCCTATAATTTTTGGAATATATTACTCCACTCCCTCTTCTTTTTCATAGTGTCCACTGATAGGTCTGAGCATATTCTTATTTGGGAATCTTTATATGTGGTTGCGTGTTTTTCCCTATCTGCTCTCATGATTTTCTCCTGGATAGTTCATTGTTTGCTTGGAATTCAGTCTAGGTGGTGTTCTTTCAGTCTTCTGAATGGTTGCCTAGTTTTCATTCATTAAGCTGGGAGAGTTTTCCTCCAAGAATTCTCTGAGTGTTGTTGCAGATGATTTCTTTGCTTTGTCTTCTTCAGGTAAACCAATAATTCTGATGTTATTTCTCTTCAAAGCATCAGACATAGCAGTTTCTCTGATAATCTTATAGGATATTTTTTCATGTTTGTTAAAATCCCTTTTCTTATCCTCTAGGTCACTGGTGTGGTTTTCAGCTTCCACCAGTCAATCTGCAAAGTCCTTGGATCTGCTGTTGGTTTCGGTTATTTCATTCCTAACTCTTGTCTTTCCTTTTGGTGTGTGGTTTTTATCTCATCTATCAATTCTTCCTTTTTCTCTATTGTTTCCCTCATGGCTTGTATGACTCCAAGAAGCATTCTGAAGTTTTCTTTCTGTGGCATATCAATGTCTGCTTCTATGGACATGACTTGGTTCAGGATATCTTCTGCTGTTGCCTTTTGTTTTTCTTTTTTTTTTTCATTGAGGTTATTAGGGCTGATTGCTATTTGTGTTGCATTGTTTTAGAGGAACCAGATGCTATTTTCCAGTGACTAAAAAAGCACTGGCTCTCTCTCTGAGAGACTTGTAGGAATGTGTCTTTGAACTTCCTGATTAATTTCACTATGGAATTAGCCTACCACTTTATCATCTTGTGGCTTCACTCTTTTCCAAGTTAACTAGTATTCTGATATTTGGAAGGCAAGTTTGGTGGTCCTCTGTGGGACCGCTGGCTAGATAGCTGTGGACCCTCAAGAATGGTGTTGCACTGCACAATCTCACCAGGAGCCAAAGTGGTGCAGCAAATTGCAGCCTGGGGCACAGCAGGGTGTGTGTGGCATTGTCTACTGCAAGTGGAGCCCCATAGAAGACTGCGGGGAGGTACGCTCCTGAGTAGAGCACTGTGAGTGGTTGGCAGAACTTCCCAGATCAGGTAAGTAGCTGCAGAGACTAGACAGTGGTTCCTGGAGCAGCCTGGAACTCCAGTCAGCACCCTGACTGGAACCATCCGGGGCCACGGGAGGCACAGGCAGGCGGGAGGAAGATCCCTCAGGTAGATGAAACCACAGAAGACACATGAGAGCTCTCCATCCACTGGAATTCCCCTGCAAGAAATTGGGCTTTGGGCTAAGCCCCAGTAGTGTAGTGGTTGAATGTGGGACTGTGGCCCACTGGCTTGGCGGTTCATATCCAGCAGTAACTCTCCACAAGCAAGACTGGGTCTCCCACTCCCACAGAGGAAAGTGATGCCCACAAAAAAGGGAAATAAAGAAATTAGGGTGAAAATACCCAGGTGGAGGGTAGGTGGGCTTCTCCAGTTTCAGATTACACTGAACAGAATGGAGCTCTCCCAGCTGGGTGAAGCAGGCATAATTGGCCTAAGCTGAGGTGAGTGGTCTGGAGGTCCACAATGACCTATAAGCCGAACTGAAAAGAGAAATCAAGAGTTTCAAGCCTGTTGATAATGCAGGGAGGTAGAGAGAAATGAAGGAACCCAAAGTAACTAAATAGCTGAGCCCCGACCCCTGAGCAAGGACCTGCAAGGGTTCAATCTCTGCCCAGTGCTGGTGGCAGTCTGTGGCTATGATGAGATAAAGCCCCTGTGCTGACTCCAATTGTCCTGGCTGCAGCTCTGGCAGAGACAGTGGCAGACAGTGGTGTGGTTAGGGTCAAACCCTAGCTGGCCTTCACTGTGGCAAGCCCAAATCCCCCAACTCCTCAAAGTCTTGCATATCTGTGCCTGCTTATCTTTATGATGCGCCTCCTGCAATCCAGCAGTTATTCTGTTACTCTCCTGGGCTGGTCTCTGCTGAGTCCCTATGGTGGATGTCACTCAGTCGCCATCTTCCCAGAAGTCCTCATCTCTCCTGGTTTTAAATCACGTAGTATTCATTTGTTTCATTCCAACAATTGCCTCTTTATTCAAATGAGCACAATCAAGTGTATGGAATTGCCATTCAGCTTAAGGTTATCTATAATTTCTTAAGATCTGCATAATTGAATGCCTTGGTATAATCAATAAAACACAATAAAATATCTTTCTAGTATTCTGTGCTTTGTACCAAGATCTTTAATTATGATAATGTGTCATCACATGAGCAATGACATCCCTTGTTCAAGTCCTCTTCTGAATTCTGCTGGTGCCTCTGACAGCTCCTTGTCAATGTACTGCTGCAACAGCTATCAGATAATGTTCAACACAATTTTTACTTGATTGATACTGTTCTGTTATTTAGGCATTCTGCTAGGTCCCCTATCTTTGGGAAGGGTACAGTCTATTCCAGTTGGCTGATCAAATTTGGTGGCAGAGAATAATGAGTGCTTCATCAACTTGTTGAAAATTTTCAGTTTGTGTTTCAGTTTCCATCAATTCATGAAGGCTCATTTTAAGCTAATGATTACAGGAAATGCAGTTTGAACTTCTTCCTGCAGAACCATTGGTTCTTACCCATCTACTGCCTCCTGCAATAGTGGAATGTCGATCAGTTCTTTTTGATACAGTGACTGTATCACATCCTCACTTCATGCTTCCCACATCATTCAATTATTTCAAGCTTTCAAGGCTGACATTTATTCTTAAGTTCTTTGTTTCTGTTATGCTGACCATCTTCCTCCCTTTAGGTTTTCAAATTCTGCACATTTCCTTGTACTACTTAGCTTTGCCTTCTGGAACTGTCCTTTGAAAATTTGTATTCAACTCTTTGACTTCATTTGCTTTAGCTACTCTATAAGGAAGGACACATTTCAGGACAAATTAAGTGTACAAACTTTGATCTCTCCTTTGCTCCCCATGATAATCTTTATCTTTCTTCATAAATGAACTTGATGTCATCCCACAGTTCATTGTGTATTCTGTAATCATTGTTCAACATGTCAAGTCTGTTCTTGAGATGTTCTCAAATTCAGGTAGGGTAGAATCAAGGTCATATTTTGGCTTTCATGGACTTCTATTAATTTTCTTAAGCTTTAACTTGTACTTACATATGAAAAATTGATGGTCTTTTCTGCAGTTGGCTGTGTATATTCTTTCCATCTTATTTTTATATTTTCTGCCCTGCTCAATATTTTGCCCAAGGATTGCTTCAATACTGCAACTCAAAGCTTCATTTCTCTTTCAATTTTTTCAGCCTGAGTTATGTTGAGCATGTCTTTTTTTTAAAACTTTCTTATTCAAGGTCTTTGAATATTTCACAATAATACTGTAGCTTGTCTTTTTGAGCTGCTCTTCAATGCTTTTATGCTTTGTATCTTTATTTCATGGCACAGTATCATAATTATGTAACATAAAGTTCTATATTTATCATCTTGTTACAAGCCCCTAACCCAAACACTTCGCTCTCTCTCAAACATAGGTAAATTTTCTAATAGATTTAATTTGATTTCTTGTAACCGATCTTTGAAAATGTATGCTTTGCTTGGTAGTTACAAAATTTCGTATCAACTTGATAAAAGAATGAAGGAGTGGAGTGTCAACTGTGTCACAGCTTGATCCCTCTTTGTGGGCATGGCATTCTCATGAAGATTCTGGTAACTTCCTTTCTCATGATTTTATTACCAACATAAAAGGCAGGCGACAAACTATATCTCCCTCTTCTCTCTCTCTCTCTCTCTCTCTCTCTCTCTCTCTCTCTCTCTCTCTCGCACGTTAGGGTTGACAAGACACATGGAGTCATGATGATGACAGCCTGAGTCCTGGACATGCATCCATTGCCCTTGGTTCCATAGGAATTTCTACCACTAGCTTGAGATCTTTCTGCATTCAGCCTGATTGTATATACTGTGTGAGCCTGAAGAGAAATCCATGTGCTAGTATCAGACTTATGGGCTAATATCGAACTTATGGGCTTCATCTGGACTGGGTTGGGATGTATTCTTGATGCGTGATTACTTCTTGGTATAAAGTTCTCTCTTACACATATACTAGTGTATGAATTTGTTTCTCTAATTAACCTAGACTAACAGAGAAGCACATAGTTTTAATTTATACAAATCACATTTATTGCATATCATTTTCTTCTCTAGCTTTTTATGCAACATTCCAGTTAAAAAACATATCCATGTTTCTGTTTACAGATTTAAATTTAATGAACAAGAATTCTATCTCCCTGTGTCCTATCAAATTTTTATTTATTCTTTCATGCCCATTACTTCCATGAGGTCTTTAATTTCCCCACCACCCCAGCTCTTCCAACTCATTCTTTTGAACAGAGCTTCTTTGAAACTCACCCTACCTTCCTCTTTTTTAATATAGTATTTACATAGACCTTCAAGTTACAGATATTTTATGTTAATTTATTATCCTTAATTTGTTATAATTTTTTTGAAAATAAAAACTGTCTCTCTCATTTCTTGTCAGGGGCTCCACAGGGTGCATAAAACTATATATAGAGTTGGTGGATAATGAAATGTGCGAGCATTCTCAAGTGCCATCTACTATGATTCATAATTGACCCTGACTTCAATGTAGACCTACTCTGTAGGATTTGCATGCCCATGATTTGGCAGAAACAGTTTGCTAAGCTGTCTTTGGGGCATACTTGGTTGTTCTCCAACTGCCTACCTTTGAGTGAGAAGTTCAGAATAACCCTTTGCGCTACAAAATAAATTTTAGTAGAATATAGTTAAATTTAAATTGTGATGGGTAGTTTTTCCTGGGCTGCTAGAATTCATTCTTTAATCTTCTATTCTTTTATCTGTGTAACATATATAAATGCAAATCATTATCAAGTAGATGGCCAGAAAAAGAGTTAAAACATCAGGAATCAATGACAGCATTCATTTTCTTTACCAGCCGTGTTAGACTCAGCAACACAATTAAGAGATATTGAATTGAGCTGAGGTACTGGGTGAAACAACATTGCATAATATCTCATGGTGGCTGTAAGTCACCACCGTTCAGTGGGTTAAAGCATTTTCCACTTAGAAACCAAGGCAACTTAAAAGAATTATTGATTTTTCCTCTACTTATAAATGAGACGCACATATTAAGAGTGAGAGCCTCAGACACAACATAGTAATGACCTTTCTACTTGGCTTCTTTTTCCTACCACAAACAAAATTACTTTCCGTGGTTAAAAGGATATTAAGTCTTGTAGTTATGTGTATATGTACCTTGAAAGCAAAAATTAGGAACTTAAAAAAAAAAGTTCAGTTCACTTTGTAGCAAAAATAACACCAATTAATGTGTGTATACCTCTTGCATGGTGCTGAAAAGTCGTGTGTTTTCATCATGCCTCAACACTAATGCATACATTTAACTTGAAAGAATCACTTTGTTTAAGGTATAAGACCTTGCCTTACCTTGATTGTAAGCTTTAAGATTTAAATTGTGCTGTTGACTCCTGCCACATTATCTAAAGGATCAAGATTCGACTATATGAAACAGTGGGGGAGCCCATATTAAAACTAGCTTAAAACAAAACCTTTCTGGTGGTAAAGGCATAACACCAGATTTTATTTTAGACTTGCACATTTACCTCATAATTTAATTGAGAACTTTAGGGGGATGGGGGAGTTAGTACTCAATGAGTTTCCTGCTTTTGTTGCTGTTTTTTATGAGATTTAAATAATTATATTTTCTTTAACTTTACACGTTTTTGCTGTTACCTATTTCCCCTACTTTTTAACTGAGATCTAGTATCATTCATAAAATTATGATTATAGCATATTTCCCTGGTGTTCCTTACAACTGGTTCACTGAAAATAGGACAGTTTTATGAGTTAAAAATGCCAAACAGTACTAGCTGAGGTGAAAACAAGTAAATATTTGAATACATTCTAAACCACGCAGTAGCATATCAGAAGGAAGCCCTGAATCAAGTCAATTCTGATTCACAGAGACAATCTACAGCACAGCAGAACTGCCCCCTTTGAATTCCAGGTCTATAAGTCTTTATGGGAACAGAAAGCTTCATCTTTCTTTCTGAGAGCAGATAATAAATTCCAACTAAGGACTTTGTGATTGACAGCCCAATGATAATACCACCAGGAAGCCTTTAGAGGTTTTGTGTTTGGTGGGGGTTTTTTTTGTTGTTTTTAAGAAAAGATATTAAGAAAACATTGCACAAAGGCCAGCTAGCTCAAAAAACTGATTTTCCACTGATCTTTAAAAATGATCAAAGATTCTGAAGGCAATCTTGAATTTACTAATTCAAGACAGTGAGCTTCTTTGAGGGGATCTGGTGGGCCAGTTAATTCATCCACAGCTGCTGATTGTTCTTCTGCCAGAATATTTGCAAAATTTAGATGAGGTGTGAGAGGACTCAGTGTCAGAATACCTCTGAGCAATAGAGGACCGAGTCCTCTCACAGTTCTCAAGCTTCTCTCAATTTTTTTGTCTATTTAATATAGAAAATTAAGGAAAACAAAATGTCATTATATAATATCCATACACTATTAGAAATTAATGAAAAAGCGTTAAAACTGGTTATTAGTATGTGCTGAGATAGTATCAATTCATATCACCCTTATGTGTAAAGTAGGAAAAATTCTGCGCTGCACCGTACTATTCTCTTAACTGCTGCTATATTTGAGCTGTCACTGTTTCAGTCTGGTTCTTTGGGGCCTTGACTCACTTTTTCTAATCCTCTATTTAACCAAATATGAGGACAACATCTAGGAACTGGTCCTTCTTAATGATATGTCCAGATTAAGTGAGGCAAAGCCTTACTACTCTTATAACGAAGGAGCATTCTTGATGTGCGTGCTTCTTTCAAGATGGATTTGTTTCTATCTTTAGTTTTCCAAACTATTCTAGAGATGGTCAGTAAATAAAGATAGGATGTGCTCAAAGTTGTACTTTGGCTCTCTTGGACTTGTTTTAATATTCTTCAGTATTAACTTGAACTTGAATATGAGAAATGTATGGATCCACAGTAATACCCTGGCTTCATTTTGGATAAAGATATTTACTTTCTCTATCATCTCGCGCCATATATGTGAATTTGATTACAGTTTATTTGATATGGTGAGGTCTATGTGTAAATTCACTGTTTATGATGTTTGAAAAAAGGTATTTTCAAGGTCCAGGTTATTTGTCTGGCAAAATCTATTATTAAATCTCTGGAATCATTATTATTGCCAAGGCAATATTTCCCTTCATACTGATTTTCCTTTGTTTCTAACTTTTGCTTTCCTACACCAGCTATTATCACTGTATCTTGATTATATGTTTGATCCATCTCAAGAGTGAAAAAGTTGGTAAAAGCATAATTTTTATCTTTGAATTAATAAGTTGATGTATCAATTTGAATAACTCGTCTACCTTGTAGGTAGATGTATGCTTCTGATGTTGTTAGATGTCTTTAAGTCAGTTCCCACTGATAGCAATGTTAAACAGAACAGCACTGCTGGTCCTATACTATCCCCACATTCATTGTTAGGGGTAAGTCCATTGATGCAGCAGTTGTGTCAATCTATCTCCTTAATAATCTTCCTCAATCTCAATGATCTACTAATGGTCTTTTCCAAGGAAGAATTCCTCCTGACAGAATGCCCAAAGTATATGAGATAAAGTGATGCTATGCTCGCTTCTAAGGAGCATTCTGACTGTACAACATCCAAGATATATCTGTTTGTTCTTCTGACAGTCCATGGTACTATGAACAATCTTCATTCACACTACAATGCAAATACATTAAATATTTTTTAGTTTTCCTTTTTCATTTTCCTGCTTTGCCATATATATGAAATTATTGATAAGAAAATATTGCTTGTTTCAAGACCACCTTACAAATTACAGATTTGCTCAATGCAATACATCATTTGATTTGTTGACTGTTACTTCAAGTCCTTCTTACTTTATAGAAAATGAGGTTGTAACATCTGAATAACACAGTATGTTAACGAGCCTCCCTCATAAGCGTCTGCATGTAACAGACCCCTTCATGTAGTCCAGGTTTTCAAGGTATTTGCTAAACATACAGCTTTAATATATGCAACCTATATGCATCCCTTTCTTTATTTTGAAGCATGCATCCAGTATTTTGTTCTATTCATTTAATTTCCTCATCCAGATATAAGTTCAACCTGAACACAATGAAGTGTTTTGGAACTCTTAATCTTCTCAATGTTGTCCATACCTTATGATCTACACAGTCAATTGATCTTGCATATGTAATAAAATAAAAGTGAATGTCTTTCTGATATTCTCTGTTTTCATCAAGATCCCTCTGACATCAATAATCATGCCATGCTGTATCTCCTCTGAATCCAGTTTCAATTTCTGGCAGTCCCTGCCAATGTTCTATTGCAAGCAATTTTGAATTAGTTTCAGCCAAATTTTACCTGAGTGTGACATTAATGATATTGTCCAATAATTTGTCCATTCTGTTGTCTTTGAAAACTTCTAGTCAGCTCTCTGTCCTACAATTCTGTTATCACCATTAATTTGAAAGTTTCTTTTTTTTTTGTATGTGTTTTTTTTTTTTAGGGAATTTTCTGAACAATGGACTGAATTGGTGCTCTGTGCTGATCAACTTTCATTGTCAATTTTTAAATTAACCTTAAGTTCTACATATACATTTACTTAAGTCTAGAATTAAATAAATAAAACCACTTTCTGTCTTGTCAATTTCAGACATATACACTCCAAAGTAAAACTATTTCATAGAGTTTTAAATGTCTAGATTTTAAGAAGTAGATTTCCACAGCTTTCTTCTAAGGCACCTCTTGGTAGACTCAAAAGTTTACACAATCACAAATTAATTGAACCAAATAAAGTCTTAAAAAAAACAAAAACAAAATCCTGCCATCAGAGCGATCCTGTAGAAGAAAAGTGAATTACCACAAAGCGCTGCCAAGACCGTAGTCTTTCTGAAAGCACACAGCCACATTCTTCTTTGACATAGAGGCTACTGGGTTAGAACCATCAACACTTTGTTTGAGAGCTGTGCTCTTGACCACTGTGCCACCAGAGCTCATTTGGAATTAAGTCTCCATAGTCCATTGCTATTGAATTGATTAGGATTCATAGCAACTCTTTGGGCCGGGGTAGAAATACACTTTAGGGATTCTAAGACTTTATGGAAGAAGAAAATCTCATCCTCTTCCCAGAGAATAGCTAGTGGGTTTGACTCACCAAGTTTTAGGTTGCAGTGCATCACTTAACTCACTGCACTGAACACACACACACACACACACACACACACACATACAGAGAGCGAGAGAGAGAGAGAGAGAGAGAGAGAAATGCCGCTGTCAATATCAAGTCTTGGTCCCCGGGAAGGAGTTCCTAGACTGTAGCCCATGCTAGGAGTCAATGACCTCAACTTTCTCCCGCTGAGAACCGCGTGGAATCACAGGTCTTTCCATTACCAGTTAGGGGTGCCACTGCACCATTCAAACTACGCAAGCAAGCAGACATCAAATAATTCCAAGTCATGGTGGCCTCACAGGACAGAGTAGAAGTGCACCTGTGGGTTGACAGCACTGTGAATATGATGGTAGACAGCCTCGTCTTTCCCCCACAGAGAAAGCGAGCTCTGATGTGCTTAGCTGGGTAAAGTGTAGCCAAGGGCATCGCCAGGCGTGCTTTAACTGAGAATCTCAAAGGCATAAGCAAACTCGCTGACATCCACTTCATTCTGACTCACAGTGACACCATAAGACAGATTATAAAAGCTCATTTCCTTTCTGAGACTTTGCATATTTACAGAAGTACATAGTCTCATTTTTCACCCACAAAGCAACTGGTGAGTCCAAACTATGACTTTGAGGCAGCTTAACAGAACAAAACGTAAGCCCACGAGGCCACAAAAACCTTCTAATTTCTCAATGCATCGACTCTCATATTTCAAATACCCGGAAGGACTAAGACATCAATCTCAAGTATAATGCTTGTATTAATTTTTACACCATTTTTTTCATTTTGTTTCATATACCACAACTATGGATATAGGTTGGCTTCACTGCTTACCTTCAAACTGTAGCAAACAAATGTGATGCATATATTTTCTAATGCAGTATAAGTAAAATATAGCCCAGCACTGATAGATTCAAGTTTCATTATGCAAATAAGAATAATATAACTATTATGCTATTAAAATAATTGTAAATATCTTCATTTTCAAATTAATTTGAATATTATGAAATATATGAATTATATCAATTGCTTAAAAAACTAGAATTATATGAATATTATGAAATATATGAATTGCTTAAAAACCTAGATCTAAAAATTTTTTCCACTATAGTACTTTTAAAATGACACAATCATAAAAGTAAATTATTTTAAAACTGACTTTATTTTAATTAATTTTATATAATGTATTCATTTTTCATTTAATTGTAACATTGACTTATCTCTCTAAAATTGTTAACCATTCAAATCACTGTCTCTTTAACAGATTTATTTCATAACAAAATAATATACTTTGTGACTCCATCCTCCTTTGACTTTTTTCTTGAACTCTAGAAGGGCTTAAGGGACATGTTCTAAATGCCTTCCTTTTATTAGCCCATTTTTAAATTTTTCCATAATTATATATGTATATATATGAATAATATCAAACAGGCATCTGGCATTCCCACTGTTAAGCTTGCAAATGTAGTTCAAGATAACCAACTGCCAGAGACTGTAGGGAAAACAGATAACAAACATTGAGTTTGCCAAAACAAGTTGTTGGCCATCAGTCATATTGACATAATGTGCATATTCTGAGAGAGGCATACCAACATCCTGCTAAATAATTCCAGGAAAAGGGGGTAAAAGCTTAACAGAACAATTAGTGAGATATTTTTTTCCAGTTAGTTGAAGACTGGTTACACAAAAGAAAAGAAGACCTCCCTTTACCTTTGACTCATCTGCTCTCAGAGTTGTTAGCCAAGTACCTGGAGAATAAAGTATAAACAGATTTAGTGATTGATAGTCTGTCTGAAACAATGCTTTCAAAGGCAATTAATAATTGGCATACATCCATATAAATAAAACAAATTGAATTATAAGGTGAATAATAAATATGATTTCTCTCAGAAAATGTTGGGGTGGAAGTCAAGGGGAAATTTTTTAATTTTATCTGGTCTTTAGGTCATTAACTACACATACAGATGTAAAAAAAAGTAAGAAAAAGATGAAAACTTAGAGAACAAAATTGTCTCATATCATTTTAAGGAAAAAGTATCCACCTCAAAGGAACTTTTGTAATGGTAGACACTACTAATATTTCAGAAGTACTTGTCTGATGAACTGAAAGAACTACTGAAGCACATATACCAAAGACAAAAAGCCGAATCCACTACCATCAACTTGATTCTGACTTAAAGCAATGTTATGCAAGGTTTCCAAAGATACAGCCATCTACTGGAGCAGAGAGCCTCATCTTTCTTCCACAACTGGTGACTCTCAGACCTTATAGTTGGATATCGAAACCTTACCTAAATGCCATCTACAATATAGGATAAAACACATGTTTTCTGATTCATTCAGCAATTATCCTGGTAGTATGTAGTACAAAATTAATGTCAACAAAAATGCGTAGTCAGCAGTTATGCTATTACATGATAAGATTACATTTAATCAGAAAATAACGGATTTTACATGGCTGGAATTCCTTTCATTTAATTCTTGGATTGAAAGTTCAAATGTTCAACTGACCAGCTTAAAACCAGACAGCTGAGCATTCTATCTAGATGTGTCACAGCACTATAAATCCATCATGCTGGAAATTGGTTTCATCATATTTCATTGTAAGCTATTTTGAGAATATACCCTGTTCAATGCAATGTGACTTTTCCATCTCTCTATTTTTCTCTGCCTTCTAGAAATAAAATTATAAGACAGTAAGTTTCATTCCAAATGTGCATGACTACTTTATGAACCAAAGTCAGTTTCTATATCAAATATTTATATATTTTCTTTATGAATATGAATATCATTCAGCAAATAGTTACACAAAATCATGTGTTAGCTTAGTGCCTTTATTTCCCTCTAACCATCTTCATTGAGAAGTCTCCTACATCAGTACAGTAAAGTCTCTCCAGACTTCTGTTTGTGTAATCCACAAAATCAGGATTCCTATTGACATAATAGAAACAAAGAGCATATGCATAACAATCTTAGAAAAGTAGGCATAAGCTTTTTGTTTCTATTGCAAGGATTATTGGCTATGATTGATGGTACACAGGAAAATTCAAGCTTTACAATATAGACCACTGTGAATTGTGAGGACATTAGGTTTAAAGAGAGACAAGAAAGAGTACAATAGGTCTTTACTGATGAACTCAGAGCATAATTACTAAGTGGGATTATTTTCTTCTTTCTTTATTCTGAATGTTATAATTTAGTGCCCTTGCACAAGCATTTGCACAAACTAATACAGAGGGAGGGGTGGAGAAGAAAATTATATGCATTATTTTTTTCTTGTTATATATTGGATCTTGAAATAGCTTTGCTTTATTGATGGTGCACTAAATGCTGTGCTGTTTTTCTGGTCTCCTCTTTTCCCTTTTGCCTCCAGGATAAATTGTGATAATGAATGCTTACAAGATGATGACCAATATTCTGAAAAGTGAGATAAAGCAAGAAGAAATATTCTAGTTGGTTTGTAGTACCTGCTTCCTTTTCACCAAAATTAATTCGATTTTAATGAATAATTAGGAAAACAATGATTTATTTGACAGATCCAAATGTATCACTATCTGTTTGTTTGGTTTTTACCCTCTCAAAAAGTTTTTTTTAGAAGAAGAGAGATTTCCTTCCTTGGAAATCTAGCAGTTTAGATCAAATTATTGGTAGAGATCATTTTCTAAAAAGATTTGTTTTGTTGCTGTTTGGCATTTACAAGTTCATTGAGACTCATAGCCACTCTGGCACAGGAGCATGAGTGAGTACCGGCTGCTGAGTCCTCCCCCCCAACTGCTGCCATGCTCGACCCTTTGTAGCACCGCTGTGTCAGTTCATTTATTTGTCAAGGTTCTTCCTCTTGTTCTCAGACATGCCAGTTTACCAAGCATGATACCCTTTTCCTTTTCCACGAGGCCTTTCAAAATGACATCTTCCCACTTTAACATTCACATTACACAGAGGTCTTGTATCTTGCAACAGTATCAAGAAGTCACACTCTGAACACATGAAGTGTGTTCATTTGAGAAGTTGGTCTCTATGATGAAAAATGCAGCACCGGAGTCGGAGGAAGGCGCATTAACAGCTGGTGTTATGCATAGGACACATTGCTCAAAAAAAGTAAGAACATTTGAAGCAATCACTGATGAATATCAAGGACCAGAGTCTTCAGAATGGATAACAATTCAATATATAGACAATAGATACCTGCACAACTGAATCTATAGATAATATCATGAAAAACAGAGAAAAATTAGTCTTCAAGGATTTCATTGTGCATGGCTCCACAATCAATGCTTATGAAAGCAGTAATAGAAAAATAAAAGGACACTTTTCAGTAGATATATTTACACCACCAAATAAATAAATAGACAAGCTCATAGCCATTGAGTCATTGTCAATTCATAAAAAAAGCATATAGAAAAAGGTAGAACTGCCCCTGTAGATTTCCCCAACTGTAACTTTTTATGGGAGTGGAAAGCCCCATCTTTCTCCCATGCAGTGACTGAGTGGTGGTTTTAAACTGCTGACCTTGCGATTAGCAGCTGAACACATAAGTAATATGCCACAAGAGCTCCTCATTGGCTGTACAAGATCACACATGTCATTTTGAGGCCTAAGGTTCACACCACACAAACCATGATATTTACCAGAGCCTCATATGCATGTTAAAGCTGCACATTAAAGAAGACCAAAGAAGAATTAATGCATTTGAATTATAGTACCAGGAAAGAATATTTGAACCATGAACCACTAGAAGAACAAAGAAATCAGTCTGGGAAGAAGTATAGCCAGAATTCTTGGGAGCAAGAATGACTAGGTCTTAAGGGTTTGGACATGGAGCAGTTCCTGTAGAAGGACATCATGTTTGGTAAAGTAAAAGGGCAGCCCAAAAGAGGAAGACCCTCAATGACTAGAGAAAGACAGCCACCGAGGCTGCAACAATGGTCAAAAAATGAAGCAAGGACTATGAGATGGTGCAAGAGCGAGCAGTGCTTTATTCTGCTGCACACAGGTTCATGATGAGTCAGAATTGTTGTGTAAGTGCCTAGCCTAACAATAAAAATTCCTTCAGAATGGCTCATGCAGGAGAATCATTAATTTTATATATACAACATATGTTTATCCATTTATACAGTCACATTCCCAACTTAAAGCTATTCATAGTAAGAAATGGTTAACCACTACTATGATTGAAAGAAAAAGATGCTTGATTGCACTGTGAGCCATGACCGATAACTGCAAGATTGCAAGTATAAGCTTCCCAATAACTCCATGGGAGAAAATAAGGTTCTCTGCTCCCATAAAGATGTACAGTCTTGGAAACCCTATATAAAGTTGCTTAAAAAAAAAACAAAAAAAGTGCTATAAATGGGAATAGACTTGATGTCAGAGGGTTTGGGAATTTATGAAAGAGATATCTGATGTCCCTTGGTGGTTCAAATGGTTAATATGCTCAGCTGTTAACTGAAATTTTGATAGTTCTATTCACCCTTACTCACATTGGAAGGTATGGCAAACTATTTCTGATAATTCAGTCATTGAAACCCGATGACAGTGTTCTGTTCACAAAAGTGAGTGTTAAGCAGATTCATGTTTTAAGAACTGTTCTCAGGTTAGAGTGATGATTAAGTGCAAACACCCAATCCATTTACACATCTAGAGTTTATATGTATTTATATAGTTTATGTGTTTATATGTGTCCCTGACTCATTTTAGTGACATCATAATCACTTTAAGATAGAGAACATTATAAATTATCCTCATGGAGCATAAGGTAATTCTATCGATAGTGCCATCGATCTAGCCTAATTTGAAAATTGTTGGGAGAAGGAACACCTACCTCTCATAAAGCAATGTATGGATTTTTTATTGTACAGATTAAAAGGTTAGGTGACTGAATACTAGTTAAATTATTATAAAGACTGGGTGTAGGACAAATTTTTCAATAACACTCATCCACAATGGCATACCATGCAGCCAGATAAGTATATGTCAAAAAAAAGGCAAATAGAACATTTGTATGGGAACCATTATTTATTTTGAATCCATAAATAAGATTTATAAACAAAACCCAAAGACCACCAATCTCATCACTTTAGGATAACAGTCATCTGCTTCTTCTCACACTAGAGCATTTCAGCCATAAGTCCAAAGGAATAGGCCAATTACTTAAATCTACTTCAGGTGAGTTTAAGGTAAAGTCTAGTTCATTTGGTGAGATTTTCAAACATTGCCCTGATGTGGCCTACGATTGCAGTTGTGTGTTTCAAAAGGACAAAATATAAAATCCGAGGTGTCTATAACTCCAGTCCAGGTCACTAAAAGTTAAATAGAAACCAGATTAAAAGCATCCAATTATCCCTCATCCTGACCGATGTTGGATTTCATGAAAAGATGACTGATGATATAGATGCTATTGCTAAATATGGAGAAGAAACTAGATAGTTCCCAGCTATCAGAAAGAATAGCAGCTGGAGTTTCAATGGCTTTTTTTCAAACAAGCAACCATTAAAATAAGGCATCACTAAATCCACATGGAACTAGTACCCAGTCTCCATGCTCCAAATAATAGAATACAAATCCAAAAGAAGGAATGGTAACAAAGCTTAAACTGTGAGAACCTGGTTTGCAGAAAGCTATGCATGCTGGTGCCATATATATTTTGGCAATGAAAAGAATACCAGAAAGATGTTTACTTGTATTTCATTGACTATGCAAAGACATTTGACTTTGTGAATTATAATAAACTATGGATAACCTTGAAAAGAATGGGAATTCCAGAAGACTTCATTGTGCTCATGTGGAAATTGTGCAACCAAGAGGCAATTGTGCAAACAGAAAAAGGGCACACTTCATGGTTCAAATTCAGGAAAGGGATACATCTGAGTTGTTTCCCCTCACCATATTTGTTCAATCGATATACTGAACAAATCCTCAGAAAAGTTGCATTATATGAAGATTAGCATCAAAATTGGAAGAAAGCTGATCAACAGCCTATGATCAGCAGATAACACAACCTTGCATGTTGAATGTGAGAAGGAATTTAAGCACTTGTGAATAAAGATCAAGGATTGTAGCTTCAGTAAAGGCTAATTTTTCTTAGATACATTTTGACTGATCAAGCACGACCCAAAGCAATATGCCCTACTCACCATCTATTTTAGAATCCCTATGATTCCCCTGTCCCTGCCATAAATGGTGGCCCACCTTCCTATGCCACCTCTCTTTCCATACCCCCGCACCTCACGAATGAAGTGTTGTAGGAATAGGTATCAGAAGGTCAAAAATAAGCAACCAAATTGATGTGAGTGAATGTAGTGAAGATCCAAAGCCCACCTGTAAGATAATTGGACAGTATCTCCCAGAAGGGTCAAAAGGAAAGAATGATAAATCCAGGGTATATTATGGCACTGATGAGAGACATGACTACTTCTTTACTATTCCCTCCCCCTACTATTATAGATTCAGTTCTACCTTATTAGCCTTGCTAAATATGTATGATCATTGGGTAAATTAAGATGGTTCAATGCATGGAAGCCAAAATAAATAACCCCTCAGGAAAAATAATGGGAGTAACCATTTTCCTGAGGGCAGGAGAAGAGGAAGTGAACAGAGGGTAAGGAAATGGGGAACTGATAGCAATGATGACTGCATAACCCCACTCAATAGAAACAAACAACCAAATTGTTGGATAGTATGAGATATAGAATGGATATATTGGATAGTGCAAGCTATGGGGAAATATATATTTATATATTTATATTTATTAATTAACAATAATAATGTTTCTGGGAAAGGAATGGGAAAGGGACATGATAAAGAGGGCTAATATAATGGATGCAAAGATGAAAGAATATTTTGAAACTGATTGTGGTAATAAGTGTACAATACTGTTTGATGTGACTGAACAATGGAAAGTTACTATGTCTGCAAGAGCTCCCAAAAAATTGTTATTAAAAACATAAAGTGTTGAAAAGCAAGGATGTTTTAGAGGATTCATTGCATCTCATCAAAATATTTTCACTTAGCTCATAAGTGTGTGAAATTCTGACATTGAATAAAGAACAAAGAAGAATTAATGTGTTGGTATTGTTACTGGAGAAGAATAATGAAGATACGATAAACTGCCGAGTGCAGAAACAAATCCGTCTTGAAAAAAGTACAACCAGAAAATCCTTTGAAGCAATGATTGTGAGACTTTGTGACTCGCTTGATTTGGACATTTTGTCAAAAGCAAACAGTTCCTGAGGAAGGATATTACACTTGGTAAAGTAGAAGGTCAGAGGAAACCAGGAAGTTCCTCAACAAGATGGATTGACAAGTGCCTGAAGGAATGCACTTAGAGATAAGGGCAATTGTGAGGATGTAGTAGGACTGAACGATGTTTTATTCTGTTGGACATAGGGTTGATATAAATTGGAAAAGATTTAATAGTAACCAAAAACATTCTACCCTTTATTTTTATGTAAGTAATTTTAATTGTATCTCCTATTGGCATGTTGCCCTACCTGGTTTACTCACCAACAGCAGTGTAATTTTCTTTTCTTAGACAGACATATCCACTCCTCATGTCTTGTCTTGCATTTCCAGGAAGGTTTGCTAATCACTTATGCATGAGTGTTTTGGATAAGCTCAAAACAATGTTGTTTGTCAACAAATTAGCCTACTTCTCTTCTTTCTGACCTCAGCTGAGCTGACCCCACTTCTTTGTTGAAATGGTTTTAACATGTACAAATAAATTGGGCGATACATGGTTCATGGACACAGGCATACTCACTACCTTATTTCTTGGGAAATCAGGTTAGAAGAATGTGTGTTCTAAGAACAGAAACCTGCCTGAGTCTTGTTTATCCTATATTTTTGGACTCAGAAAATATTTGTCCTTTGGTGATTGACTAACTTCCCTCAGCGTTATGGTTCCCACGTCCATCAATGTCATCAGGTCTTTCATGATCACATCACTATTTTTTTTGTTTTTGGTGTGTGTGTGTGTGTGTGTGTGTGTGTATTACATAGCATTTCAGTGCATATATGTTCCAGAGTCTCCTTATCCATTCTTCTACTGGTGGAGATTTGGGCTATTTCCAGCTTCTTGATTTGGTGAAGTTGTAGATTCTAAAGAAAATTGTAGTGAAGAAATCAGATGGTTCCTAGTTGTCAGGAAGCCTAGCATCTGAGAGCTTAAGACTTGGCTTAAAGCAACCAACCATGTAAATGAGGTATCAACTAAGCTCCCAAGGAAGAAGCACACCAGTCTGGGTGATCTAAAAATTACAAATAATAGAATCCAAATTCAAAGGAAAGCTTAAATTGTGAACACCGGATTTATAGAAGGCTATGGATGATTTCCCCAAGTCATAGTATTTCCAATCACCTCACATGCATGTGATAGTTGGACATTGCATAATGTTGGACAGTCCTGAACCTAGTAAATTCTTTATATAAGGAAGACTGAAGGAGAATGCATGTGTTTAATTATGGTGCCAATGAAAAATATTAGAAGTAACACGGACTTCCAAAAGAAACAATAGTTTTATCATAGAAGTCCAGCCAGAATGTTCCATAGAGGCAATGATGGCAAGACTTCAGCTCACATACATTGTCAGGAGAGACCAGTCTCTGGAGAAGACATCATGCAGAAAGTAGCAGGGCAATGGGAAAGAAAAAGGAAGACCTTTGGAAAGGTAAATTGACACAATTTACTAAACATAATTGTGAGGAGAGCACATGGCATCTGACAGGGTTTCATTCTGTTGCACATAGGATCTTTAGGAGTTGAAAACACCTGGAAGGTATCAAACAACAAGAACTATTATAGATGAGTATGGAAGCCCAAAATCCATTTACAGGGTGCTCCCTTGCATTAAGCCTGAAATAAATTGCCTATGCTCACAGTCCAGAGATGCGAATAGCCTTGCAATCAGACAGAGAGCCTTGTAAAGTCAACAATGGATGATGTGATAAAGTGTAACACCTCATTAATCTCTTTTTTGACCACATCTAACATTGTTTCGATTTTTAACATTTCCTGCTTTCTTTTCTGATGAAGCTTATTTCTTTTGTTTTGTCACTGTTGGTGGTGTTCCGTTTCCTTCCTTTTGCTTTGTGTGTTCTTCTATATATGAGATCCAGAACAGGTACACCAATTTATTGAACCTCCAGAATTTTCAGTTAACTAATAAATTCTCTAACAATATAGCATACTATTTCCATAAATTTAAGTACAAATTTACAAAGTAAATTCATACTTTATATGTACAAAACTAAATATGCGCAATCATGGTCAATGGCACAACCATTCAATTAATCGAGGAGGATATAGGTAGAGCTCTCGTGAAAGGCTCCAGCTCCTTGCCAACACATTTTAAGGTAAGACTATTTGGTTAATGAAATCACCCACTTACATTTACTGTTAGACATCTCATGCAAAAATTGGTTATTTTGTAAAGGTACACCTGCACAATGGCTAAGAAAACTAAGGCAATTACTAAAGGAATGCATCCACTCCTGTAAGCCAACAATGTCTTCTGTGGGATCTCAATGAAATCAAAGCAATGGTCAAAAAGAAAAGAGTTAACACAGACTTGTGCTAAGAGAATGTGGACAGTTACCCTTTCCATATGAAAGCAAATTGCTTTCATTTCTTTTTATTGATTAGCATTAAGAAGATTGCATTCACCAGATCAATAGCTTTATATCAAGTGCAGGAGCTTGTATTATATATCCTGCTAAAGATACAATATCTGGTAAAGTTTGTATTTATGTATTCTAGTGAAGATATCACACCTATTACTATTTGATTAATTTTGTGGTATCCCAATATAATCTCTCATGATAAATTAATATTTTCAGGAATCACAAAGAGTGAATTGAGATAAAATTACAGGTGTTATAACTGTGATTAGAACTATGTTACCTATCTGTCTCTCTGTGATTCTTCAATCTTTCATGTATTCATTAATCTACTCAATTTCTCTGCGGGAATTGAGAATTCCTTCTGATTTACTATCTTTGCTAGTGAAGAAGAAGCAGAATAAGGGCTATCCACTTGATTCTTTCTACAATGATGGTTTTTATTGCTCATCTTGAAAGGAAATTAAGGGTTGTGCTAGTCAGAAAATATATACTCAAAAGCTAGGGAATTTACTGCAGGATGGATACATTGAAATCAGTGAGAAATTGTGTTGGGTCAGAACTCAACTTGTGTCCTGACCTCCAATATATTCCATCCTTGGAGAAGAATTAAAGTGGTATTTATGGTTCTCCAGTACCAGAGTCAACTCACAATCCTCAATATATCTGTTTCACTTTCCCTAGAGAACAGCTTGCTTGTTAGTTATAAGTACTTGGGGAAAAATGAAAAATTAAACCTCATGTATGCTTGCAATTGTACTGTGAAAACATTTCACTCTATGACTTAGCCTTTTTAGTCAATGGGCCCAAAGCCTTAAATTGACTTAAATCTAGAAAACAGATGAGGAGCTGTGACTTTTTCATTTCACAGTCAGTCTTCAATCTCTTCCATACTCCAGATATTCCACTTTTGCTGGGGTTTTAAATTAAAGTCATATAGCACTCTAGTTAGATATCTATCTTCCATGCACTATGGGATACTATAATCTATTAGCTAACTCTTTAATTCCATATAAGAAAGAGCATTTTGTTTGTTTTCCTATATTGTGCAGATTCTTGGCAAGCCCAGAATGTTTGGGGGAAATCTGACAGTTCAGTCTCCTCAATGTTTCCTATCCTAATATCTCCATCCCAAGTTTCAGGTTCCTACTCTCTTCATATCAAAGCTTTTTGTCTCTTATATAAGAGACCTGTCATGGTTATCTATTCTTTGTACCTCTGCTACATTTAGAATTCTTTGCAAGATCTGATTTTCAGAACAGCATTTCCTGCAAACCTAAGATGGATGTAATAACTTCCATGAGCTCCTCCTCTTTTAACAGCAAGTCTTGAGCTGATCACTATTTAAAACGATTCAGTCATTTTCTTTTAGCAATCCATCCACAGCAGTTTATAATAGAAAGACAACTCCATAGTCCTCCCAATTACAATTGCTCCTTTCCATTTAAAAGAAATTGTTTCTGCATCACACACAGCTGTCTGATTCTACTATGCTTCATTCACATCGATAAGATTTCGTAAATTTATGCCAATGAAAGCCAAGAGAAACCAATATCCACTATCATATCATCAATCATGTTGTTGTTGCATTTTTCTTACTTTTATTGCGACTCTTACATCTCATCACAATCCATACGTTCATCAAGTGTATCAAGCACATTTGCACATATGCCACTAATATCATTTTCAAAGCATTCTCTTTCTATATAAGCGCCTGATATCAACTCCCCATTTCTTCCTCCTCCCTTCCCCACCCACATCCTTCACAAACTGCTGATAAGTTATAGACTATTATTTTCATATCTTACATTGTCTTCTGTCACCCCTCACTCACTTTTCCATTATTAATCTCTCATGGAGGGGGTTATAGACTGACCCTTGTGATCAGTTCCCCTCTCTCCCCTAACCCTCCCCTAATCCTTCTGGTTTGTCTACTCTCATTGGTGGTTGGTCCTGAGGGGTTTATCGATCCTGGATTCCTCGTGTTGCCAGTTCTTGACTATAGCAGTGTGCATGTTCTGGTCTAATCTAATTTGTAAAGCAGAATTGAGGTCAGGTTAGTGGGGGGAAGGAAGCACCAAAAAATAGAGGAACATTGTTTGCTTCATCAGTGCTATACTGCACCCTAACTGGCTCATCTCTTCCCCGTGACCCCTCTGTGAGGGGATGTTCGATTGTCTAAAGATGGGCATTGCATCTTCACTGCATACCCCCTCCCCAATCACATTGGATATGAATTTGTTCTGGATTTTAGGTGCCTGGTACCTGATACAATGGACACCTCATGATCACACAGACTGGTGTGATTCTTCCATGTGGGCTTTAGTGCTTTTCAGTTGGATGACTTCTTTTTATTTATAATCTTTTAAGACCTCAGGTGCTATCTCTTCTGATAGCCAGGCACCATCAGTTTTCTTCACCACATTTTCTTATGCACCCAATTTGTCTTTAGTGATTGTGTCAGGAAGGTGAGAACCACAGAATGCCAAATTGTTAAACCAAAATGTTCTTCTGTTGTGGGAGTAGTTGAGTTGAGACCCAATGTCCATCTGCAACCTTAATTCTTGACATAGAGTTAGGAGTAAATAGTTCTAATTCCCCCCGCCTCAACCTCTCTCTCTCTCTCTCTCTCTCTCTCTCTCTATATATATATATATATATATATATATATATGTGTGTGTGTGTGTGTATTATATATAATTGTGTATATTGTGTACATTATATAATGTATAATTATATAGAGAGAATATATAGTATGTATATATATTAGATATAGAATATAGAGCGAGTATATATTTATTTATTTACATATGTACAGGCCTGTATTTAGACATCTGTAAAAGGCCTTTGCATCCTGTTTCTTTCCTCTATTTCCTTTTCCTTTCCTCTGGCTGGGATTTTAGCAGTAAGTGCTCCAGCTCCAGAATCCCATCCTAAATGTGCTTTTAAAATTGCTCCTAAAATCAACTTAGCATGTGAGGTGGCATCAGGTCGGTTCTGCCCCATCGTAATCTGATGCATGGCACAAGGAAACACCGCCTCGGCCTGTGCTCTCCTCACAGTTGTTCCTAGGCCTGAGTTCGCAATTGCATGGTGGTGTCGTCTGTCTCTTTGAGGGCCTTAATAGGGTTCC
The DNA here is from genome assembly GCA_004026705.1 of Nesogale talazaci. Lineage (NCBI taxonomy): Eukaryota > Metazoa > Chordata > Mammalia > Afrosoricida > Tenrecidae > Nesogale > Nesogale talazaci. Next base: position 142,866 of record PVJH01001046.1, read on the forward strand.
TTACCAAAAGGAGTCTGTGGCAGAGATATGTGTGAAAGCAGTTTGTTTGGAAATTATCTCAGAAAGCAGAAGTTAGAAAGGGGTTGTAAAAAGAGGTATGAACCAAACAAAGACAGATATAAGAGAGTAAAAAGGATTTGGTTACGTCTCCAAGGAATGGGTAATCTTTTTGAAAAGCTTTATTGAATGACAAAACAGGACATGCCAGTCCATGTTATTCCAACCCATTTAGCATCACCTTTGAACCCTTGTTATTCTAGAGTGGTCTATTCATTTAAAGTCCCCACACTCAATAATAATTTGTGTCTATGCAATATGTGTCAGTATAGAACTTGTCCCACAGGGTTTTCTTTGACTAATTTTTCAAAAGTAGACCACCAACTTTTTGTCTTAGGATAGATCCAAACTTCTCATCTGACATTTCACCCAGTGACTTTTTTCTTGTCATTTGAGTGCTATTTGGATCTCTGAAGACCCCATATACTTTGGTGTAGAAAGCAAGAAACAAACAAGCAGAGATCGGAAGTGCAATATCTCACAAGAGCTCTCCGTGAAGCTGGTGGAAATCTACACTGAGTAATTTCCAGAACATGACTAGAGTAAAAGGTGGACCTTGGAGGATTTGAAATGTTCTATGAGAGCTTCAAGGCTGATTGTAATTATCTAAGGATCTAACAGCAAACCAATTGAAGGTGTTTTAAAATAGAAAGTAGGACTGAGGTGTGATAATAAAGAAGAAAATACCATTTTTTTTTCTTTTATATCCATCTGAATGATTTGATAGTTCTGACTCTGGAATCATGTAATTTTAAAATAAAATAACTTCTGAATTACATAATTCATACTAAATAAATGAGTGAAATATGTTTTCCAGTGGCTCTAAGTATAAAGTCTTCACTAAGTATAAAGTCTTCACCTGGCATAAACAGCCTTCAAAATATGAATTGATACAGCTCTCCAATGTCATATTTCTTAATACACTACTTTTCATACTTCACAACTGTCTTTCTGCAAATATACCATGCTACATCATCTTTGTCATACTGTTACACATGTGATTTATTCTCCAAACTGTCCATGGCCTCATTTCATTTCATTTGTAGCAGCAATAACAATAATTTTATTGATGATATAATTTACTTGCAATATGCCAGGCATATTCATACAATTCTTGTATGCTTTTCCATGTACATTTCATAAAACAACTTCTCCAAAGCCTTCTTAATTCCCAACTAATGTAGAATAAATAACCTCTTCTGAGTCTCCATAAAATCTATTGCACAACTCAAGTATATAAATACATAACTTCCCCTTCATTGCAATTACTTTTTTATCTACTTCTCTTTCTTGGTTGGGAATGTTGATCTTCTTTAGAATTGTGTTCAGTATCTTTGTATATTTCACACGTAGAACAGTGCCTAACATCTTAAAGTCTGATATGTTTAGGTGTTAATTTCTGATTATAATCACCATTTAGCCCAACTTTGAAAACTATTTTTAATGTAGTCAGAGTTCTATTGATTTTTATTTCCTTCTTGTATTTGTGTGCCTATGTGATTTAATTCAAAATGACATCATTACATTTTCTTTAATATTTATAGAAACTTATCCGGAAAACTATTTTACTCCATTTACTACATTATCATGAAGTCTTCTCTGAAATTCCTAATATGTTTGCTTTCAAAATTTCCTTTGGTGGCATTAATAAGAATATTTAGCCACAATATATTGGAATATTGATCATTCAAATGGGATCTAAAATTTCACTTATTGTATGATAAGACTTCATATTTATTATAAATGCTCAAAGAACAGAATTAAAATTTCATGATTCCACTACCCCAAATGGGAATAATTCTCTAGTTTACAAGCTAGAGTTATTTGGAATCAAAATCATTTTTGTATTATGTCCCTTTTGTAAGTAATTACATTATTTTTACACTGTACTGCCCATATTAGAGAAAATAGTTGAGCGCTACTGCCTCTACATTATTCTGGGCACGAAACAAGAGAAAATGCAATCAAAATATCAGCAGCTATGTCCAAACTCCCTTCAAAGAAATTTGGATTGTGTAGCATGCTGTGTCTGAAAGCAGATATTTATAAATTGCTTTCAATTATGTGGCACCTTTCTTTTCCCAAGGAGCTTATTCAGTTAGTATTTATTCTGTGGCATTTCACATCATTGATTTGTTTTGGTGTGCATGTCCAGAGGCCCCAGGGACATGATCATGTTTTTCACAGACCTAAGAAGTAATATTAACTTGGCGCCAAAACTAATGAAGGTAAGCTGCTGCAATCAAGTTGGAGGAATGAAGACTCAGCGTATTCTGTGCTGTGCATCTCATGGACTATACTTCTGTGTGCTGAAAAAAAATATTGAAGAGGTATTCATTATTGAATTTTCTATTTTTAGTTTTGGACCTCTGCTGACTCAGTTACTTACCACGAACAAGGAGTCACTAAATGTTTTGCAACCGCAACACATTTATATGTTAGAAATTCTGCTACAGACCAGATGTACTCTAGCAATAATACCTGCCAAGTATTACAGTGACAGATGATATCATATAATAGATCCATTTAAATTCCTTGGAAGGAGAGTGCTAGCACAGCAGAGGTCATATATTCTTAGTAGATAAGAGACATTCAACAGCTCCAACAAGCTAATCCCACTGTCACTTTACCCATGGAGAAGTCTTGGAGTCCCAAGTAAACTTTTTTTTTAAATATTACTGAATTATTTTATTGGGGGCTTGTACAATTCTTATCACAATCCACATATACATCCATTGTGTCAAGCGCTTTTGTATATGTGTTTCCCTCATCATTCTCAAAGCACTTGATTTTTATTTGAGCCCTCGCTCTCTCCTCCTCATTTGTACCCGCTTTGCCAGGACAACATGTTGTGATGCTCACTTTCCCAACATGAAGACAACTGTGTGCATAAGCAAATGTGGTAAAGAAAGCTGATGATGCTCACCTATGAAAAGATAAAGCATCTGGGGTATTAAAGGCTTGAAGATAAACAAGTGGCCATGCAGCTGAGAAACAGCAAAATCCAAATGTACTTTTGCCTCAGGAGAACTTTACATTATTGCCTAAATTGAGACACCAATAATAAAAAATCAGACTTAATGTAATAACAGAGATTGGAATGGGGAATACTTATAAAATCTCCAATTTTCAATCAGTACATGTCTCAAGATGTTATCGTTGTATATTTACTTTGTAAAAGTATTCTGTTCTTTGTGAACAGTTGAATTACAATGTTAAGTTATATTTAATTAAATTAGGTTTGTGTGCAACACTGTAATCTAAAAAAATTTTAAACACATTTAAAACACAATTTAGGTTTTTTCAGTATAAAATCATATGCTTTTTATGCTTTCAACGATGTTTGTTTTTTATTACAAGCCTCCAATCCATACATGACCTAGAAGTATATTTCTCACAACTCTTGTTTGATCCAATAGTCAGTATACCAAAACAGAAAAGAGAGGAAAACAATGTGGTGCATCAGCACACATGCATATTTCTTTTGTGCAAACTAATGATAATTCAACTCATTTAAAGTTAAATATAATTAATATAACAGCATAAAATTATACCTATCATTCATGGTAAAATGTCACCATAAATTAAAACAACACAATTTCATTGTTACTTTCTAGTGTTGTTTTCTATGTTTTTTCTCTCTATTAGTCAACAAGCAAATGCACCCTGCCATTGAGGTCAGGTGAGCATTGGACTGGAACACGAGCAGAAGGGGAGGCTGCCTGCTCTCATGCAGGGCAAGTCTGGGCAAGCCTGCACAGGCTCACCGGGCAGAAGCCAACCAATGGCAGTACTTTACAACCCTGGGGTCTTTTGTCCTGGGCAAAAATGTATGATTTTATCACACATTTCTAAAAACATCTCTGCCAGTCACCCAAAGCTGCAATAGAGAGAGTGTTTAGTCTTTACCTCTTATTTTATTTTTTTTATTTGGGGGCTCTTACAGCTCTTATCATAATCCATACATGTATCCATTGTGTCAAACACATCTGTACATATGTTGTCAAGATCTTGTTCAAAACTTTTTCTTTCTATTGAGTCCCTGGCACCAGCTCCTCATTTTCCACCCTTCCTCCTCCATGTCCCCTTGATAATTTATTAAAAGATTTTTCATGTCTTACACTGCTGTCTCATTGCACCCACTTTTCTGCTGACTGTCGTCCTGGTATGGGGGCCATACATCAATCATTTGTAATCAGTTGACCCTCACTCCCACCACTCTACATTTACCTTCTTAGCATCGCTGTTTCTCTTATTGGTCCTGAGGGCTTTATATATTCTGGATTCCCTGTTTACCTATTTTTCTAATGGCTGATGTCCTTGGAATCCCATTTGCTAAAAAAAATCTGGTTTTGCTGAACCATAAACTTAAAACAGTTTCCACAGACTGAAAAATAACTTTTTCATCCAGGCTGCTTTGTAACTATTTGTGCTTGAAAAAGCAAACAAATGGAAAAATTATTGGATTCATTTATAAGAAGTTTATTAGGCCCATTTATTATCATAAAAGCTATTCAAGATTTTCATATTTTTCTGTTAGCCATTTTATGTAACAATCTTGATAGTTAAATTCTATCTTAATTGATGACATTGTTTTATTAATTTTCAAAATTTTTGTTGCTGAGACAAAACCTTTTTTTGTTGTTTTTGTTGCACAACAAAACTCTGATTCGGAAGTTACTATATATAATTCAGTGACGTAATTTGATTATTTCTGAGTTGTGGAATCATACTAACTCTTTTGCGGAGTGCTTCCTTCACTATTAACATAGAACCACTGTCTCTTAATATTTCTTACCAGTTTTTCAAACTAATGTGCTCTATTGGTCCCATATGGGTATTTCCTAAAATAACAAAATGCTGAGGCACACATTCTTTATTAGTTAATTCTAAACATATTTGTGGTTCTAAGAACTCTTTGATATATTCGATCTAAATTTCAAATATTGGGGTAATAACCTAAGGAGTCTTTTTAACCTTGTTAACTTCTGAAAATGTGGAACCACTGAGATTTTGAAATTCTGTTTTGAATTTCCCCTCTTTTAACAATATTCTCCTATGTAATCTTTGATCAAAATATCAATAGTGGTGGCTGGGTACCATCTGGTTCTTCTGGTCTCATGGTCAAATAGGCAGTTGCTCATGAAGACAGTGAGGCACACATTCCATATCTGCATCCTATTCCTGGCCTCTTCTTTCTCTATTGCCCCATGAAAATAGCTACCAATTGTTGTGCATTGGACCTGGCAAGCAGTTAAGACTTAAGCATTGCAACACAAATTTGAGGTAGAATAGAAGCACCAGCATGCTATTAGATCAATTAATTGGAATGTTACATGAAACTGTGAATAGTAAAAAATATTTTGATCACCATGAATTATTAGAAGTTTATTCTAGTGTATTTTTCCACTGACATTAATTACACATGCCTAGGCACTAAGAATGTGGGCTATGTTTCAGTTCCCATAAAGGACAGCTATGAAGATTTCATCAAGTGTAGTTTATTACACAAATGGGACTACCTTGAGTCAGAATTGAATAGACAACAACCTATATTTTTCTTTTTTGTTTTGTTGATTTTTAATATATTTTAATTGTTTCCTGAAAGGGATACAACAAAGGAATTGAAAATATGTAGAATAATATTTAAATGATTAATAATTTTATGTAATCTTGAACAGAATGACTTAAAGAAATGATATATCATGATGTGTACACTAAGAAGAGGATTTTTAAAATCTGCTTGTATATTTGTATCCATCCAAGATGGAGAAAGGATCTCTAGTTTTCCCTTCTGCCTTAAACAACTGAAAAATAAAAAAAAAAAATAAGATGCTGCTTTTTAGATATTGGGCAATATGCAATATAAGATTTCTTTTGCAAGAGAGAGAAAAATGAAACACACAAATAAAAGTTATCTAAAATTCACTTATTTCAGTGCCTACAAAAGTGTGTGTTGTTGCTATATTATTAAATGTCATCAAGTTGGCTCCCAGCTTTAATGACCCTAAGAAAAATAAAATAAAACTTTGCATGGTTCTTTGCCACCCTGACAAGTGTTGGTATGCCTAAGACCAGGGATGCAGTCTCTGTCCCCATGCATCTTGTTGAAGGCCTCCCCTACCTTCAATCCCCCTCGACTTTATCAAGCTTGATGTCTTTCTCCATGGATTGGGCTGTCCTGAATAGGTGTCCTTTATTGGGTTAGTTCAAGTAGACTAGAAAAACAAACTCATAAACACTCATACATGTATAGGAAAAAGTTTATATACAAGAGCAACGGAATATTGAGAAAACTTCCCAGCCAAGTCTAGATCAAATCCTTACATCTGATATTAGCCCGTATATCTGATACAAATCTATAAAGTTCTTTTCAGACTCACAAAACACATGCAAGGACGTCAAATACAGGAAGATCACAGACCAGTATACATAAAATCTTGTGGATCCAGGGGTGGTAGAAGCATCTCAGTGATGGCAGGCATCTTCCCATGGCTTCTTAATTTTCCAGAGGATTGGGGTCTATCAGTGTAAGGTCGTGTCTCTTGTCAATAGAGTGTCTCTCAGGAAATGAGCAGAAAGAGAGAGTGTCGCCCGCCTCCAACGAGGAAATACAGGAATTTTCAGAACCCTCAGGGAAAGACCATGCCCATACAGAGGCCTCATTGACTTTAACACGATTGACAGCCTAAACTCCAACTCTTCACTCTTAATCCACTCAAGTCCCAAATTGACACCTGACTACCACAATCAACAGCTGCTACAATTTCTCCTCTTTCAGAAAGCAAGGTTTTGTCGTCTGCATATACTGTTGGTTGTTAATAAGCCTTCTAATTCTGATGCTCCCTTCCTCTACATATAATCCAGCTTCTCTGATGATTTGTTTGGCATATAGATTGAAAAAGTGTCATTAAACTTCTCTCCTCCTTTCCTGATTCTCAGCCATGCAGTATGTCCTTGTTCTATTTGAACACAATGCCACCTGCCTATTGACCCATGGACACGTTCTTTATGAGCTTAATGAAGTGTTTGGGAAATCCCATCCATAGTTTACTAAGGTCCATCAAGTCTAGTGCCCTTGCACAGAAAAGAAAGCACAAGTAAACCTATTTCTGTTATTCTTTTCTTTTTTTTAATTTTTTTAATTTTGTGGCATCATTGCCCTGGTGGAGCTATTCTTTTCTTTCATCCAAGATCCATCCTACATCAGCAATGATATCCCACTATATATCCCCTTCTGAATCTGGGCTAACTTCCAGAAGTTCCCTACCCATGAAGTGCAATAACCATTGTTGAATTATCACAAGCAAAATTTTACTTTCAGGCAATATCAATGTTATTGTTGTATTCTGTTGATTCACTTTTCTTTGAAATGGTACAAATATGGATCCCTTTCACTCAATGGGCCAAGTTGCTGTTTTCCAAATGTCTTGGGTAAGCAAGTATGTACTTCCAGTGTTTCACTAGCTTTTGAAAACGAATAAGTTGCTATTCCACCCTATCTGGAGCACTGTTTTACTCACAAAATATTTCAATATTACAACTCAAAGTTGATTTTTTCCTTTTAGTTTTTTTTTCCATTTCATGTATGCTAAAAATATATGTTCATTTTTGGTTTGCTAATTCTAAGTCTTTACACATTTCATTACAATATTTTCTCTATTCCCAAGCTGTCCTTCAAAATTTTGTGTTTAGGGTTTAGACTTCATCCTTTTTCTCATTTCCCTTAGTTACTCTAAGATTAAGGACAAGTTTCAGAAACTGTCTGACATCCACTATGATCTTTTCTTTCTTGCTTGTCTTCATCTTTTTTTTAAATCATTTTATTGGGGGGATCTTACAACTCTTATCACAATCCATACATCTTGTCAAGCACTTTTGTACATATGTTGCCATCATCATTTTCCAAATATATTCTTTCTACTTGAACCCTTGGAATCAGCTCATTTTTTCCTCCCTCCCAAAGCCCCTCCCACACAAACCCTTGGTAAATTCTAGATTATTATTATTTTCCTATCTTACAATGCTTGCTGTCTTCCTTCACCCACTTTTCTGTTGTTAGTCGCTGGTGGAGGGAGGTGTGTTATGTGACCATCATTGTGATTGATTTCTCCTTTCTCACCCCACCTTCCCCATATCCTCCTGGTATCACTACTCTCATAATTGACCCTGAAAGATTTTTCTGGCCTGAATTCCCTGTGTTGCAAGTTCTTATCTTTTCCAGTGTATATGCCCTGGTCTAACAGGATTTGCAAGGTGGAATTTGGGTTGTGATAGTAGAGAAGAGGACGCATTGAAGAACTGGACAAAAGTTGAATGTTCAGTCAGTGGTATACTGTTCCACAGTTGACTCATCTTCTCCTGTGTCCTCTCTGTAAGTGGATGTTTACAGATGGACTTTGTGTCCCCAGTCCACTCTCCCCTTCATTCACATGAACATTGATTTTTCTGGGTCTTCTGGTGCCTGATACCTGATCCTTTGGGCATCTTATGATCACACGGGCTGGTAAGCTTCTTCCATTTGGGCTTTGTTTCTTCTGAACTAGATTGCCATTTGTTTATCTTCAAGTCTTTATCACTCCGGACAGTATATCTTTTCATAGCTGGGCTCCAATAACTTTCTTCATCACATTTGCTTATGCACCCATTTTGTCTTCAGCAATCATATCACGAAGGTGAGAACCACACAATGCTGGGATATTTAAGCTTTTCCCCTATTCCCCTTTTGCATTTTTAAGCTTACTTCAGCAGACTCATGCTGTACCATATTTTTTTCTGACCATAAAACACACCCAGAGTTTAGAGCAATAAAAAAATACTCTGAACCAAATAGCACCAGTACACTCAAATGTTCTGGAGCACAACACCTATGAACTACAAGACAAACCCTTGCTTTTTCTCCACTTTTTGGGGGAGGGGGGATGCGTCTTATGATCCAAAAGATATGGTACTTGTACTTTTGTGCTTGACTTGCTTTGCTTAGCCTAATTTCCTCCAATTCTTCAGATGTAGCCATGTACGTCATGCATTCATCACTGCTTTTTAGAGATGTATAATACTCCATTGTACCACAGTTTTTTAATACATTAATCCATTTATGGAAATTTGAGTTGTCTTCAACTCCTTGTGATTGTGAACTGTTCTTTCATAACAAATGTTTATCCTTAGTTGGTCATTTCTTGCCTCTTCTGGGTATATGCCCATCTGGGGAATTGCGGGGTTGTTTGGTATCTTGAATTCCAACTATTTTAGATATTGCCAAATCAATTTCCATAATGACTGATACTCCTACAGGTCCAACAACAGTGGACAAGAATCCTATCTCACAACACCCCCTCCAACTCTTAATTTCTGATATTTTGAACAGGGTTATCTTTCAGGGTGTTAGGTGGTATCTCACAGTTGTTTTAATTTGAATTTCTCTTAGAGCTAATAATTTGGAAAATGTTCTCATGTGTTCATTGCTTATTCAGATTTTCACTCCTGTGAAATTTCTGTTGAGGTCCTTTGTCAACCTTCTCAGTGGGCAATTAGTTTTTTTCCTCATTGTAAGATAACAGAGAATAGTAAATTTTAAAAATAAGGCCTTTGTCTGATGTGTCATTGCTAAAGATGATTTCCCAATCTGTAGACCTTCTTATTACTCTCTTGACAAATTATTTCAATGTATACAGATGTTTTATCTATAGTATATTCCACTTGTCAATTTGTGCCTCCTCTGTATTTGTGTCCTTTCCTATATCAAACATTCTGTGTATTGTATGCATCAAACTTCTCAGGTTTGTTCCTCATTGATGGCCCTAATAATTCTGGGTTTTACCTTGAGTTCTGTGAGTCACCTTGAGTTTATTCCTTTGCATGGAATGAGATAAGAATAAACTTCACTTTTCTTCAGGTTGATATCCATATTATTTCCAGCACCACTTGTTGAAGAGGGCACATTTGATATTTTCAGGGCCCTTATTAAAGATCACTTGTCTGTATTCTGATGATTTTATTTCTGTGTTTTCAGTTCTTTTTAATTGGTTTGAGTGTCTGTCCCTTTACTAATACATTACCCACTGTGTCTGTTTAACAGCTGCTAAAATCAGGTAAAGCAAGCCTTCCAACTTTGTCTTACTTGAGAAGCTCTCGGCTAATTCTGCTTTTTTTTTTCCCTCTCCATATGTGGTAAGTAATCACTTTTCTAACTCTTTAAAGAACAATGATTGTATTTCTATTGGCATAGCATTAAACATATTTAGTGACAGGCAAAACTGACATCTTTACTACATTGAGTCTTCCAATCCATGAGCATGGAATATTCTTCCATTTGTTGAGGTCTGTCGTAGATACATAATCTGTTATCAATTTGATACTAAAGTGTTAATGGGTGGGACTTAACCTGCGAATCACGTCACAGCTTTATGACCTCATTTGGGGTCACGAGAGGATACATAAGTCACCAGAGGTGAGACACACACTCATTCCTGAGAGATATTACTGATAATTAGCCTAATGGACCTATGCTGAGGCAGCCAGAGCCTTGATATCTAAAGGAACCACTTGGAAACCTCTACCAGTGCTGAAATGTTTTCACTGCCACTGGATCCACAAGACCTTTTATCGACTAGCCTGTGATCTTCCTGCTTTTAGAGCTATTGCATGTGTTGTTCAAGTCTGAAAAGGAACTTATAGATTGGTATTGGACATATGGTCTAGTATCAGACTTATGGACTGGATCTAGACTGTACTGGGATGTTTTCTCAATATTCATTTGCACTTCTATTTAAACTTCTTTCATACACACGAGTGTCTCCATGATTTATTTCTCTAGTCTAACCAGAAAAACATAAGGTCATCCTTGGTTTCTTGTAATGGTGTTCTGTACTTTTCCTTGAGCGAATCTTTTGTGTTCTTAGTGAGGCATATCCCTAGATATGTCAATGTGTGTTTGGCTATTTTGAAGGGGACTACCTATTTTATCCTTCTTCGATGACCCTTTCTGATATGTATAGCCCTCTGATAGACTTCTGTTTGTTGATCTTGTACCCTGAGACTCTGCCATATTACTCTACCATTTGCAGCACTCCCCTTGTGGCGTTTTTGAGATTTTCCATATATAAAACCATATCATCTGCATATAACAATAGGTTCTCTTCCTCCTTCCCTGGATGAATACCTGTGATGTCTTTTATTTTCCTTGTGTTGTTACTTAGGACCTCCAGTATGAAATTAAATAAGAGTGGGGGCATCCTAGTCTGGCCCTCTTTTTCAGTGGGTTAGTTGTCATCTTTTCTCCATTGAGTACCACATTGATGGCAGTTTTTCATAGATAGCTTGTATTATATTGTGGAATTTTCCTTCCATTCCTATGTTCTTAAGTGTCTTAAAGAGGAATGGGTGTAGGATGTTGTCAGATGGGTTTTCTGTATCTATCGATATTATCATGTGATTATTATAATTATTTAAGTCAATGTGTTGACTAGTAATAATTGTCTTTCGTATGTTGAAATCCTGCTATGAATTTCACTTGGTCATGGCGAATTATTTGTTTATATATATTTTGCAGTCTATTGGCCAGAATTTTGTTAAGGATTTTTTTTGCAACAATGTTCATTAGGGGATATTAGTCAATAGTCTTCAATTTTTGTGAGATTCTTGTATGTTTAATGTATCACAGTTTTGTTAGCTTCATAAAAAGACTTTAAGAGTTTGCCATCTTTTTCTATGGTCTAGAAGAATTTGTGTAGAATTCGAGCCAGTTCTTCTCTCAATGCTTGGTAGAATTATCCTGTGAAGCCATCTGGCACAGGAGATTTTTTGTTGGTAATCCCTTGATAACCTTGTCTATTTCTTCTATTGCTATGAGTCTGTTGAAATTTTTGGCTTCCATCTGGGATAGTGTAGGGAGGAATTGTTTTTTCCAAGTGTTTGTTCATGTCTTTTAAGTTGTTGAATTTATTGGAGTACTGGCCTTCATAGTATTGTGTAATTATCCTTTTGATGTCATTAGAGTCTACTGTAATGTTCCTTGCTTCATTCTTTATCCTTGCTATTAAGATTATCCCCTTCCTTTCTTTGGTTAGGTTTGCCAGTCATCTGTCGATTCTGTTAATCATTTCAAAGAACCAATTTTAGCTGCATTAAAATTTTCCATACTTTTGATATTCCCATCTCATGAATCTCAGCATTGATTTTATTATTTTCTATTAGTAGAATTATCCGATTGACTCTGCTCTAATTGCTCTAAGTGTCAGCACATCAATCATAAGTCTCTCTTCCTTTTTAATGTATGTATGTATCAGATTTCCTCTGATAATTGCCTTTGCTGTGTCCCAAAGGTTTTAGTAAGTCAAATTCTCATTCTTGTGGGTTTGTAGAAACTTCCTAATTTCACCTCTAATCTGGGCTAGTAACCACTCTTTTTGCAAAAGAGAGCTATTCATCCTCCATTCATTCCCTTGTTTTGTTGATTTCCAGCCTTATGGCATATTGGTTGGAGAGAAAAATCTGTGTAATTTCTATGTGCTTGAATTTATACAGATTTCTCTTATGTCCTAGCATGTGGTCTGTCCTAGACTATATTTCATATGGGCTTGAAAAGCATGTAATTTTTTTTTTCATTTGGGTGAAGAGCTCTGAAACTATCTATCAGGTCAAATGAGCTGATCATAATGTTTAGATATGTAGTAGCCTTGTTAAACTTATTTCACAGTGATCTATGGTTCTTGAAGAGTAGTATATTAAAATCACCTACTATGATTATTGATCTTGTGACTCTTTTGTTATTGTTTGGGGTGTTTCATTGAAGAATTTCACAGGTCTCTCATTGAGCTTGTATATATTTATTATGCTCACTGGTTCTTTGTCTACTTTTCCTTTACCATTATATAGTGCCCCTTCTTATCTCTTGTTATGATTTGCATCTTGAGATTAATTTTGTCCAAGTTTAGGATTGCAACCTTTGCTTTATTTTGAATTGCTGCTTGTTTGGTACATTTTTCTCCAGCCTTTTTATTCTCAGCTCATTTTTGTCTGAAATCATGAGATGTGTATCCTATATGCAGGAGATTGGAGGGTTGTGTTTTCTATATCAATCTGTTAATCTCTGCCCTTTAAAACCTGAGGTGAGGCCATTAATATTCATGGTCATTACATCCATTTGTGGACTATACAATGTTACCTTGTACATTTTGTGTTGGGTGTTTTCCTGCCTATCTTTCTTATAAATGCTTTCTGCATGTGTATGTGGTTCATACTTGCCTTCTCTTCACCCTTGAGTCAATGCTAACTTGGGGGCTGTTTATCTTTTTTGATCTCTAGGTCGAGGTGTTTTATGTGGTGGTCTCTAATTTGCGCTCTGAGTGTTGTTCTTCTGCCCATACTGAACTGGCAGGAATCTTTTGTAATGCTGTGTCTTTTAATGTATTTCTTGAATTTTTCCTTGCCCAGGAATCCTCTTACTTCTCCATCTATCTTGAGAGAGAATTTAGCTAGATTGCATATCCATGTGTTGGTGCTATTTTCCATCAATTTTCAGAATGCTACTCCATTCTGTCCTCTTCTTCTTCATATCCACTGATAGGTCAGGTACCTTATTTGGGTACCTTCAGTGGTTACTGTTCTTTTTTCCCCTAGCTGCTCTTATGATTTTCTCCTTTTATTCAAAGTTGGATAGATTAACTATTATATGTTTTGTTGACTTGGTGGGATGCGATCTAGCTGATGTTCTTTTGGCCTTGGGAATGGTTTCCTGGTTTTCACTGATTAAGCTGTAAAAGTTTTCTTCCAAGAATTCCCTCACTATTTTTGCTGTTGGCTTCTTTGTTGTGTCTTGTTCCAGTAGTCAAACAATTCTAATACTGTTCCTCTTCATAGCATCAGACATGGCTTTAAGTATTTTCTTCTGATCCTATGATTATATTACTTGACTGCCTTTCTGATTTGTTGAAGTCCCCCTGGTTATTCTCTAGATCATTGCTTAGATTCTCTTCCTCCTCCAGTATGTTTGCACAGTCTGTGAATTTGCTACTGGCTTTTGTAATACTGTTCCTTAGAGTTTGGATTTCCCTTTCGTGTGTGGCTTTTATCTCCTCTATCATTTCATCATTTTTCTGTATTGATTCCCTCAGTTCATGTTTTATTCCAAGCAATATTCTGAAAAATTTTTTTGTTCTGTAGCAGATCCACATCTGCTTTTTCTTTGCACATGGTTTCATTTAGGACTTATTCCATCAATATCTTTTATTTCTCCAGTTTATTTTCATTGAGGTTGTTGGGAGTTATTGCTGTTTGAATGATGTTTTAGAGGCACCCCATGCTGCTTTCCAGAATGTAGAAGAGCACTGGGCTATCACTGGGAGACTCATGGGAATGCTTCTCTAAACTGACTGCAGCTAATGACACGGATGTGAGGGGTGGGGTCAGGCCACTGTTTTATTCTTTTGTGCTTTCACTCTTTCCATAATCAACAAGTATACTGTTATTTGGAAGGCCTGTTGGATAACCTTCTCAGGGGATGCTGTTCAGGTGGCTGTAATTTTGTGAGAATGATACTATGCTGGATAACCTCACAGAAATCTGTGGGGGTATGGGCCACAGTCACTTGAACCAACTTGGGGGGTGTGTAGGGGGCCACTGAAATGGGAGTGCCACAGAGTCCTGATGGGTATGTCTGTTTTGGTGTAGAACACCACAGCTGGCAGGCAGAATTGCCCTAGGTGGCAAGACTGTCACAGAGATCAGACAGAGGTTCCCACAGCAGGAAGGAGTTCTAGGGAAGGGCTGGAAGTTGATGATAGAGATGGATGGGAGTTCCCCCAATCACACAGGAGGTGGGCAGGAGCTACCCAGCTGGGTGGACAGCGGCAGAGTTGCTCTACATGGAACTGAGTGCCCTGGAAACCAACAGTGGTGTTTGAAAGGAAAGAGAAGGGAAAAAGTTTTAAAAATGTGCCCATCATTACTATGGCAGGAAAGAGAAGGGGGGGGGGAGTGAAGAAATAAATGATCCCCAGGTACCTGATCATGAGGTTGGAGAGGTTTAAACCCAGTTCCAAGGCAGCAGCAGCTGTGACTGTGTTGAAGTAAAGCCCTTGGGATGATCAAAGTAGCCCAGAGTCAGCTGAGACAGTAGTCAGGCTAACGATAAGCCCCAGCCAGCCTCTGCAACGGTAAGCCTAAAGCCCATAGCTCTTCAAAACCTAGTGCATCTAAGTTCATATACGTTTATGATGTTCCTCCTGGGACCTGGAATATTGGAGTTTCTGTCTCAGTGGCTCTCCTATGCTGATTTCCAGGGTGTCTTTCTGATGTTTTTTACTCTCTTACTGTAAGAACAAGTCCAGTATGCATGGAGGTGAGAGAGTATAGTCACTAACACAGACTCCACAGATCAGACTCAGAGTCTTTTGCAAGGTTTTTATATGCTTCAGTGACCAATCAAATAACTTCTTTCACATACTTCTTTATTTCCAAATACATCCTTATAACGTCATAGGTTTGTAGCATGAAAAATTGATAGGCCCACACTATGGGCTATGTAAATGAGGTGTTTCCAGCTGAGTTATGTAAATAAGCTGTGGTTGGCTGAACCAACCCATCCAATTATCTTACAGGACTAATTTGTCCAACCACATTAAAAGACTAACCGTCCAATTGTATTGTGGGACACTATTGTCCAATTGTATTATAGGATCTTACCGTCCAATTACATTACCGGATCTTAGCCATACTGTGGGGACGCTAGAAGCATTCTGATAGGCTGTGTTTCAGAGATCAAAGAGGAAGGCTATCAGGTGATCTGGCCTGAGGTCTTATTTGCCTGGAGACTGGAGTCTTTTCCAGGAGTCATGGAACTATGGGATATCCAGCAGCTTTGACCTGACTCAAAATTGAAATACTCCAGAAGACTCAGATCGGAAGCGCGTGTTCCAGCCACCTAAGGGTGTGGGTACCTAGCCGCTTTAAGACTGCTCCAGGAGATGCAACAGCATTCTGCACTTTCTATGCCTTTCCCCAAGATCCACAGTTCTTGCCAGGCATGACCCCACAGGTTGCCATCTTGCCAGAACTCTGCCTTGTCTTCTTAATGACCTTTTGCTTTTTTCATGACTGATGGTTGTGATGTCCTTCCACAGTTCATAAGGTATTCTGTTACTAATTATCAAATACAGCAACTGTGTTCCTGGGACATTCTCAAAATTCAAGTGCACTAGATTGAAGGTTGTATTTTGGCCCTAATGTATTTGTTTTAAAATTGTTTTCAAGTTACTTGTGAGCAATTGCCTATCTGTTCCACAGGTAGCCCCTGGATTGGTTTTAGCTGCTCATACTGAGCTGCTCCATCTTCTCTGTCCTCTGATGTAGTCCATTGATTTCTGTGTATTCCATTTGGAAAAGTCCAGGTGAATAGCTAATGTTGGTGTTGTTGAAATGGCATTCTCTATAAACATGTTGCTACTCTTGCAAAATCATATCAATGATATCTCTAACATTTCTACCACAAATACCTTATTTTTGAATTACTTTTCCTTCCTCTTGTTTCCAATTGTTTTGCATTCCAATTACCAATGCATTTTAATGCATGCTTGACCAATTTTCAGACCAAATATATTGGCATAACTTTCCAGAAACTGGAAAGTTTCTGAACTGCATCACTAACTCTAATGATTGGTACATAAATTTAAATAAAATTATGTTGTTTGGATTTCCTTGAAAGTCATGAGTACGATGCTATAACAGACAGTACTGTAAGATATATCTTGAATGCCCTTTTTGAAGATGAATGCAATGTAATTCCTCTTGAATATGTTATTCTCAGCACAGGAAACCATATGATTTTCTCATGCAGGGTTGTTGGTTTGATGTTTATACTTACACTATGCTTACAATATTGATCTTTATGCATTCCACTTCATATTTAATGATTACAAATTTTACTAGATTCATATTTTTTATAAACCAGGTTCTGAGTAGTAGTGCTCACTTCGGCAGCACATATACCAAGTTCTGACTCATAGAAACTTGCAGCTATTTCTTCTTGCTTTCAGTCACATCCATCCGCAAATGAACGTCCTGAAGGTTCCATTGCACCAGCATGATTATAGGCTACTCTACTTCCATAAGGCAAGTGTTCTTTAATCATTTTATGAGAGCCTTTTGACTGAAGGAACTCATGATCTGGCATTAATTCT
Organism: Nesogale talazaci; assembly: GCA_004026705.1. Taxonomy (NCBI): domain Eukaryota; kingdom Metazoa; phylum Chordata; class Mammalia; order Afrosoricida; family Tenrecidae; genus Nesogale; species Nesogale talazaci. Next base: position 160,100 of record PVJH01001046.1, read on the forward strand.
GATAATATCCTACTGCATTTCATGAAGATTTTAGCATCCAACAATGTTTCCCTGTTACTGATAAAGTTTTCCTGAATTTCTATTTAATGCCCAGCTTTCCCTTCTTCATTGTGTGTTCTTAGTCTATTAGTTCCCCCGAACCCTGCTCACTTTTGGTGACCCTGATGACATATGAAGTATAGGTGACATAGCTTCCAGTATAATAGCAACAAGCAAGCCACCACAATACGGCAAACTGACAGACAAGAGGTGGTTGAGTGGAGTAGAGTTTTTAAAGCTAAGAAAGATACACAAATTTTCCTTGCCAAAGTTGATTCAGCAAATTTTTTTGTGCTATCTCTGCTGCCATGATGTCCATGATGGCCTCACAAATGAGAGTGCTGAGGCTGGAAGAGGAGTTGCAGTTAGAATTTAAGAAAAGGTAATATGTCTATCACTGCAGAAGCATTAGCTCCTGCCTCCACAGTACAGCAAATGGACCAATAAGTGGCAGCCTGCTGAAATAGAATTAAAGAATTAAGACCATTTTCGTGACTCTATTCCTAACCGTAATCCTTTTGTATTGTATTATGATAGGACCTGAACTTGGTCAAAGTGTTTAATTACCAAGCTAGTTGATCATTGCCTCTAGAGCTAACAAGATATTACCCAAAGAATAAAATAATCATGAGGAAAAAATCCTCAACTATATAAACAACTACAAATCTATATCTTCTTTAATAAACTTTCATGAAATTTTGCATGAAAAAGAAATGATGAGCTAAAGAGAATATTATCAGAATATAAGGCAAGTACTCAGAAAAAGGCATACACCAAGGAACCTTAACCTTATGGTTAAGTGTTGAGCTGCTACTAAAAGTTAGTAGTTCAAATCAATAGCGACTATGAGGGAGAAAGATGTAAATGTATGCTCCAATTAAAATTTACAATCTTAGAAACACTAAGGCAGTGTCACAAGCAGCGCAATCAATAATTGTTTAACTCTCTTAGACATTCTCAAATGCTCAGTTTATTCACTGCAAACACATATCAAAATATCCAATAATTCTTAACATCAACTAAATAACAATATGAGAACAGGAATATCCGTAAAAAATACTAACAGTACTCTCCACACAGATTATTATTATTCTAATATCATAGTCCCAATAAGTATTGCCTTCATTGGAATACTCACAAGAATAGGGTTGGAGAGAACTGGGGTTGTTGAAAATCCTGACTCCGAGTTCTCTAAAAAGCCCAGTTCTAGCCGCTGTTTATATAATGAATTTGGTTGATTTTTTGACATCATTGGAACTTCAGCAGCCAGTCCATATCAGGATTCCCCACATGTTTGTAGTTGCCTCTCCTGACCTCTGCTAGTTCTCGCTTCCAGCTGTTTTGGAGTGAGTTAAAGTGTCACTTTTTTTCTTCATCTTCAAAAAATGAACTTTCTTATGCTGCTTTCCATAATGTGGCTCAATCATCTTGCAAGGAAGTTCTATGATGCGTTCATCATTTGCAGCTCTACTATGAGTTGTAATCCAACTGATGACAGTAGGTGGGTGGTGTACACTTTCTGATTTACTGTGTTCCCACCTTCATTATTGCTTTCAATCCTTTCTATAAATCTATGAAGTCAAATATGATCCTCATTCCCAAAGAGTCGTGTGATTTTTCTAGGTCACTTAGCTTGGATTTTAATTCAGATATTTCAATTTATGGCCTATTGATCCTTTGCCCACTTTGTTTTGTGTCTACGACATGCCTTTTTGAAAAGTACTTGTTCTCATGAAAAGCCAGTCTGAAAATGTTTGAGATCTAAATCAAAATTGTCTTTGAGTTGTAGAAACATGTAAACGTATTTTTGCCACAAAATATACAATGGTCAACTTAAATAAAAAATCAGAAATGGTTAAATTTCATTTGGTGAAATGAGTGGGAAGATTTTCTTTTTTTTTTAAATCTGGAGAGAGTTTGTATTTTTTTTCTTTCTTTTCCTTTCTTTCCCATCAAGTAATTTTAGTGAGTTCCAGATGCCACATACTTAAAAGGAAGTATTCTCAAACTTTTCCTACTAACCAAAGAAAACATTCCTCTTCTCAAGTAAGTGTTTTTTCATTTATTTTACCTTTTATCCTGGGATCTGCCATCATTTGTATTTTTTAAACTATTTCCTTGGTTTCTTAGTAAAGGGGTTAAGAGAAACAAAGGCAATATCTAGAAAAGAATATCAGTGCTCCAATGAGTCATTACATTTCAAATTTAAACTAGGAAAAGTATCTGAAGTAAGCCCAAATGAACACAGAACAAACATAATAGCAAATGTTCTTTCTTCTTTTTCATTTCATTCTTTCATTCTTTTTTATTTTTCTATATTTCAAGGAGAAGATTTTTTTGTTTTGTTTAACATTTGATCAACTGGCACATGCACAATTACTAGAGATTTCTCTCCCCTTTCATTTCTTATTCAGTTGTTTTTAGATGTGTCTTAAATTAGCTTTTATTTAAGTCTTGAAGGGAGTTGGCTTCCATTCCCTACACAGAACAATGGTTGCTCTCAGGGAGAGTGCCAGCTACATATATTATCTGTTCTGTTCCCAGCTGGAACATTCCAATGCCTGCTTAGAAAAAAATTAGTCCCATGGACTTTTAGATTAGGGTGGGGTAGCTAGCTTCTGTTAATTTGTGAGAAAAATTTAACTGTATCTCTCTTTCCATGTTTCCAATTCACCCATTCCAGACTTTTGTAGATGCTCCACTTTTTCCTTCTACCAATAAAAAATTGGGCCTATCCTTGGAATGCTAAAAGGAGTGGGAACACACTTAGCTTGTTAATACTGTTACTTTGGCCTGATTCCAATTGTGCTAATTACATTCTACTCTTCAAGAAAATCTCCTTGCATTTTTATTTGAAGATGAAAAAGATTGTTTTCAACCTCCTCTTCTAAGCCAAAGCTCTATCTTCAAAAGCCCAGCATGAAACCATCCAAACATGCCTGAGGAGAAATGCTCAGAGTGTGGGAGAATCCAAGAGAATAGAGATATTCCCAGAGTATCAGTCAGCCACCCTGCCACAAACCACAATCATTATTCAGAGAAAAATATAACAATATCTGGTTGCAGAAGTTTGACCTTTGGTTTAAAAGAGACACCTTTACCAAGAGACAGTGCTGACATACTTGAGGGTACAAACCATATACCATCTGAGAAAGACAGAAATTCCCTGGAAACACATTGCACGGTTCTGGTTTTCAGTTTTGTTTGCTTTAATGAAAAGCATGATGATATTATTCAAAAACTAAATCCCTTTATCTTTCAAAGATCTTCTTTGATGCTACATATTTCATGTTCTGAATGTGCTTAGCAAGCTGATTTCTCTCAGAGATTCCTAGAACACATGTCTCTTCAAGATTTCCTTGATGCTAAGATGTAGGGAATTGCTTTAGGCTTTGCTGACTCAACATCAACACATGTTTCTGCTGATGATATACTTTGCTGGCTTTAAAACTAAATGATGTAATGCTATTTAAAACAACACATGATTATGCTAATTATGGTCTAAGGTGAAAGGTTTAGATGTTATCATACTTCACATCTCACCTTATAGTATAGTCACCATGTACCACGTATTCATATGGAAATTTGAAATTTTCACACTAACTTCTAAAAGTAGAAATTAAGTAAAAAAAAAAATAACCTTTTGAAAGGCTTAAAGCTTTGGTTAGTTAAGAATCACTGTTGTAGTTTGCACTGTACTCTCAAAGTGATATATTGAAGATTAACCCTAACCTATTAACTCTAATCCAATGAATATGCCATTACTTAGAAATACTTTAGGGCTTTGAAGATAATATCAATGAAGTTAAAAGATCATATAGCAAAAGGGTGGGTAAAATCTAACACATTTGAGTGGTGTCTCATAAAAAAGATAAATCATTATTAACATTGAATCACACAGGGGAAAGATGACATGTGAAAATACATCTGGAAGCTATGATTCTACCAGAAGCTGCAAAACGTGAGAGGAGGCCCACCCACAGAGCAGACATAGACCAACCAAGTCCATAGCGTTCTGGCAGCCTGCGTGCAAGATCCCAAACTGCAGAACTGAAGATACTCACTGGGTTGCATTGTGTGATAGCAGCTTCAGGAAACCAAAACCACTGCCTTAAAGTTATAGATGACCAAAGATGCAGCTGACTTTGTGACTAGAAAGCTCTGTGATTAAGGATATTTGCCATTCATGACTCACGATGTGTTCACAAGAAGCTTGGTTTTAGTGTCATATGTTGGCATTCTTTGAGTGTCACACTTTGACATTTTGCATCGTTAGAACATTCAGGAGAGACCAGACCCTGAGGAGGGACACCTTGCCTGGTGAAGTGGAGGGGCAGCAAAAAGGGAAAGACCTTCGAGGAGATGGATTGACACAGTGTCTGCAACACTGGCTTGAGCAGTGTTGAGTTGTTTAGCATGGCCTCGGACTGGGCTGTGTTTCGTTCTGTCCATCGGGTCACTGTGGGGAGGAGCTGACCAATGGCATCGAACCACAACAACAGCACTGCATGTTTTATATGAATATGTATTAACCACTGTCTTATGAGCTGTCAGAAAAGAGGTAAAAGAATCATCAGTAATATATTTCAGCGGTACAGTAGAAGTCTATATTTTCCAAACATTGATAGTAATAAAGTATAATAGAATGTAGGTTTATGTAAGAATTTGAAAATTTTGCAATTAATTTGAAGTTCTCAGGAAATGACAAGTTGCAAAATAAACTGACTAGGTTTCATGGCAGGGCCAAAAAATGGTAGATGAGCTTTGAGTTAGAAAAATGAAATGTGATCTAATTATTAGAAAACATTAATCATATATAATCAAATAGACCGCATCTAGAAGAGAATAAATTAATAAATAAAGGATATTTGTGATTCATGATATACATTTTTTAATCTAAATGTTTTTTTAAAAACCTAAAATGGTTTTTCTGTGTATTGAAACACATGTGCTTATGTGTGACACCCCAGTAAGCTATTTCTTATGAGAAATGAGGGAATGAATGTGCCTGTGTCCATAGGAATCCACAATGAATAAAGGATGAATTTAATTCCACTTAAGGACTAAAAATATTGATGTCTTTATCTGAAAATTTTAATTCAGATATATAGATATCACAAGCTTCCATAAATCTGTGGATAATTAATCTTAAACTGACACTTTTATGCTACTCTTTCATATTCTGTAGCCAGAAAATTTAGAAAATGTATTATGGCAAAAGAATTATAACTGTTTTTGTTCTTGATGGAGTTAATTGATTTATTAAAGGTACATTTGTAGCATTAGAGAAAAATTTGGTAATATTTAATTATGGTCCTGACTTTTATATGTGTATTGTAGAGATTAGCAACCTGTCTAAGCTAAAATATGTTAGTTTTATTGTGAAAGATTTTTTGTGAGGCGGAAAAATGTGACATATCAGAGCTATGAGTTTATAAAGAAATATTCAAATGTCTTTATATCTGAGGAAAAATTATTTTTATTGTTTTATTTATTGTGAAAAATATAGCAAAAAAATATGTTGCTTCAAAAATTTCTGCATGTAGAATTTTTGGCATTGATGATAAAGTAACACTAATTGCATTTTTTAAGCTCTGTATTCATTGCTCCTATCCTCTTTTCCAAATCATTCCACCAGCAATATCCCTCAAATAAAAACTTTCCCTTTTCCCTTCTGCCAGTCCCAGTAAATACTAATATTTTGTGTCAATATATTTGCTTATTTCACTTAAGTGAGTTTGTATACTATGTGTCCTTTTAAAGTCGGATTTTTACCCTTAGCACAATGTTTTCAAAATACATCCATGTGTAGCATGCATCTGAACTTCATTTCTTATTGTGATTTGTAGCATTTCGTCCTTTGTTGATACTGAGCTGGGTTCATTTATAAGCTTAAACCTATCAATTATTTCCACTTTAATTCTTTTGGATACAATGCGCACCGATGCATATTTCCAATCCCCCCTTAACTGCTTTCAGCATCACAGCAACTCACAAGTCACCACAGTGTGACAAACTGACAGATATGTGGTGGAAAATCAGAATACCCTTATGAAAAATGGAATCTCTGTATAATTCCAGAACCAAATATAAACAGGGGTTAAAAGGCAAACTTTCTTCATTTGTAATCTACAAAGCTGTTTGAATCTACAAAGCTGTTGACTTGCCCCCACAACCCCTTTTTCCTAAGAAGACTTAAGTCGCAACATATCCGTGTTGGGACTTGAGTTAGGCCGGGTTGCCTAGAGAACCAGATCCAGTGACCTTTCTGTTCTTATAAAGGTCTTCATATCAAAAAGGAAATATATATGGAGAAGGCACCCAAGTCCAACCCATTGAAGGCCATAAATCTCATGCTAATGCAGCAGTCCCTCTTCACACTCAGGTAACTGCAGGCTGGTGACACAGAGACATGAACTGGGAAGCAGGAAGATCACAGGGTGTGACCCCATGGGCACAACTCGCAGGGTCTTGAGGCCCACATGGGGCTGCTTCTGGAAGGAGAGTACCAGCAGGGAGGGTAAAGTCACACAGATGACACAGATGAGAAAGAGAGAGAGAGAGAGAGAGAGAGAGAGAGAGAGAGAGAGAGAGAGAGAGAGATCCAGTTTCTACTTATAAAAAGACAATACACACAGGAGGCATCCCCAGACCATGACCTGATTGACAGATTAGATGCCACCCCTACACTTTCACACAACTTCAAGTTGGCATATAACTATCTAATTATCAGACAGCTGTGCTGCCTTCTGGAATATGTAGTATCCCGTTGAAAATTATAGGAGAATCTGTGTACGAGCACTGGTAAAGTAACCCCTAGTTATTTTGGTGAGTTCATGTGATTAAACCATAGAGAATAAAAGCAAACCATTGCTATTCATTTACATTCCAATTCATATAGAACAGGGTAGAATTCCCCTATAGACTTTCTGAGGCTGTAAATATGTGTGAAGGCAGACAACCATATCTTTTTATCCATGAAATGCCTGTTGGTCTTAAGCTAAAAACCTTCCAGTGAACAGGCAATTGCTTCTACAATCGTCAATCCTCCTAAAATAGATTCTAGCTTATAAAATTGAAGTGGTACCTCAATGGAAAGTCGAGGGTAGGGATGGACAGTCTTATAAAGTCTTATAAGAACTACCAAAAAGAGCTGGTCAGCTTACCATCATTTCAAGAAGAATTAAGTGATCAAGAACCAATGGTTTTGAAGAAAGAAGACAAAGCTGCAATGAGGCATTAGCAAAAAATTAAAAAGTTCCAGGGATTTATGGAATACCAATTGAAAGATTTCAATAAACTGCTGCAGTCAATACTCAGTACCAAGAAATGTTGCAGTTAGCATCCTATTCCACTGACTTGAAAAGTTTCATATGTGTACCCATTCCAAAGGAAAGTGACCCAGCAGAATGTAAACACCTATTGAACAATATCATTAATATGACAGGCTAGAAATTTTTTTTCTGACAGCAGTTCAAATATGGATGAAGTTTTACATTGACAGGAAATTGTTAGAAATTCACACCCATTTCAGAAGAGGATCTGGAATAAGGGGCGTCTGCTGATTGCTGATCATTGCTGATGAGAAACTAGTTGAAAACAGACAATGTCAAAAATATGTTTGCTTCTATTGTATTGACTATGTTAAGGCATCCAACTATTTAGATAATAACAAAATAAGGATAGAATTGGTAAGGAAGAGAATTCCAAAACTTGTTCATGCAAAACCTACATACAGACCAATAGGTCATCTTTCAAAAAGAACAACGTGATATAAATGGGTTCAAATCAATAAAGGTGTTGTCAGGGTTGTAATCCCTTCACCAAATGTATTCAATTTATATGCTGAGTAAATAATCTGAGAAAATGGATTGTGTGAAGAAAAACACACAATCACTATTGGAGAAAAGTTCATTAACTATTCAGTATACTAATGAGACAACCTCACTGGCTCAAAGTCAAGAAAACTTGAAGTACTTACAAATAATTGTCAAATCTCTTTAGTATATATTACAACTATAAAAATTTAAAAGTCATCACACACAGATAGTAGACAGCATCACAATAAACATTTTCTTTAAGGATTTCATTTTACCTGGAGTCATAAACTCAGCTCACGGAACAAGTCAAAATTCAAATAGCATTTTATATTAGCAAATCTCCTAACCAAGAAAGACCCCCTTCAATGTGGAAAGAGCAAAGGTGTCCCTTTAAGAACTGAGGTGCACCTACCCAAGCCATGGCATTTCAGTTGCCCATATGCATGTGAACACTAAACAGTTAATTAGAAAAACCAAATCACTGGATTCTAACTATGCTTTCGATGAAGAATCTTGAAAATAATATGGACTGTTAAAGGAGTAAACCAATCTTTCTGGGGGAAATGCAATCAGGATGCTCCTTGAAAGCAAGGAAGATAGACTTCATCTCAGTACTTTGACTATTTTATCAGAAGGGTCGAATCACTGGAGAAGGAAGTCATGCCTAGCAGAGGGTTTGTGAGAAATGCGAAGATGCCTAACCTCACGGATTGACACAGTGGCACGGTGGCTGCGACAATGAGCACAGCCAGTGCAGAGATGCAGCAGGACAAGGCAGGGCTTCATCCTCTTGTAAATTGGGTCACTGTAGATTGAAGCAGACTTGATGGCACCTAACAACAATAAAAGAGGCTAGGGCTTAATAGAATCCAAGACTCATGTTTTAGGAAAGTGATATTGAGGAAGAAGGGTGAGAAAGAGACAAAGTATCATAGTCAGATGAAAAGCTAAAGCAACTTTTCAAAAGTTTAAATAGTGAGGAATTTCTGATAGACAGTGAGTGAAAGTACTAAGATTCTCAAGAGTGGTGTAGTCAAAATCATTATCACTGGAGTGAGAAGCACACCTGAAATTAAATTAGAGTACACATGAGTTCACAGAATTTGTAGCGATCATGTGCTTGCATTAATTTCATGATTGAGATGTAGGGATGGTGTTTAGCCTGTTAATTTGGAGATAGCCATTGAGTAGCCAATGAGGCCTCTGTGTGGGCATGGCTTTCTCCAGAGAATTCTGGGAAATCTCACGATATTTCCCTCGTGAAGATGAGAAGCTATCTCCCCAGTTGTTGGGGGTTAGTCTCAGAGATGATGAATCACAGACAAGACAAGGTGGCAGCATCTGAGGAGCCGGAGAAGTCACTCGGTTTGGCATTGATGGAGCCAGACCTCTGAAACTGGAGAGGCTACGTGGAGGCTCCTGCCACCGATGAGTTGCTTCTGCCACCACTGGATGCTATTGATGGACCTTGAGCCCTGGAAGCAAGGAAACATAAGGGGACCCCTGCCAGTGCTGGGATTCTGTGCCCACTGACCTGTGACTTAATGAGTCAGAAGGAGACATAATAGACTGATATCGGGTATATGGGCTGTCAGATTTATGATATTATACTGGACTGGATTGGCTACCCGGGTTAACACAGAATTCATGTGTACTGTGCTATTTGTATATATATATTTTTTTACCACCCTGTTCTCTCTCTTGAAATACTCTTTAAAAGGATAAGAAGAGGAAGGCTAGAGTAGCATTCACTAGATCCTAGAGAGAGCCAGGCATATACTAGATGGTCTTGTTCAATTCGCATGATGTTGAACATTGCTTATTTTAGAAGAACACTAAGAAGATAAAAACTAAATAATAATATTAAACTTTGTATTCACCATGTTTTATTTTATTCCTCCTCTAGTATCCTGTAGTGATTGTCATTTTTATCAAAAGGGAAAATAATTTGATAACAATAAATAAAATACATTGGAGAAAGACATTGCAAATAGTGTCCCAGTACCACTACCAAGTGACATTTTGGATTATTTTCTGCTAGAAAATTAAATATATAGATAGAAGATAGATAATTGATGATGATGACAGATGATAGATAAATACATGAATATATAAATACCTGCATAGATACATAGAAAGATACATATATAGACAAATGAAGGGGGAAAGAAGAGCGGAGGGAAGAGGATAAAATGCATATTCCTGCTGGTAATATAGAATCACAATACTTTGTGAATTGTCAATGCCATTTATCTAGCCAATGCTAGAGTCAAAATCCATGCGCAGTTGAGATTTAGTGCAAAGCACCTCATAAAATGAGAACTAGAAAGCTATTAAGTCAATAATGAGAAGGCAGAATCAAAAGAGAGAACAAGAGGAATATGCATCAAAATGACGACACATTAACAAACTTATTTAAGAACCATTGAAATATAAAAGAACACCATAACAACATATAATGAAGCATAACAGTATAAGCATGCATCAGCCTAATGAAGTATGATAGAAAAAAAACCCTCACTGCCATGAGTCAGTGCTGAGTCATAGCGACCTCCTGTGGGTTCCCCAAGCCACAAGTGCTTGCGGGGCTAGAAAACCCAGTGTGGCTCCCGGGAGCTGCTCAGGGTTTTGAACAGCCCACGACATAACCACAGAAGCAACTTTTTAAAAGTTTAAACCGATGAGAAATTTGTCCAAAAATAGACTTTCAGTAAAACACCTTAAGTGAATAGAATTATACTTTACTCAAGATTAAGAAGAATTATATTCTGCTGTCACCATATAGGACTTCGTTTAGTGCCCATTTGTGATGGTGATACAGTGGAACATTACGGGATATATTCACTTCAGTTTGGGAAACGCACAAAGATGCTGTTTGAAGTTCAGATCTTAAATAGTGTTGGGACCAACAAAAACTACTTCATGACATATTTGGACATTTGTAATTCTGAAAGTGAGACAACGAATATGAAACTTTTGCTTGACCACCAGCCCCGCCCCATCCATTGTTTGTGTAAATGGTCTATCTATCGTCACTTAAGGAATTAATCTGTACAAGTCAATAAATCATGTAGGCTGCTTTGTTGCCAGCCTGCACTTGTGTAGCTGTGTTTTAAATCCTATACCATTGGCTAAATCAATGACTTTATTAACAAAATGTCCTTAGGCTTCAGGGAGACAATTGAAAATGTTCTCTAACATAATATGACAAGAAAGTCTCTAATGTAAACAATAGATTATATGAATGGATTTGGAGCTTGCAATTAATTCTAGACCCAATCTAAAAACAATTAGTTCTTATGACATTGCCCTGCCTGATGTGCACCTTGATGAAGTGATGACTCAAGATATGAGTGCCACTGCAAAATATGGTGAAGAAACTAGATGATACCTGACTATGAGAAAGAGTCACTTCTGGGGTGTTATATATTTGTCTTTAACCGAACATCTCTCTAAGCAATGTGTCAACTAAATATACAGGAAGGAAACATACCAGGCTGTGTGACCCAAGGATTTTAAATAGTATAATCCAGGTAGGGATAGTAGCGGAGCTTAAATTGTGATCTCCTGATTCACAGACAGCTATGGATGACAGTGAAAAGCCAAAATCAATTTGTAAGATCAACACATAGATTAATTCTCTGGTGACTTCCCTCTGACCATAGTTAAGGGGTGTGAGTAACCTGATTATCAGAGATTATTGTGGAGACATACTACACTAAAATGTAATGTGATTAAAATGGTTAAATATAACATCTAATTTGATCCCCCCTTGACCCATTCAAGAATTCTATCTGTTAAAATAAAAACAAAAGGCAAAGAAGAAATACAGGTGAAAGAAGATTCTGATGAATACCTTCTAAATGTAGGCTGGGGGGGGATTAATAGCCTAGATAGCATGCAGACTGCATTAGAACGATATAACTAGCTTAAGATATGACATTTTGCTATTTGATCTTCCTTTAGAGCTGTGTTAAAATTGTTCTAGGGTTTTTTCCTAGTTTTATTGGCACTTCTTCCACATATCATACAATTCAATAGTTCAATCATACCAAGAAAAATTGTACAGCTGTTGCCACATTCAATTTTAGCACATTTTTATTTCCTCTTTGTACTCATTATTGCAATTACATTAACCTGTGAGGAAAATATACAAAACAAAACATTATCCAATTCAACACCTTCTATGTGTATATTTAAGTGCCATTGATTATAGGATATTATGAAAACATTATGATAGTCTATCCCAAATTATTCCACCACCTTGTAATTCAACTCAAGGCTCTCTAAGCAAGAACTCTTCCTCCTTCACCCATAGTAACCATTGGTCAACTTTGCTTTCTTTTTTTTTTAATCCCACAGTGACTATATTTATATAAAATTTACATAGCATACATATCCATTGTTAAGTTACCTTTTGAAAGAGTTATAGATACATCATCACAATCACTTCTAGTGTCCTCTCCCCCTATCATGTTCATCCTTAGCTTCCACATGATCCGTGCCCCTTCCGCACCCCTCAGTCCGTGATTAAACCCTTGCATTGATTCTTGTCTCTGTTCATCCATTCCTCTTTGTCTCATAAACTAGGAAACCTACCATAAGAATAAATACAATGTAGCAGAAAGAAGATATAACAATAAAATAAAGAGTAAAACAGAAAAGACCACCAACAATAAAAAGCCAGAGACTATTAACTAGATAGATGGTTATAAAATATTGTTTTATAATATTTTGCCAATAATTTTTTATAAATATATTTTCACTTTATAAAAATTACCTAGGGCTGAGCCCCAGTGCCATAGTGGTTGTGCACGGGACTGTGACCCACTGGAATGGAGGTTCAATACCAGTAGCAGCTCCACAGCAGCAAAGGCTGGACCTCCTACTCCCACCACCAGAGGGCACTGATGCCCAAAAAACAAAAGCAAACAAAAATCAATAAAAATTACCTAATAGGTAATACAGGTAAATTTACAGAAGGATAAATAAAAAATATTAATTTTCTCCCTTAAGTATTTGGATTTGTAAATTTGAGTAGATATCAAGATGCAAGAAAAGTGACAGTAAAATGAAATATGATATGCCAACGTTTCTCACATTGTAGTCCTAAAAATGTAGTTCTTGTAGGTTGTGCTTTGACATTGTTTTCTTGTATAATACATTTGTTAATTGGCTTATATGATATTTTTTTGAAGAACTACAATACATGATATATTTTAAAAATCTATGAAATCCTGAAAAATTGAATATTGAATATTGTGACAATATTGAATATTGTCTACCCACAATTATAAGTTATCATGATGAAATTAATTTTCCTGTGTGATGTGAATGGTCCAATATTCATGCCTTTTTATATGGGTTATAGGTTCATGATGTTCAAGGACCCTGAGCATAACCATCTGCATATACATATATAAAGTCTCTTTTGAATAAATATGCATATATGGATATTTGAAATACACCTTGAAAATTGTCACAACTTCCTTTTTCTCTTTGCCTTCATATTGCCTAAGATATTTTTATTGAGCCAAATTTTTTCTTACTCAGCCTGTCATTCAGTCAAAAACAAAAGAGAATCTTCAAGAAAGAGTAGATGCTAAATCCTCAGTAGCTCTTCCACCTACTCCTCTCCTAGATTGGATCATTGAGATAGTTGTTATACTTCTCATTCTTACTGCCGGACAAAAATATCTTTTTATCCCAGAACCAATGCCTTTGTCCTGACTTCCACAATAATACAACCAGTATAACTCAAATAACGGATCTTTAAGCCTTTTGGAACAGAGATCAATTTTCATCATCCATATTCTTCTGTAAAATTACTGAGTGTAGAGAGGTGATTTCATATAGGAAGGACTGGTATTGACTCACCTTTTCAAAAGTAAGCTAATTAGATAAAAAGACAGAGAGATTGTATAGAGAAAGAATTTTGTTTATTTTAGAAACAGAGAATCCAATATTGAAAATAAACAGCACTAATTTTAACTTTATTCTCCCATGCCATGAAAGAGACAGACGAATCCTTTAAAAATTGCACTGTAAGGAGGAAGCATGGAGCTAACTGCAGAATCAAGTAATGCAAAGTGAGCTCTTCATTCCTGATGCTTCATGCCTTAGATGCCGAAACTGGTACCCATAACCATTACTGTAAGACAAACTTGCATTCCTTCTACCAGAAATTAGGAGGGTTAAAAGAAGAGACTTCTATGATGTCATAACTGCAAAATAAGATGTACTGCTGTGATCACAACTGAAATGTCATGATCTGTTTATAATAAAAACTTTCAATATATAGTGTTGTGTTGTGAAATGTTATCAACTCAGTATTCTTCCAATTGATTCATGTGTTGACCTGTGACCTGAAACTGAAGATGTAATGTGCTTCCTACATTTTGGAAACCATCTTCTCATAAAATACAGATCATCTGCTCAAATATTTGAGAAATAAAAGTGTTAAAGTTTCTCCAATCCAGAATTGGTTAAATATAAGAAATAAATCCTTCATTCCTCTGGAAATATAAATGAGTCACGAATTCACAAGTAAAATTTGCTGAGCTTTTTAAATAGTGGACAGATTCTCTGATGGGCTATGGAATTTGAAAGGCCTGGAAATTAAATATAGATTAAACTTGAATAGCATGAAAATTAAGCATAGATTAAAGATTAGTAGTATGAAGGACAGAGTAAAACAAGAGTAAAACAAGTCATTTCCCTATTGAAACCACACTGACTTGATTGTGGTCTAGACATCCCAAACAGGTAAAGATTTAAGGGAGACTTCAAACAGTATATTCACCTACTTCAAAGTAAAACCTTCTAACTATGTCAATATGGTTTCTCTATATTTTTTAAGATTTGAATTTTGACCCAATAGACTATTATTCTTTTATGAATGTTGAACTCAGTTGATTTACCAAACCATCTCACCAGTGGAAAATCTGCTGCACAGCTTCATGTTGGAATGACAAGTTGTCTGTGATTTTCTCTGGGCAGCTGAAAAGTTAGTAGATGCATTATAAGTAATTATAAAACCATAAATTAGCTTATTTCCAGTGACAAATTTGTTTCAAGCCCATATATTCTTAATAGTCCTCAACACTTTACAATAGAAATATATGCTATATATGTAATTAAAAATTTTCTAGTATCCAGAGCTTTGTAAAAAGTGAAAAAGATTCACTATGTATGATTTAATAATATATTATAGTTAGGTCAGTGTTTCCAAATATTATTTTAACATAAACACTAGCAATATTTCAAGTATTTAATGTCTACATGGTGCTGCAGTGAATTAAACATTTGTCTTTAACCTCAAGATTAGTGGTTTAAAATCACGAGCAGTTCAACAGTCCCTGCAACTAAATGAGTCAGGAGGAGCCTCCAGC
The DNA here is from genome assembly GCA_004026705.1 of Nesogale talazaci. Taxonomy (NCBI): domain Eukaryota; kingdom Metazoa; phylum Chordata; class Mammalia; order Afrosoricida; family Tenrecidae; genus Nesogale; species Nesogale talazaci. Next base: position 175,350 of record PVJH01001046.1, read on the forward strand.
TTACATCTGACCCACATCCTTGAACTGGACTGGATTTACTCACTTCTACAACTCTGTGAACCCTTTCTTGATAGGAATTTCTTCCATAAACATACACATAGAAGCATCATTGGTAATGCTTCTATAGCGATCAACAAAGTATTAGCAGACTGTGGCAGTTACATAATGAATCCATTTGTTAAGGGGTGCAGTGTAGTCTTTCAATCAGGTCATAGCCAATGAAGTTTCTGTGTAGGCATAGCCTTCTCCAGAGGAGTCTAGAGGCTCCGGCCTTCCTCCCCAGAGGTGGGGCATATACACTCTTTGCTTCTCATTCCTAATGACAAGCCACAGGGAGCTAGGCTGATGGAACCAGAACCCTGGAACTTGAAGAATCACATGGTTGCCCATGCCAGCACCAAGACACTTTCACTGACAATGGAGACAAGACTTTCCACCTATTGGCCTATGATATTCCTGCATTTGGTATCATTGCAGGTATTATGTGAGTCTAAAGAGAAATTTATAGATTGATACCAGAAATATGGGCTATTGTTGGACTTATGAACTTGATCTGGACTGGATGTTTTCTTAATATATTTTTACTCTTTTATATAAATCTCTTTCTTATACACATTTGATTGTCTATGAATTAGTTTCTCTAGTCAACCCAGACTAACACAGAAACTTTACACACCCATATATAAAATAAGAAAAATGCATATATTATGGTCAAAGGCATGACTAAGTCAGCATAAAAAAATTAATATAATCAATTGCATCAACAGGATAACCCACAGTGATTAGATAGCTTACTAACAGGACAGATAGCTTTGCAGTGTTTCCAGAGCTATAAGTCATTATAGAAGCAGACTCCGACATCTTTCTCCCTTGAAGTTGCTGATGTGTTTGAATCATGGCCATTTCTGCTAACACTCAAGCCCTTACTCATATGAGTTGACATAGAAAAGGCTTATCACAAATCACAGGGGACACAGTGGGCGCAGCACTGGGCTTCTAACTCATAAGTTGGTGGCTTAAATTTCTCCCTCTCTGTGGGAGAAATAGGATGTTGTCTGCTATCATTTATATATTTACAGTTTCAGAAATTTTATGAGCAGTTCTTCCCCACCCTGTAGTGTTGTTATGAGTGAAAATAAACATTAGAACAGTGAGGAATTAATGATAAAATCTCTCAACAAGTTTCTAATTGAAAAAAAATCTATAGCCAGCAACTACAACAAACACAATTAAGAGTGAGATAACAGATCAGGAAAACAGCACGGATATGCTTTCCCAAGGATATCACAACTCCTACTAAATTCCATGCAAAAATCTTCATACAGATTAATATTTTAAATATATATGTATATATACTTTCACAATATTGAAATCATCTTAGTTCCCATATGGCATGACTGTATGCATGAAAATGGCCAAGAAATCAATGAACAATTCCTGAAACTATTTAGTATTTATACAAAGGTACAAAAATAAGAGTTTAGTAAACCAAAACGGGGTGCGTTCTGAATGCCAATGTATATAGGAAACTATAGTAACCAAACAATGAAAATTTTAAAAAAGAAATTAAAAACACAACACCCTTCAGGACCAGTGGTGACAGTGGCAATACCAAGGTGGTGAAAGGTAGGTTGGAAAGAAATGGGGATCTACATATAATCTCCTCCCTGGGGTACAGACAGTGGGGAAATGGATGAAGGGACACTTTGAACAGCATAAGATCTGACAAAATAATAATAAGTTATCTATTATCAAGGGGTCATGGGTGAGAGTTGTGAGGGGGGAATGAGGCACCGATACCAATAGCTTAAGTGGAAAGCAAATGCTTTGAGAATGATGAAGGCAACAAATGTACAAATGTGCTTGACATAAAAAGATGTATGTATGGATTGTGATGAGTTGTATGAGCCCCCAATAGAATGATTTAAAAACAAAACAAAACAAAAGCACAATACCCAAAATACAAAACCATAATAAAAGAAATCAAAGAACAAGAAATATACTTCATTGCTCAAAAGAGTTTGTCATGCTATTGGTCTATCTACATGAAACCAATGCTTCATAAATTGATTTATAGAGTCAAGGCATTGCTCATCAAAATCCCAAAAATGTATTTAATGAATAAGAAAAAAAATTATATGAAATTGACTGACTCTAAAATTTATATCAAAAGGGAAAACAAACACACTACAACACAACAGGAGACCCGCCATATTACTGAAATGCAAACATTGCAGACGAAGGCTCTTAGGTGTCCTTGAGTCAACTCTGATTCACAGCAACGCAGCCCAGCGGGATACGTGGCTGCCCGTCCCTGAGCCACGCACACACTTGTCCTGTTTGAGCCCATTATTGCAGCCACTGTGTTAGTCCACATCGCCATTGTCTTCCTCGTTTTCTCTAACCTGCCATTTAGCAAAAATCCTGTCTTTCTCAAGGGAATGGTCTCTCCTGTTAGATCAAAAGTACAAGATATGAAGTTTCACTACCTTTGCTTCCAAAGAGCATTTTGGTTTACTTTTTTGAAAGACAGAATTGTTATTTGTTCTAGCAGACCATATATATTAAATATTCTTCACCAATATCATAACGTAATCCAAAGAATAATTATACAGTAATATGAAGGCCTGTACTCCAATGAATTAAATAGTTTGAAAGACATGGACAAATTCTTGGAAAAACAGTCCTTACCTAGACTATCCCCGATGGGTATCATGACTCTCAACAGTCCAATAGCAATAGACAAAATAGAAAAAGTTATCAAGGGATTACCAACAACAAAAAAATCCCTGAGACCACATGGCTTTACAGAAGAATTCTACCAAGCATTCATGGAAGAACTGACACTGATCCTACACAAACTTTTCCAAAACATAGAAAAAGACAGCAAACTTTTGAACTCCTTCTATGAAGCTAGTATAACATTGGTATCAAAACCAGGCAAGGATTCCCACCAGGCAAGGTCAATTGTGATGTCCCCTTTTTCACCCCTATATAAATATAAATAGAAAATTTTCTATTGAAAAATTTCCCCTCTTTTCTTTGTTTAAGTCTACCAGCTGTTTGTCCTTTCAAAGAACTAACTTTTAGCAGCATTAATTTTTTTGTTTTCTTATTAATTTCATTGTTTTCTTATTTATGTCTCCTAAATCTCAGTCCTGGCTTTTATTATTTCTTTTCTTTTGCTATTAGTAGGATGGGCCTGCTGACTCTTCTCTAGAGTGGATAACTGTAGTCGATAACTACAGACCAATATCCTTAATGAACATCAATAGAAAAATCCTTAATAAAATACTGGCCATTAGAATACAAAAGTATATAAAACAAATAATTCACCATGAACAAGTTGGGTTTATACCAGGGATGCAGGAGTGACTCAACATATGAAAGCCCATTAGCATTATTCACCGCATTGACATGAAAAACTATAAGAACCACATGATAATATCGATAGATGCAGAAAAACATTCACCAATATCCCACACCAATTCCTGTTTAAGACACTATAGAAAATAGGAATGGAAGGAATAGTCCTCAAAATAATATAAGCTATATATGAAAAACTAACAGAAACCAAGGCAGTCAGTGGAGAAAAGGTGAAAACAATTGCAATGAAAAAGGGGACCAGACAAGGATGTCTCTTGTCCCTAATCTTATTTAATGTCATACTGGAGGTTTTAGCTAACAACATAAGGCAAAGAAAAGATATCACAGGTATTTTCCTGGGGAAGGAAGCAGTGAAACTATTGTTATTTGCAGATGATATGATTTTATATACAGAAAGCCCCAAAAGCTCCACAAGGGGAGTACTGGAAACAAGAGCGAAATATGGCAGACTGGCAGGATGCAAGCCCAACAAACCGACGTCTGTTGGACAGCTGTACACATCAGATAAGACCATAGAACAGAAGATAAAAAAAGTGGAACCCTTCACAATAGCCAAGCAAAAATTGAAATATCTAGGGATATACCTGACTAAAAGAACAAAAGATCTATATGAGGAAAATTACAGAACCCGATTAGAAGAAATGAAGAGTAACCTCAACAAATGGAAGAATATCCCATGCTCATGGATCAAAAGACTCAATTTAGTAAAGATGTCAGTCCTACCCAAGGCACTACATAAGTTTAATGTCATTTAATACAAACCCAGTGTTCCAGGATGTGAATACAGTGTGACGGCATGGAGAGGAGAGCCAGTGAAGGGGTTGATGGCCCAACTCTCCACAGGGCAGTTTTCTTTGGAGAACAACACTGAAGTTGCAGTTTGGGGAGTGGAACATGCCTGATCAGAGCACATGAGAACAAACGAAGGGGAATGAAGAGACAGTGGAGTGCATCCTGGCCCATCGAGCATTGAGGATGATATCTCCACTCAGAACAGCCAATGCACAGAGAGGATCATATGGCTGGCCCCACTATGAAACCCAGTGACCCTTGCTGCCCCAGGTCCCTATGTGGACAAGAATGGAGAAGCAGGGTTGGGATTGTGCTCTGTCTGACCCCACCACATCACGGCAAAACATGAAGGATATGCAGCAGAGCATGGAGTTCCCAAGAAGTGTCAAGGTGTGGCACCCCATGGAACTCAACCAGGGGACACTCTTGGAGGTCAAGAAACATACCTTGAACTATTGAAGGTTTTTATTGTGTTATTATTGTTTTTATTTTCTTTACTTATTTATATATATGTTTTGGATATTGAGGGGGTTTTGTTTTCATTTTATTTTCTTTGGTCGCTTCATCCTAGGATGCTTTATTTTTCTTTGTACATATTGTTATCTCTGCAGGTCTATCTAGATAAGATAGGCTGGATGAAGAGTCTGGAGGAAAAAACAATGGGACTGAGGTTTCTGGGGAGAAGTGGCAGATAGGGAAGTGGGAAAAAGAAGGTGGCATCGACCATCACAGGGATAGAAGAATAACAAGTGATTCAAATCAGTGACAAGGCAGGTGTGAGAGGCCTGATACGGATTGATCGGGAGTAATATAACAGAGAAAAATTGCTGGGCCCAAATGGAGGCTGAGCATGACAGGGGAGTGGGAGGGAAATAGAAGGAAATGGAGGAGGTAACTGGGGGGTAAGAGGGAATTTATAGAGGTTTAGATGAAGGCATGTACATAGGTCAATATATTTATATATAATGATGGGGAAATAGATTGATGTATATATGTGTATAGGGTTAAGTATTAAGATAGCACATGGGCATTGGACCTCCATTTAATTACTTCCATAATGCAAGAACACTTTGTTCTATTAAATTGGGATTCCATGATGCTCACCTTCCTGACACAAACACTAAAGACAAATGTGTGCATAAGCAAAGTGGTGAAGAAAGCTGGTGGGGCCCAGCTATCAAAAGATGTAGTGTCTGGGATTTTAAAGGCTTGAAAGTAAGCAAGCAGCTCTCTAGCTCAAAAGCAACAAAGCCCACATGCCAGAAGCACACCAGTCTGTGTGACCATGAGGTGTCAAAGGGATTAATTATCACGCTTCAAAGAACTAAAAATCATAACACAGCATGCCATCCTCCTCCTATGATCGCTGATGATAAATGTGTGCATAAACAAATGTGATAAAGTAAGCAGATAGTGCCTGACTATCAAAATACATAGTGTCTGGGGTCTTAAAGGCTTGAAAATAAACAAGCGGTCATGTAGCTCAGATGTAACAAAGCCCACATGGAAGAAGCAGAACAGCCTGTGTGACCACAAGATGTTGAAGGGATCAAGTATCAACTTCAAAGAAGAAAAAATTCCACCATTATAAATCAGGAGGAGTACAGATTGGGGACAAAAATCCTTTCAATATGTGACCCTTTCAGAGGGGTAACAGGAAAGAGATGAGCCAGTCAGGGTACATTGTGTGTAGCAACAATGAAACATGCAATTTCCTCTAGTTCTTAAATGCTTACCCCCCCCCCACTACCATGATTCCAATTCTACCTTACAAAACTGACTAGACCAGGGGATGCACTTTGGTACAAATAGGAGCCGTAAACATGAAGAATTCAGGGCAGATGATCCCTTTGGGACAATGGTGAATGTGGTGATACCGGGAGGGTGGAAGGAAGGTGGTGTAGAGAGGCGTTACCAATTGCAGGGATCTACATATAATCTGTTACCGATGGTAGGGACAGCAGGGAAGTGGGTAAAGGGACATATCAGACAGTATATGATATGACAAAATAATGATAATTTGTAAATTATTAAGGGTTCATGGGGGAGGGAAAGTGGGGAGGAAGGACAAATATGGGGAGCTAATGCCAAGGGCCTTGGTAGAAGGAAGATGTTTCAAGAATAATGAAGGAAACAAGTGTTCAGATGTGGTCTGCATACAATGGATTTATCTATTGATCATGATAAGAGTTATATGAGTACCCAATAAAATGATTTTTTAAATTATCTTCCTTGACATTCATCACATTTAATTCTCCTGGTTCTATTCTCACCTCCATTGTTTCTGCTTGTTGATTTTGTGTGCATGTATATGGACAGGAAGTGGTGTTACATAAATCTTCTTATTACAGTTTATGGACAATCCCAGTCAATCAGTACTTTCTCTTCATTATACATTATGCTGCGTGTGATTACATTAAATCCCATAGCCCGTCTAACTGGGTAAATGCTGATCTATGATAAATTTCAATCTCTTGTCCAAGGCTTCCCTCTGAGCATGTTGTCTCACTCTCCTACTTTCACCAGAAAATCACAACTGTATATCAAAATTCACATGTCCAAGAGAAACGCATTATCTCCAGTTTATGAAACTACTTATCTTTCTATATTCTTTATCAGAATGTCATTATATTATACTGGAGAGACAATAGTGCAGATATTTTAGCCATTTTTTGTGTACATTTTTCTTGCTTTATTTTACTGGAATTCTATTGGGGCAGTTAAACATCACAGTTAAGTTCAGCAAGGCTTATTATGATTTACACATGCTGCTAATTTAATTATTTTATTGATTATCTAAAAAAGCTTTCATTTAATAAAACTGCTTGCTTTTACTTACAGCATCATAAGATAATAGGACCAGACCAGCCCCTCAATTGCACAAGAGAAAAAGCTAATTAAGAAAAATGTTATCTACCTGCTTCCTTCGCTTTTACTGTTTGTCTTTTTCCTCATTAATTTGTTTTTTTAATTATTTAATCTTTTTATTGGGGGTTCATACATTGCTTTTCACCATACGTGATTCAATACATAGTTACATATACTATATTTTAGTCAATTTTATCCTTACTTCCCACATTCAGCCAATCATTTGTTGTTGCAATTGTTAGTTAGTATGTTTTTAATGCTTCTCAGTTTTACCCCCAAATTTACTACTTCCCATTAACACTGCCATTCTCCTTTAACTATCATCATGTGGAGAAACTTATAACAGCCTGCTCCTGGTTTCCATAGCTCTATGTGTGTGCTCTCAATCTGTCCTCCACTCTATTTCATTATACCCTAATTCAAGCAGTTCTAATCACCTTAGTGCTCTCGGTTTAAGGTTCGGTTCGAGGGTCCTTCAGCATAGCATGATAAGACATGTGCAGTTTGACTGCGAGCTTGAAAACCTCTGGTACTCTTCTGGAAAAAGGAAAGGTTGTGTACCACAATAACGAGCTATAAGAAAACCCACAGGGATGGTTCTAAATTCTACCCTTTCCTATAGGATTGCCATGAGTCAAAATCAACTTAAGGGCAGTGATTTTGTTTTTTAACAATGCCCTTTGTAATTAAGTCCATACTACATACCTGAAAATATGATTCACTTTCAATTCCTCAAACACTCTATGCCGTTCCCTCTAGTCAACGGTCGTTGTCCCTTTAACTTCAGGATTTACTGTAAATAACCATTTTCAGGGATCTTTTTGAGCATGACTGAATTATCAGATGCCTCACCTATTTTTGCCACAAAGCCTTTTAAATCTCCTCCCCCCAAAAAACTTATCAAATATTCACATACATTTAATTTTTCTCTGATCCACATTAATTAAAGTACAAGTTCTATGTAAGTAGTGAGAATATATAATTTGCTGTTCCCTCTCAAAGAATGTCTAGGACAATAATGATACTTAATAAATGTGTGAAAAATGAATTGGTGGATAGGAAGATGAATGACTACTCAAAGTTAACTCAGGAAAAAAAACCTTGAAGATCAGAAATTCTTTTTAAACTCACAGATTAAAAAGAGAACTTCTTTGAATGACATCATGCTTGTCTGGCAATTTTATTCTAATACATTATCTCTGAAGTAGCCTGGGTTACTGTGTGTATTAAAAATCTATAAAGAATAATACCACTATATCTGAGATCTAAAGTGAGAATTTTCAAAAAGAGCATTACTTCTTTAAGTGGCAATAGTCACCTTAATCACCTAATAGCATGTTTGCACTACACATGAATGGACACGACCAAAATTCCAATACATCAAAGGACTCAACTTTCATAATAACAGCTTGAAAGTAACTGAAGCCTAGTTAAGGAAGATGTTCTCAACAATTGAGGATAATAGTGGGAATGAGTTGGGTCATATTCTGGGATTTTGACCAAACATTAAATATGGCATGTAAAAGAGCTAGCCATGCCATAATCAAACTCTTAGTGTGGACAGTCTTAAGACACATCACAAAAGATCTGCAGTCCAGGGATATTTTTAATTTCAAGAGAACAAAGCACAATAGGAAATTGTGCTGAATATTAGATATTGCAAGATGTATACATAGTAAAGATATTCTACACATGCTCACAGATGTGCAGATGAAGATTGATAAACTTAAGGAGTCAAAAACTTGAGGATTCAAGCATGTACCTTCCTCAAGTCAACTTACCTTATTCAAAGCATCAAGTGTTTTATTTTAACTTATATTTTTGGTAATTTATTTTGGTACTTTAAGTTAAATTTAAAAAGCTATTGTACAGACAAGAGTATATAAAATATTTAATTTTAAAATTAATAACCATGACCTCTTACATACAAACAAGTACCAAATAGTACCAAGATAAATTCAAGTTGTATATTTTGACTTCTAATCAAATCTCCACGATAACAGATTATTATTGTGTTTTGTAATTTAAAATAGTGTTAAGGAAGAAATGATAACTAATGCTTTATCAAGTTCAAAACCTTCTTCTACATCTTCCTTCACTGATGCCATCTTTATTTATTCATAAATTGTTAGGATAGTACCAACATTTTTTTATTTATATGACATTGAGGCACATGAGATAGTACTGAAGCCCCAAATTACTAGTTTGTGGCAAATCTTCCACTTGGGTTAGGGAACAGAAATTCTTTAGTTCTTCCTTTAAAAAAAAGCTAGCTTTAATTGTCCAGAATACCAGATTGCAAATCACCACTTGATCTCTTTTATTCAAATTTGACCTAACCATACATTCGACATCATTTCAAACCCCTTGAGTGCAAGAGTGCAGTTAGCTTCTGTTTTTCCTTCTTTTCATCCTTTAGTGTGTCACCCAATAACAAGCAAAAGATATTCTCATAAGTGCTCAAAAGTACTTGTTCAATGAATGAGTGAACCAAGAATAAGAGTCCTTTAATCCTCTGCTCTCATTGTACCAGGTTGTAGCTACATAAAAGAAATCATTTAACATATTTGACCACCCATTTTTCACCCATAATATCAAGCTACTGAACCACTACTTTCTGAAAGGTGTCAGATACATTGACACATATTGTTATCATCTAGTCTTTTATAGATTAATTCATATTTCATTTTCTTTTTCTCTCTCTTTTTCTAGTCATTCATTTAATTGCTTATAAACCATCAAAGCATTGTCTGCTCTCATGAAGAATTACAGACCAAGAATACTCAATTATTCACTAATGTCATATCTTTAAATGCGTCATAATATTTGCGATGTGTTAATTTTTAGTCCTCAGACTTTAGCCTCCGGGTGTTTTGCATGCAGGAAAAGTAAGAAAAAACTTATTTCTACCTCAGAAACAAGTTGAACTCTTCCTTCAACTTTGAATAATTATTTGAATTTCAGTGCCATGGATAGTCAATCTTCAATTACATTAAGATAATCTAGGTGCCTTTAGAATCAAAAGGGTCATTCATTGAGTAAAATGGATTTAAAAATTTAAGGGTAGAGTGATTTCATAGAAGTCTCTATTAACCTGTTCCTTTTGCTAATTGCACATTGAATTACATAGATACAACATTTTGTGAAGAAAGTTACATTGGAAAAAGTGGAAACATCTAGTTTTGCAGCTAGGTTCTCTGAAATAAAGGACATTGAGTATTATGAAGCATAATCTATAACTTACAAGAATTCTCCTGAAAGACTAACAATTCAAGGTTTTAGCAGATAAGTCTACATATTTATTTCAGGTGGTGAAGAAGAAAAATATGCTCCAGTAATTTTTTTCTACTTCTTTACATTTTGATACCTGGGCTTTATTTTAAAATATTGGTGATTTTTTCGAGGTCAGTAGTACCTAATTTTCCCTAGTGGTAGAGTCTTTGTGTGTTTACTTTTTTGATTAATTTTATTTTTTCCACAACACAAATATACTGTAATTCATTCCCTATTTTTCTTTAATTTTTCAAGGTAAATTAATGATGTGTATAAGTAAAATGAAATTCATTTTAGGAGTACATAACTGTTTTGTGGGAAATGATTTTAATGAAATGTATATTTTTACTAGTGAGCATGTTCCAGAAACCAGTAACGTTTCATTTGTAGATACAGTACTTATTCCTCCAAACTCAATTTATCTATTTAACTATGCAATGTAATTCAATTAAATAGACCAGAGAAAACTGAATCAACTTGAAAAATGTGAATATCTAAACACTGAATTATCCTCATGTGGAACCTATACATGTATCAAGAGTTAGCTGTGCAAACAAGGGAATACTGCTTGGTTCAAAATCAAGAAATTTGTGCGTCTGGGTTGTATCTTCTCACAATACTTATTCAACCGATAAGCTGAGCAAATCAACAGAGAAGCTGGATGAAGCTGACATCATGATAAGAGAAGTATATTGCACCAACCTACAATATACTTAAGGTAGAATCTTGCTTGATAAAAGTGAGGAGAACTTGAAGTACTTGCTGATAAAGACCAAAGATTGCAGCACTCATTATAGTCTGTAGTTCAATGTAATAAAAAGTGAAATTCTTACAACTGTACAGCAAATAGCATCATGATAAAAGGAGAAATTATTGAGTCTGTCAAGAAATCTGTCTGCTTGAATCCAAAATCAATGCCATGAAAGCAGAAATCAAGAAACCAACCTACACGTTGTTTTGGTTAAATCTGGTGCACAAGACCCCTAGAAAGCAAGTATTTTACTTTGAGAACTAAGATAAGCCTGACACAAGCCATAGTATTTTCAACGGCTTTATGTGAATGTGAACTTGTATATTCATATTAAAGGCCAAAGGAAAATCGAAGTATTTGAATTATGGTGCTGGTGAAGTATATTGAATGTACCATGGACTGCCAAAAGAGCAAATCTTGGAAGAAACAACGACAGAACCACCTTTAGAAACAAGGTTGGTGAGACTTTATCTCAGTATTTTGGGCATATTATCATAAATCATAGAAAAGGACATCAGGCATGGTAATATGGAGGTGCAGTTAAAATAGTAGATTGAGTGTGTGGTCCAAACGAAGAGCAACTGTGAACTCATGCAGGTTTGGGTAGTGTTTAATTCTGTTATACACGGGTCACTATGAACCAGACCCTGATAACAACATTTGATTATACCCCTTTTTATTTCAGTTGTGGCATCCATTGCCATTTCATAAATTAAAAATTTTAACTGAAGTGCACAGAGTCCCTCCTTTAAATATAATCACTTAGATATGGATACTATAACAACAGACATTATGATTTTGCTATCATCATAGAAAAGAAAATTCTTGAGTCATCTCATTCTTTGCCTTAAAATTCCAGCTGATGGTAGCTCACTGATCCTCATTTAAGAATGAATGAAACCCACAAGGAAGAAACAGACCAGCCCTTGTGATCATGAGATATCGATGGGATCAGGTTTCAGGCATTAGGTCCCAGAGCAAATTTATACCAATGTGAATGGTGATGGGGGAGAGGTTGGAGTGGAGACCCAAAGTCCATCTCTAGACAATTGGTCATCCCTTTACAGAAAGATCACAAGGAAGGGAGGAGCCAGGCAGGGTGCAGTAGAGCACCAATGAAACATGCAACTTTCCTCCAGTACCTCCAGTACTTTATTGCTTTCCCCACCCTACTATCATGATGTGAATTCTACGTTACATATCAGACGACACCAGAACATGTACTACGTTACAGACAAGAGCCCTCCACACAGGTAATCCAGGGTAGATAAATCCCTCAGGACCAACAATGAGAATAGAGATTAAGGGGGATTAAGGGAAAATTGATCACAAGGATCAACATATAATCCCCTCCCAGGGGGATGAATGACATAAAAGTTGGTGAAGGGTGACAGAGCACAATGTAATATAGGAAAATAATAAGCTGTAACTTGTCAATGGTTTATGAGGGAGGGAGGGCATGGGAAGAAGATGGGGAGGGGTGAGGAGCTGGTATCAAGAGCTCAGGCAGAAAGAAAATGCTCTGCAAATGATGATGGCAACATATGTGCAAATGTGTTTGATACAATGAATGAATATATGGATTGTGATAAAAGATGTAAGATTTAATAACATAAAAAAGAAGAGCTGATACCAGGGGCTCAAGTAGAAAGAAAATGTTGATTAGCATATGTGCAAGTGTGCATAATACAATTGAATGATGGACTGTTACAAGATTTGTAAGATCCCCCAATAAGATTATACTTTAAAAAAGTACAAAATGAATGAATGCTTAAAACAGCAACTTCTCTGTATGGCAGATAATAAACTATTCAAGTCATTATTTTAAATCCTGTATAAGTAGAGAAATATTTAAATAATAAATGTTTGGATAAGCTGTGATATTGATATGTAACATTTATTTTTAATATTTTGTTTTAATGTTTTGTATATTGATAAAAATCTTTTGCTTTCCCTTAAGTTGAAATTTCCATGGAATCCTAAGTCTTAGTGGAAAATGATTTTGTTCCCGCTCTTTTTTCAGTTACAGTTTCATACCACCTGGTGGATATTTGAACTCTGTAGAAGAAGATTTTGCTGTCAGTGTCCTGCAGTTCTATGCTGAAACACATGGGATCTCCATGAGTTGAAATAATGTGACTTGTACTGCATGCTTATGACCCCGATAATGCAGATCATATCATTGGTTAGATGTGGCAGAAAAATGAGGAAATGAAAAGCTTTTAACATGGCAATGTTTCACCAGGGAAACATTGTGATTGTTTTAAAGTTAAATAGTTCTTGTTCTACTTTTCCTACTAAATAAAAAACAACAACAAATTTGATTCCCAACAATGAGCAAAATCAAAAGTCAAGCATCAAGTTGAGAGAAAAAAAGTGTAACCTAAAACATAGACAAAGACAAATTTCTCTTATAATGAGAAAGCTTTTCAAACCAACAAATTAAGTATGCTGATTTTATGTAACAATGCTAAGTGCTTCTGAAAAAAGATAAAGTGGTTCTCAAAAATTTGAAGGATGCTGGTCTTAGACATAGATAGTCTCATAAACAAATGGTGCTAACAAAGCTGGATATTCATTTGAAGAAAAATAAAACAGGATACAAATCTCTCACTGTAGCAAAAAAAAAAAAAACTAACTTATGATAGGAAAAAAGATCCAAATACAAAACTGCCATGAATACCAAAGGAAAAATGGAGTCAAACTTAGAGCTTCTAATATGTATACTATATAAACTATCAAACATAACTAAAATCTACGAATAGCAGAAGACAAAGTAGATGACTGGGAACTTCTAAAAACTAGACAACACTTCACCAAAATATATATGAAAAATTTACAGACTGAGGATTTTTTCATTACTTTATTGATCCAGCACATATCAAACAAGGAGATAGTTCCTAAAATTTATTTTTTTTAATTTCAATTCTTCAACAACAAATGGAAAAACAATCCAGTTTTAAAACAGGAAGAGAGCATGACTAGACACTTCACCAAAGGATAATAAAATGTTTACTATCATTAGCTGTCAGAGAGACAAGCAAATCAAAATTGCAATGAAATATCATTGCACCCCATGTTAAAATTAAAATTAAAACAACAAAATAATACAACTAGAAAACATTGAATACTGGTGAAAGTATAGTGAAATGGGAGCCTTCATACACTGCTGGTGGCACCAAAAAATGAAGCAACACTGTAGAAATTGGCATGGCACTTCCTTAAAAAGTTGGAAAGAGAAGTACAATATGATTCAGCATTTCCGCTACTTATATATCCAAGGAAAATAAGATCCAAGACATGAATTAGGTAATAGGCACAGTCCTGTGTATTACAGCATTATTCATAAAAGCTTTAAGAAGGAAAGAGCCTAAACGTTTATCAATTGACAGATGGATAAAGCAATACATATACTTAAGTATACACAATGGAATAATACAGAAATTTAAGAAATAATGATGGATCTGTCGAACACCTTATAAATCTAGAGGACACTGTAGGGGCAGCAGATTGTTTAATGTTACTCTTCTAACTAAAGTAAATAATTCCCACCAAATGACCTTTCCCTGCCAGAGACTTACAAGAAGGTTGGGGAAGATATGGGTAAGATTTCTCTGTAACTGCAAACAGGATTCCCTGGAGTGCTTTTCTGTTGTGTATGAAATGAGCCTTCTGGGAAACAGAAGTAGGAATCTCATTACTATCAAGAGCCTAGTGCAGAGTGTGTCTTCTGGATCCGGGATTCCTGCCCAGTTAACCTCCTGGATTCAAATAATAGCTATAACATCAGAGTAACAGCAGCAGAATCAGATGCCAGAGCATGGGACACAGTGGCAGATTTCTCAAACTATGGAGCAAAACAAACAAAACAAACAAGAGCTTTTGAACTGGAGACAGGCTTGGGAATTGCGCTACCTTTAGGCCAGTGGTTTTCAACTTTTCTTATACCAAGATCCTTTAATACAGTTCCTCATGTTGTGGTGACCTCCCCAACCTTAACATTATTTTCATTGCTACTTCTTGTGATTTGACCACTGCTATGAATTGGGTGACTCTTGTGAAAGGGTAATTCAACCCCCAAATGGGTTGCAACCCACAGATTGAGAACCACTGGTCTAGGTGCTGTTTGGGGAAGCTGGGTTTGCTGACTCATGTGAGTGGAGCTAGGTGCCTTTGGGCTGATGCTCACTGGAATGGCATGCCTCTGAACACTTAATTCAGGGAGTGGAATTTCCTCATCCATGGGGCTTGACATCACTGCCTTTGCATTGACTTACAGCAAAGTAGTACATCCCTTGGACATTTATTAGCAGACCTAAATATTGTTACAAGTCCTGTTAGAAACACTATCCGGAGAAATTCTTACTGCCATTACAACTTGTTAACTTCTTTAATAATCTCTTTTATCATGAATTTTGCATACGAGTTTCTGTGTAGCCATTACAATGGATATTGGAACCAGAGATATAGTAGAGAATATTAATTAAGACAACTCAGTGGATACTATTAAGATATTATGCTGAAGTAAGTTCCATCATCAGCAAACTCAACTCCCTGAAGTAAGTGCCCACTGGCACTACACTCCAGTAAACCTTCAGCTTACAGGCACTCAGCTCTACTTCCTAGGGAAATTCCTTTCTTCTCCTGCTCTCAGAAGGCTAATTTTATTCACAGCAGGAAGATACTCCTGGGAATCTTGTTTGCAATTACTCGCAGGTGAATGCAGGACAAGGTCATTAGGAGGGAGTTAGAATATTTGACTAGAAGAGCCATATTAAATGATTCACTGGTCCTGCATGTACTGCTTCTATAATTATGCACCACAAAATCATTGGCTTTAACTTCATAAGTTTGCTTTCTCATCATCAGGAATTCAGAGAATTTTGTTTGCTTTTTTGCTTAGTATCAGGAGACTGGGATCAAGGACTGTGTTTTATTCTGGGAGCTTTTTTATTCACAGGGTTTGTTTTATCCCAGGGAAGTCTTGCAAGCAGATCCCACTTGCTAAAAAGAATGGCATTTCATTTGCAAGATTTTGTGAGATTGGAAACCTACAATGGTCATGATATGTCACACACAGAAGATAAGTTCAGAATTCTGGTTAATAATGACCAACCACTGAGCTTGGATAGAAGTAGCAGCTGGCATCCTCTGCCCTCTGTGTCATCTGATACTGAAAGCAGTCAAGCCAAAGCATCTGCAGACTTCACCTCATATATGCAAGCAGTCTTCAAGGTGTTGGTATGCCTGTATCTTCAGAGAGCATTTTTTAAAAGATGTTCATCCTGACAACCAATGTATGAAGAATTGCTCATGATCACCATAGACTTGGTATTAATGTTGTTAGGAACTTATCCGTCAAGATGATTCAGAGGAAAACTATGTGCAAGGGAGCAAAGCACTGCCAAGTCTTGCACCATCTTTACCATCTTTACCATGCTTGAATCCATTGTTGCAACTACAATGTCAATCCATCTTATTTGGGGTTTTCATCTTTGTACTGCCCTTCTATGTTAGTAGGCATGATATCTGTTTCCAGGAACTGACCTTCCTGATAACATAACAAAGTACATGAGATAAAGTTTCAAGACCCTTGCTTCTATGACGCATCCTGGCCATATTTCCTGCGAGACAAAATGTTTCGATTAAGGATTTTTGCAGTCATTGTTCTTAAATAATCGCAAGGGGTTCTTCTATGGATATTCTCCCTTCTCTCTGGTGTATAGAGTGATATATTTTCTTGGATTGGTCTTAATCCATATCTGACAAGAAATAGTAGAATCATTCCTTGTAGAAGTAAAATCTTTCTTATCAATCCATCCTTAGATGTCCACTGATGAGGATATGTAGAAGACATGGATGTAGTCAACACTGAAAGACATCACAGAATAGGAAACAAAACAATAGTTTTCTATGAAGGAATTCAAGAAAAGACAATTAAAAGATGGATAGATCTATAATTATACTATGGACTTTTTAATGATAAACAATATGAGTAGGAGATAAATTTCCAGTCAAAGCTTCATTTATAGCAATCAATAACAACAAAGAAGAATACAATTCTTGATAGAGGCAATGAAAGCCCATGCTAATGATGGATGGTACAGTAGCAGCAGTGAATAAATGGTATAAGAACATTGTTTCAATACACACAGCTTCTGAATAGACAATAGGACCGTAAGCAATTGCAGCATCACTACCTTTGTCTTTGATTGGAGATAAGAAATAAGACATCTGACTATTAAAACATGAGCGTGTGTTTATTAGATGTGAGCATATAAAGCAATGCCTACATATTATGACAAGTTTTCTGAACTAATTAAAAATATTAAGCAAAACAAGTGCCTCTTTCCTGCCATGATATTTTAAATCATTAATCGATGCTCTCAAGGAAAAAATGGATGATTGTAAATAAATCACTTATATAGACAGGGCTGCAAATATACTTAACCTGAGGGAGCTTAAACCCTATTGGTGGCCTTTATTCATAATTCTATCCCAGTTTTTCTTCTCCCCCTCTTCCTTTCACCTCTTTCTCTCTCTTCTGTTACTCAGCTCCCATGTCTACCCCATTTTACATCTAATAAGTGGCAGGGAGTTTGAAGTGGAAGACTTTGCTTATAGACCCAATACCCTTAGCCTTACCATGTGATTTTGCCAAACCATAATATGTTATTATGGTGCAGTGAGAAAAGAACTCATAATTAATGTCTTGATTTTTAAAAAATATTTTACTTATTTATTTTTCTTTTCAAATAAATCATTTTATTGGGGGCTCATAAAATGCTTATCACAATCCATACATGCATGCATTATGTCAAGCACATTTGTCCACCTGTTGCCATCATCTTTCTCTAAATATTTGCTTTCTTCTTGAGTCCTTGACCAGGAAGGAATTTTTTAAGTCATCTTATTGAGTGTTCATACAACTCTTATCACATATTCTTTTAAGCAATCATTGTAGAAGCGTGTAAGCTTACCACTAGGAAGGCTATTCATATATATATATATATATATATATTCTCATTATATACATGAAGAAGTTAACAAATGAAGAACTTAAAAGCTTCTCTTTAAAATGAGATAATTGATTTAAAAATTTCCTTCACAGAAGGCTCTCAGGAGGGGAAGAACCAGTCAAGGAGCAGTGTAGCAATGATGAAACATGCAATGTTCCTCTAGTTATTAAATGATCCCCCCCCCCACTGTTGATCCCAATTCTACCTTGCAAATCCAACTGGACTGAAGGTTTTACACTGTTACAGATGGGAACAGGAAACACAGGGAATTCAAGACAGAAGAATCCCACAGGACCAGTGGTGGGAAGTGTGATAATGGGAGGGTGGAAGGAAGGTGGGTTAGAAAGATAGAACAGATTACAAGGATTATATATAACATCCTCCCTGAGGGATGGACAGTGGTGAAGTGGGTGAAGGGAGATGTCACATGGTGTAAGATATGACAATAATAATAATAATTTATAAATTATCAAGGGATCATGGAGGTGGTGGAGCAGGGAGTGAGAGTAAAATAAGGAGCACATACCAGGAACTCAAGTAGAAAGCAAGTGTTTTGAGAATGATGACAGAAACAAGTGTACCAAAGTGTTTGACACAGGGATGTATGTGTGGATTGTAACAAGAGTTGTACAAGCCCTCAAAAAAAATCCTTCTTTAAACAAAAAAAAGTTTGAGTAAATATCTCAACATCCATTGAAACTGGTTGACGTGATTTGAACTGATGGTGGTTAAATTTGATATCATTTCAAGTTACTCTTTTGCTCAAAGAAGTCATTTAGTGGTGGGAGGAGAGGGAGGGCAGGAGGGAGTAGGTCTTAGAATGAAACCTATAGTACAGTAGACTTCTGCTTGTAATAAGCTAAAGTCTCCTAAATATTACAATTTTGTTTTTGTCTTTAGGTTCCATTCACAGGATTCTGACTCATAACACTTCTTTGCACGACAGAACAAAACAAAACTCTTCACAACGATGATGTGAAGTCCCATTGTTGTAGTCCCTATGTCAAGTCATCTTCCAGGAGGGTCTTCGTCTTTCTCACTGACTCTCCACTTTACAGCGAATTACATCCTTCTTCCAAAACGGGTGCTTCCTTACAACACACCCAATGATTTCGACATTAAGTCTTGTTGTCATCACTTCCAAGGAACCATTCATCTGTACTACTTCCAAAGTTTATAATGATTAAAGCCATCACAATTTAGCTTTGAAAGTAAACTTTGAGGAGAGAAAAATCAGTCTTAAATTAAAATATGTCAAAAGACAGTGTTTCTTGACATCTTAATTAATTAGAAATCTTAATTTTCATTCCACATATGTTCTGAAGACTCTGCATATGATAGAGTATAAGTATGCCTTAGGTTTTTCCAGGGCTTATATGTTTTTTATTTTTCAGGGGGGGGCTTATATTTTTATGCAAGAAGATTGTTACATCTTTTTCCCATATAATGACTACGGTTTCAACTGCCTACATTGTGCTCAGCAACAGAGTGCCTACTCACTGTGTGACCAGGGTTTGTCCAGTGAATATCTGCCCCGCTACTATTGAGTCAGCTTTGGCATAATGTAACCCTCAGGGATGGAATAGAGCTTCTCAATATGTTTTTCAAGATGGCGAATCTTTCATGGATGCAGACTACCCCATATTTCTATATAATCTGTTTACTTTCTATGCTTGAAGAGACCCTGATGCTCCTTTCAACTTCTCTGTAAGTAAGTGTATCCTGCAGGTCTCTTTTCTTTAATACATGCCGTCACAGAACTTTGGCTTTCTAGTTTTTTGCCGACACCTGTCTCTGTATCTTCAAGGCTGTTTGTGTATTTCTAGAGTCTATAGTTTGATATTCAAAAGCATTACATTGCATTTTGATAAGCATTTCTATGTACTTTATTAAAAATGCCTGGTAGTTATTCTGAAACCATTGGTCTTTTGCTTAATCACAATACTCTTCATTAAGGGAATATTAAAACTGCAAAGATGGTTCATTTGGTCAGAGCAACTAAACTTGGCAAAGCACCTTAGAGAAATGAACAAACAACTAAAGGCCTGGCCTATATATACAAGCTCTTACAAATGAAGCAAAACTTATTTTGAAGCCCATGTTTCCTTAAGATGACATGACCTCTAACCTAGCTCAACATGTGAATGCTGCTTTAGCATCGTCTCTTGCATCTTTCCTTCTTAACTGTTATCTTTCTGTTTTAATTAATTTAAATGTCTGCATCAAGTAAGAGCAAAAAACAAATTTCTTCAGAGATAATTATAACCAGTAAGTCAAGATCAGTAGGCCCAAAGACAGACCCTTTATGTTTCTCCTTAAACAATAAGGCAACTGATGAAAAGTAGAATTCATGAAATGGGAAATGGAAAACATATTGCATACATTTATAATAACTGATTTGAATATAAAGAAAATCCCTTTTGCTCTCAGTTCTCACAACAAGAGAATAAAACTTTAGTAGGGGCCCACAGTGCTGTAAGATATGAGAACGTTTTCTACTATCTGAAGTCATTGTCCATGTGTATAGTATTATTAACTTTAGTCCTATGAGGTTATGCTTAATTTCTAAGGTTCCACAGGAAATTTGGAGATCATATGCTCTATATTCCTCTTTTGGATGTTTTAAAGAATCACAAAACTTTCTAGTTCCCTTGAATTAACAAGTTTCTTAATCAATAGTATGATATTCATCAGTGAAAAAGAGGGATATGCCCATGACACATCCCATGACATCATGAATGACACCATGACTTCACAGGGGGATTAAATATAGCAACAATCGTGAAGGTGGCATAGGACCAAACAATTTTTCGTTCCATAAGTTGATGAAAGTTGAAACCAATTCAACTGCATCAAAGAAATAAGGAGACTAGAATAGTTACCCCTGAAATTGCTGATTAGCAAAATCTATTCATTATTGTGGTTTCCAACATTAGCATGAATCCATATAAGCTTTTATCTGATTATCATCTATTTGCTAGAACGAAGTATGTTATCCAACTAAATATCTACAAGTTTATAATACTTTGAAGGCTTTCATATTCCTATGATGCTGGAAGAGCTATTACCTGTATTGCAGATATTAGCAAATCACTTATGGTAGACAGATTGCTTTGGAACATCCTGGGGAAAATTAGAAAGAAAGATTTATCCAACTCCTTATGAAAATTAGTCATTGATACTGTATAAATCATGACAGAATATTACATGCTACAGTGCTGGAAGACAAGCTCTCTGAGTTTGATGATACTGAAATTCATAGTGAGAGTAACAGTGGAATCAAGCTTTCTAACAATCATGAAAATACCACAGGAGCCATCAGCCTGCCATTCCTTTGTGCATAAGGTTGTCATAAACTGGAGTGAACTCAACAGCAACAACAAAGCATCATTAAGATGCAAAATTAAATAATTCCAGATATACTCTCTGCTGCCAAATCCATTCTCCTTCATAGAAAACCATGGAAAATGGTGGAGGACTGCATCACAGTGTTTCCAAGACTATAGATCTTCCAAGGAGTAGATAGCCTCTCCTTTTCCCAAGTTCAGATACTAATTTTCATTAGTAAATCCAATTTAGAGCAGAAAGAGGGAATGGTGCATGGTTCAAAGCACAGAAAGGTATATGTCAGGGTTATGTCTTAGGAAAATAATTTTTCATGCAAAATATTTTTAATCAGTATGCTGAGCAAATCATCTCAGCAACTGAGCAGTACAAAGAAAAACGTGACTTTGGGGTTGGAGGAAGATTTAGTCACAACCTGTGAGATAACATAACACAAAGTGCTTGCTAAAAGTGAGGAAAGCTTGTCATTTAACTACATAAATATACTCATGTACTCATAAAAGTAGACTATAAAGAAAAAAATAAAACACATAAATTCATGCACAAATGCACGTTTCAATAATTAAGGAGTAACATAGAAGTAGAAAGGAACCCTGGTTGTGTATTGGATTATGCACTGAATTGCTAATCACAAGGACAGTTGTTTGAATTCACCAGTTTCTCTGTGCAAGAAAGATGAGGCTGGCTATTCCAACAAAGTTTAAAAGTCTTGTAAACTGAAAGGAGTAGTTCTACTCTGTCACATAGTAATACTAAGAGCAACGAACTTGTTATTTTAGAAGGGTATTTGATAACAGTAACTGCTGATGATTTAAACAACAACAACCACAAAACGTTTATTCTTAACTCAAGAAATAACTCCTTGCCCCCCCCACCCCCAACAAAGAAACAAACCCAAACTAATTTAAGCATTTGCTAATGTGAGTTCAGCTGTTTTGCTATGCTATCAGGGTTGCAAACTCTTGTCAGTCTTCTGCTCTGCCAATTTAATAATGTTGATTTTCACATGTTTATCACCTCAGTGTTTACAAAATAGACGTTGCGGCTACAGATGGCACATTGACACTAAAACAAACAAAAAAAAACCCAGAAGAAAACAGAAAAACAGAAAAGGAAGCAAATAATACAAGCTACCTTACATAGATAAAATTCTCCCAGAAACCCCATTGTTCAATGCCATCAACTTGGTTCCAATGCATAGCCATGCCATGCACAACAGAATGTAACATTACCCAACCCTTCACGATCCTTGCCACTGCTCTTATGCTTGACCCAGAAACTTTAGTAGACTCAAAGGAAAAATCCAAATGGGAATACTTATGGTAGTTAATAATAACTAAGAGTAATCCTAAAAGACAATAGAATTTCCCATAGGATTTCTGATACTGTTAGCCTTTATGGAATAAGACTACCTCATCTTTTTTTTTCCCCCCAAGAGAACTGGTGATGAATGCAAATCTGTGACCCATCAGCAAGCATCCCTACACTTGACAGATTCTCTCCGTAGGAAACAATGATTCCATTTCTTTATAACTATGTTAAATGGTCAACATGCTGAAAACAATTTTGGGAAAAAACGACAGTAGTTGTTAGGTGCTATCAATTCTGCTCTAAGTCATAGCAGCTCCATGCACAACAGAATAAAACCTTTCCAGGTTCAAGCTATCCTCATAATTATTATCATGCATGGGACCTGTGGCGGTCATGTGCTTATGTTAATTTTATGATTGAAATGTAGGGGTGGAGTCTAGTCTGTTAATCTGGAGATAGCCATTGAGCAGCCAATGAGGCCTCTATGTGGGCATGGCTTTCTATTGAGACTTCTGGGAAATCTCGTGATGTTTGCTTTTGAAGATGAGAAGCTATCTTCCCCAGTTGTTGGGAGTTAAAGAGACGATCAATCACAGACAAGACAAGATGGCAGCATCCGAGAAGCTCGAGGAGCCGGCAGAGAGACCACACAGCTTTGCCCTGATGGAGCCAGACCTCTGAAGCTGGGGCGGCCAGATGGAGACTTCTGCCAATGATGAGTTGCTTCTGCTGTTGATGGACCCTGAGCCCTGGAGGCGAGGTGCCCTGCCAGCACCAGGATTCTGCATTCATTGACCTGTAACTTCTCTATTCAGACTAACACATTATAGTACCTCAGGAGTGGGGTACCATAAGATGGAAAGTAATATGGAAATCATAAGATGGAAAGTAGAAGCTTGATTGACTTGTGCCTCATGGTATTGTTACTTCTTTGGCTAGACAGAAGTCAGATATGTCCTTGGAGTTTACTGGGTTATTTTCTGGAAACAATATGGGAAGTTAAAGTTTTGATTATTTTGTTTGGATGCTGTCTTTGGTTATTTCTATATAAAATGAATACTGTTAATGTATATCTTGAGCTAAGGGATAAAAACTGCCTTTTAAATGTCTCAGAACCTGTTCTGCTAAAGGAAAATGGTTAAGAAGGTCAGAATGCCTGACAGAAAGGAGGAATCTGTTTTGATGCCTTCAGAGACCTAATTCAATGTTTTTGTGTAAGCAGTAGTTTAGATGAGGATATAGATAAGTTTAATAAGTATTCACCTTGACACTTTTAAGAATTAAGTTTGATTTCTGACTATGCTGCTTATACTGATTTCTTATGCCTGTTATTGCAAACATAAGGATGCATAGAAATGTTTATTGGGAAGTATGTAAAAGAGTTTGCAAATCTAGTTACCTCAAGCCAAGCATTGACCTCTAGAGGGTTTAGGACTTAGCATCAAAGACATCTCTAAAGTGATTAACACCACCTTGAGCTTAAATGGGGTTAGGCTACACCTGGAAAGACTTCTCTGAAGAAAGTAGCCCCACCCAGTCTTGTGGAGTACTCAGGATACTTGTAGTCTGACAGAAGGTCAGATTGACCAATAAAGAAGGATAGAGTCAATTTCCTTGGAAAATCCTGACTAATGATTGTCTTCAAAAGCGAAGGAATCTGGAACCATGAAGATAACTCTTCTCTGGGTCTGAATGTTAAAGGAAACTTGTTGCAGGCTGAAATGCTTGTTAGGTGACCACTCAAATTTACTGCTTGTTGGTGAAAGCAGGAGAAATGCGGCAATAAAGAGCCAGGTTGACTTTGGCCACTGACACCTGGGAACTTGGTTCACAGAAAAAAGAGGAGACGAGAGTGGGTTTACTGGTCTGAAGTTTATGACCTAGCATGAGAAAGCTAGGCATATTGAGAATTTGTTGGGACCTTGGTCTAAAGGAAGGTGACCAATGGCTACCCTGGTAGGCTAAGTGGAAATGCCCCCATTGAGTTGACCAGAACCCGACCAGAGGAAGAGATGTCATTTAAGTCTGTGAACTGGTGCATATTGTTGCTGACTTTATGGATGGCCTGTCCTGATTTGACTTTGCTAATGGATACACACTTCACGAGTTTCCAACTGGAATGAATAGTCTTCACGTTGAAAGATATGATTGTTTCCACAGAATACTGGGTTGTATAAGAGGGCAATACAGATATTAGATACCCAAAATGGGGGAATAAAAGCACAGGTGGTTGGCTTGCAAACTCTTTTGGGTGGTGGAATATATATTTATAAGGTTAGAGGATCAAGGTGTAATATTTTGTAGCTACAGTTGTAAGGCACAGGATATCTTTTGTTTTGTTCACTTATAGAATGTTATTTTTAAATGCTGGTGACACATGTTGAATCGTATGCATTTTAGTTTTATCCTGTTAGGTACAGATATGCTTTTATTGTTTATTTGAAGGTTACATATGGTTACAGAGTTATGTGAAAGTATAAAATTAACAAGGGGTGGTCTGTGACAGTCATGTGCTTATGTTAATTTTATGATTGAAATGTAGGGGTAGAGTCTAGCCTGTTAATCTGGAGATAGCCATTGAGCAGTCAATGAGGCCTCTATGTGGGCATGGCTTTCTCCTGAGACTTCTGGGACGTCTCGCGATATTTCCCTGGTGAAGATGAGAAGCTATCTTCCCCAGGTGTTGGGAGTTAGTCTCAGAGACGATTAATCATGGACAAGACAAGCTGGCAGCATTCGAAAAGCTGGAGGAGCCAGCAGAGAGACCACACAGCTTTGCCCTGATGGAGCCAGACCTCTGAAGCTGGGGCGGCCAGATCGAGACCTCTGCCAATGATGAGTTGCTTCTCCTGTTGATGGACCCTGAGCCCTGGAAGCGAGGTGCCCTGGCAGCACCAGGATTGTGCACCCACTGACCTGTGACTTCTCTACCGGGACTAACGCAGGACCATTGTTGCAATTGTGGTGTCATTCCATCTTTCCAAGGGCATTCCTCTCTTTTGCTGGCCCTCTATTTTACCAAACCATGTCATAATCCAATGATTTGTTTCTCCTGACAATATCTCAAAAATACATGTGGCAAAGCCATGCTAGATTTTCTCTCAGGAGCACTCTCCTTGTAGTTCTTTTTTTTTTTTTTTTTTGGGTAATCCATGATATGTTCAATATTCTTTTCAACATTATAGTTCAAATGAATTGGTTTTAATTCCATCATCCTTATTCAGTGTCCAACTTTCAAATGCATAATCAGCCATTAAAAATACAATAGCTTGTGTCAGAAGTACCTTAATCCCTAAAGTAGCACCCTTCCTTTCCAAACTTTAAGGTGGTCTTGAGCAGCATATTTGCAGAATACTTTGTGCCCAATGATCTTCTTCAATGCTGCTTCCATAAACTTATATAACAAGATGAAATCTTAGATCACAGAATCTTTTCTCTGGTTATCATGGTGTAATATAGGGTCCCACTTTTGATGATTTTTGTTTTCTTTACATTGAGTTATAATCCATAATGAAGGCTACAATCACTTACCTTCATAAGTGTATGATTCATGTCCTCTTCACATCCATCAAACAAGATCATGTTATCTACTATTGAATGTTGATAATCAACCTTCCGTTGACCCTGGCACCAGATTGTTCTTCCTATAATCAAGCTGATTATTTGCTCACATGCAGACTGAATAAATTTGGTGAGAAGAGACAACCATAACACCTGCCATTCCTGATTTTAATCCACATAGTATTCCTTTGTTTTGCTCCCACAACTGTTATGTCCAGGTTGGACATAAACACAACTAAATTATCTTCTCAAGGCTGCCCATAATATGTTATAATCCACACAGTTGAATGCCTTCGCATAGTTTCTTTAACAAAATAGATGATGCTCAACACAAGTATTGAATGAATTCATTCTTTTCGTAAAATGAATTATCTTTCTGGTAGTCTCTACTTTCAGTCAAGACACATTTTATATCAGCAATAATAATATCACTTTCACTATGTCCTCTTATGAATCTGACCCAAACCTCTGACAGTCCCTTGTCAATGTACCACTGCAACTGTTGTTGCATGATATTCACCAAAATTTTACTTGCATATGCTATAAATGATATTCTATGATATTCTATAGCATTTATATGCTATAAATGATATTCTATAATTCAGGTGAGTAACTTTTCTTTGGAATGGATACAAATATGGATGTCTTCTAGTCATTTGGCCAAGAAGCTGTCGTAAAAGTTTCTTGGCAGAGACAAATGGGTGCTTTCACTACTTCATCAGCTTGTTGAGACCTTCCAATCAGTATTCCATGAATTCCTGGAGCCTTGCTTTTAGCTATTGCTTCTTGCTCATGGTACATCTTGAAATTGTGGAATGTTTGCCAGATCTTTTAGGTAGCCTGATTCTTTCCATCTTCTTTTGATGACTCTTGCATCATTCAATATTTTGCCCATAGAATTTTTCAATATTGCAACATGGGACTTGAATTTTGTCTGGTCATTTCAATTTAAAGTATGGAACCTATTCTTCCCTTTTGGTTTCCTAATTCTGGATCTTTGCACCTCTCAATATATTATTCAAATTTGTCTTCTTAGGCTACCCTTTGAAATTTTCAGTTCATCTCTTTGACAATAATTTCATCTGCTTGCCTTAACTTCTCTTAGCAAGTTTCAGAGTCTCTTCTAATACCCAGCATGATCTGTTCTTTGTTCTTATCTTTAAAATCACCCTTGCTATCTTCATGAATAATATTTTTTATGCTTTTCCTCAGCTCCTCAGGTCTCTGTTATTAGAGTTCAGTGCAAATAATCTTCTCTTAAGATGCCCTTCAAATCCAGGAGATATAGTCAAGGCTGGTAATAACACAATAAAAAATGCTGCTCTATTCATTGTCATAAAGGACACTGTGATGTCAATCAAGAAGTAAAATGTTCTCTGTAATAGGATTATATTTCTCCAACTTCAAGTATATCCAATCAATAAAACTATTGCTCAAAATTATGCACCAATCACAAAAAAATAGTGATGAGGAATTCTATCAGTTGTTTCAGTCAGAAATTGATCGAAAATACAAGCAAGAATCATTGATAATTATTGGATATTGGAATGCAAAAGTTGAAAGCAAAGAGGATATATCTGTAGTTGAAAATTATACACTTGTTGATGGAAATGAAGCTGGAGACTAAACGATAGAACTTTGCAAAACAAACTGCATGTTCATAGCAAATACTTACAAAACAACCCAAAAGGCTAATACACAAATGGACTTCTCCAGATGGAATATAGAAAAATCGATTTGACTACATCTGTGGGGAGAGGCAATGCAGAAGTTCAATATAACAGCTAAAATCAGGTCACAGGCAGTCTGTGGAACAGACCATCAATTGCCCTTATATAAGTTAAAGTTGAAGCTGAAGAAAATTAAAACAAGTCCATGAGAGCTGAAATACCACCTTGAGTATATTCCACATGAATGTCAAGAATATCTCAAAAACAGTCTTAATTAATTGTACAATAATAGAAAACAAAATGGACTGTGGGAAGACATCAAGAACATCATTCATGAAGAAAACAAAAGATCTTTAAAAAGGACTTCACAAGAGACTGAAACTTACATTTTATCCTAGTGTAGATTGGGCAAATAGAAGAAATGATGTCAAAGAGATGAATAGAAAATTGGGCACCTTGACCAGACAAAGTAAAATATTGTAATGAACCATGAGAAGGACCCATAATTAGAAAACAAAAAGGAAGACTATGCTCAGCATATCCTAAACATAAACTTAATGAAAGACCTCAATATAAAGAGTCGAAAATCCTCACAACTGGACCCATAGGTAACATAATGAAAAATGAAGAAAAGATTGAAGTTGTCAAGAATTGTGCCTTGCTTAGCTCCACAATCAATACTGATGGAAAAGAACAGGCAGAAAAGAAGATGAGTTGCATTAAGTAAAGCTGCTACACAAAAACCTCATTGGAGTATTGAAGAACAGGAGCGTTACTTTGAGGACTAAGATGTGCCATGACCTAAGTCATTTTACATTCAATTGCCTCAAAAGTTTGGAAGTCAGACATTGAATATGGAAGACTAAATAAGAATTAACGTGTTTGAATTGTGGAGCTGGTGAAGAATATTCAAAATACCCTGGGCTGTCAAAAGGATAAACCCATCTGTTTTGGAAGAAGAATGGCCAGAGTGCTGCTTAAATGTAAGCACACAGAGACCTCACCTCACATATTTCATCTCACACATTCTTGACCAGTCCTTGAAAAAGGACATCATCTTTTAAAGTAGAGAGGCAGTGAAAAAGAGCATCCCAAAGAAGATGGCTGGATGTCGTCTTTCCAGGCTGAAGCAATAGGATCCAGCCTGAAAGTGATTGTGAGGATGGGGCAGGACCCATAAGTGTTTGTTCTGTTGTGCATAAAGTAGCTATGCGCTGGAACAAACTCAATGGCACCTAACAAGAGCAACAACTCAAGGTCATGTTTTGGCTCTCATGGACTTTTAAGTCTTTTCTTCATCTTCAACCTCAATTTTCATACGAGCAATAGAGGATCTGTTCCATAGTCATCCCCTGACCTGCCTTTAACTCCTGATCTTGGACTTCTTCACCATATCTTCCATCAGAAGGAGTCAGTTTGATTTCTGTATATTTCATTTGCACACGCTCTGCGTATACTCACCCTCTGTTCTGCTGAAAAGGTATTTGCTATGAGCAAGTCAATGGTCTTGCAAAATTCGATCATGGAATCTTCAGCTTCTTTTCTATCACCAAGACCATATTTTCTAGCTACAGTTGTGATTACTTTGTAACTTTTGCATTCCAATGGCCAAAAGTAATCATTGCATCCTGATTTCATGTTTGATCAATTTCAAATTGAAGATGTTGGTAAAATTCTTCAACTTCTGCACCAATATGTTTAGCAGTTGGTCAATAAAATTAAATCATCTTTTTATTGATTGGATTTCTTGTTTATGAAAAGTTATCATCCTATCACAGACAGGATTGTACTTCAAGATACTTTTTCAAACGTTCTTTTTAACCATGAATGGTATGCTCTTCCTCTTGATTGGCTCATTCCTGGCATAGCAATGATAAGATTTTCTGATTCAAAATGGCCAGGACAGGCCAGGACAGGGCAATGTTTTGTTCTTTTGTGCATAGGGTCACGAAGGGTCAGAATTGACACCAAGGCACTGACCAACAGCAGTCTGTTTCCATTCACTAACAGTGTACTGATTTCTAGGTGTCCCATTGTCTTTTTAATGACTTCCAATGTTCCTAGATTCATACTTCATACATTCCAAGTTCCAATTATTAATTGATATTTAAAATTCATCTTCTGGTTGTGAGGGTGATCTGACTATGACACCTGTTGCCCCATTGATCTCCAGGGTTGAGATGGCTGATGTAGGCAGGTGTCCCCTTCCTCCCTCACCGCTTCATGTGCGTCCCTCTCCAAACTGCGCGCTCCAATCCAATAGGAGGGCTGTCCTTCCGTTATATGAGTAGCTGTGCACCCCTGCTAGAACCTCCAAATAAATCTCAAGACTCATCTTCTGCCACTCTCTTGGGCTAAGTTCTCCTTCTACTCATTAGGTTTTCAATACCTGGCAATGTTTCATTGCTATCCGTGGGTTTTTTAGAGGAGAGTTCCCCTGAAATGGACAGCCTGTTTATTTCTTCTTTTAGTCCGATTCTAGTGGGAAGGCTCTGCAGAAACCTCCTCACTTTGGATGACCCTGGTGGTTTCTGAAATTCCATGTCCATACCTGTCAGTATCACAGTAACACGCAAGCCACCACAGTATGATAAACTGACAGACAAGTGGGGGTGGAGATGTGCTACAGGTGCATCAAATAAAATTCAGATATGTAAACTCCAAATATTGGGAACGCAATTTACAATATTTTCCACAGTAATCTCTTTTAAGGATAATTAAAAGCATTCCCTATTATCATATATATGAACTCAAATAAGCCAACAGAAGATCCAGAAAGGCCCTTAGAAACCGATCTAATACGTACATTCAAGTGAATTCTCACTCACATAATGGTTGATCTTCTTTGGAATAGATGTCTTAAATTACTTTGGTGTCTTTCAATAAAATTTTCTTGATATTAAAAAATTATCTTACCAAGATTTTGTCAGGTTAAAGTACCAACATGCATGAAGATACTATGTGTTTTATAATTGTAAATATAGACCCACCCCTTCATACAGTTCCACCATCAAGTCTGGAGATTTAAACCTGGTTTTATTATATTGCTTTTAAAAGTAAAATATTTAATTGAAAATGAAAAATTCAGATATTTTAAATTCATTTAAATCAACTTAATATCATACCGACAATACTAAACTTCCCAGTAAAATTACAAACTATTTCACAGGTAACTCTTAAGAGTTTTATAATGTCTGAAATGTGGTTTTGACTAAATGTTCGCTAGTGAAAATATGTGACATTAAAAGTAGCAATTATGCACCATTTTTTACAAAGCCCAAATAAAACTCCAAATTGTGAGCAAAAAGACAATGCTAACCTCAAGTAAATGAACTTCCTTATTTTTAAGACTAGAGACTTCTCACTAGGAGGAAATCATTTAACTTATAGCTTTAATGTTTGCTTCTCTTTTCTAACTTTTCTAGAAAATTGCAAATGCAAGCTTTGGATCCTAATATGAGTCTGAATGTATTTTGCTTTCTCTAATAATGCTGCACCTCTCAGCTTCTCTCTCTCTTGCGCGCGCGTGCATTTTTTGGACCTATGCACAGTTCTCAAAACACCCCCATTATATATCCCTTGCCCCCAGTCATCATTCTGTTTTTCCTCTCTCCTCATCTTTCTAGCCATGCCAATTCTTTTTCCTCTCAAGATCCTAGAAGGTTGCTCCAAGTGACTCAGTAAGTAAGTGCCAAACCAAGAGGAAAAGATCTAAGGCCGAGTGCTGTCCAAAACGCACTTTGTAATTTGTAGCTTGGCTGTTGCGTGAGTAACAGCCTAAATTACTAACACAACTGTCTTAAGAACTTCATGATTTCAGTTAGGTTTTGTGTTTACTTGTTATAGAGAAGATTTTCAACTCTTTCCATTTTCTCCTTTTCTCTTTTTTATTCTATTCTTTCCAAGTTAATATTTTTAGCTACCTAATACCAAATGATTTAAATTCAGCCTATTTTATGGTGACTGAGAGGATCAATTTTATAAAATGGAAAGACCTCTGCGTAAATGCCGGCTTCCTCTCGTCCCACACAAAACTACTCATCTAGCAAATGTTGCCATAATATGTTCTAATAAGGACTACAAAGAAGTAGGGGTTTCTTTTACAAATAAGACCTTTTAATTATTTTTTCAGGCCTCTTTAAATTGCCAAATAAGTGCCAAAACCCTCTGCTATGTAGTCAGTCCTTGCACACAGAGACCATGTAGGATGGATCACACCTTCACCATCGAGTTCCCAAGGCCATAGCAGAGGGCGGCTCTGAGGGTGGAATTTAGCTGGAAGGGCATAATCAGAGGAAATCTTTATAGAAGCAAACTGCCACATCTTTCTCCAGCCAAGCTGCTGGTGGGCTTGAATTGCTGACCATTTCATTGGCAGCCCAGTACCTTGACGATTGCCCTGCCAGGGACCCTTGACAAGTTCCTAAACTGCCTTAAATCTCTGGCTTTGCTTATCGATTTCAATGGTGTATTTAAGTATTAAATTCTATTGAGTGCATGAGTTCCTAGTATTAAGGAAAATTTTCACTCTCTAGAGCTGAAATAGTCGTGGTGCAGTCACTGATCTGTGTCAGTTTCAGCACTGGGAGTGAAGGGGTGGAGTCTAGCCTGTCATTCTGGAGAGAGCCAATGAGACCTCTGAGTGGGCATGGCTTTCTCTGAGAATGCTGGGAAATCTCACGATGTTTCCCTCGTGGAGTGAGAGACACTCAGTTCTAGTTCCGCGGAGATGCTCCACAGACAAGATGAGATGGCAGCATGCTGATAACTCCTGATTCCTGGAGACTGGAGGAGCCGGAGGAGAAGCCACATGGGCTAAGCCTGATGGAACCAGACTTCTGGGGCCTGAGAAGTCATGTGGAGACTCCTGCCAGTGCTGAGATGCTTGGCATTACATGGGGAGACCCTTACCAATGCTGACAGGCTTGTACCACCACGGGATTCAACCCAGAATAACACAAGTAGCAATTCAGAAGTTAACTCAAAAACCATTTCAGAAAATTAAAATCTCCACTTGTCTTTGGGATATGGCTTACTTGTATAACTGTCTGAACACTTCTCTCATATTCCTCATAATCTGCCTTTCAGGGGTCTAAAATAATCAGTGATTTGAGATACGACTGCATCATTTTTGTTTTTTGGCAAAGTTTTAATTATGTGGACAGAATTTTTTGTTCTGCTTGCTCATGGACATACTATTTTATGTCATTCTGGTTTTTGTTTATTCTTGGCTTAATTTAGAACAAAAGAGGAAATGATTTGCCATATACAAACATCTAGGGATGAAGAACAATAATCACTTTAGCAAGTAATTGGTGGTGGTAGTCATCATGTCAGTTGCAACCAACAAAAAAGTCATGTGAGCAGGAAATGTGGCTGAGACATGCACCATCTTCATGATTGCTAGGGGACCGTCTGCCAATGGTCCATTGTTGTAACGACCATGCATTCTGTGCCTGCCAACCTGGGGGATTCATCATCCTATCCTCTGTGGTCCCATATTCGGTTGTGATTCAGAGGGTTTTAACTGGGCTATTATTGAAAACAATTTCTATTCTTATTCCAGAAGCTCCACTGCACGTTGTCCACACTAACTGTGCTGTTATTTGAAATAACAGTGGCACAGTTTCTAGAGCACAGAAACATCAAAATCCCACACTAAAAAACACTGGCAAATAGGTGGCAGAACCATTAAGTGTTTGTAGGTGCTGCAGAGTCAGGTCCTGCTCATAGCATGCCAATGTCTAACTGGATAAAAGGTTCTCTGGTATTGTACTGTTATAACAGTGCTAGGTGTGTTTGGGCCTCTTGTGGCAGACAACATGTCAAGCCATCTTTTTCCATCACCGTCTATCCTATCAAGCCCATTGCTTTTTGCAGAGATTGATCTATCAATCTGATAGAAGAGTGACTAAATTATGGATGATTTTTAAAAACTGTTTGTTTTTTTTAACTCAGTTCTGTCCAGTCAATTCTGGGTCAAAGCAACCCCGTGAGTAGAACTATTCCAAACATTTTCTAAGACTACCATCTTTTTTGAATTGCCCACCCATCTGTTATCAGTCCCTCACTTACCCCCCAAGTGCACCATGACTCTTTAATTACATTGATAGTATTGTGAAAGTACACAAAATAACAAGGAAAACGGAGGAGGATGCCAATACCTTACAAATATAATTCATTTGTTATGAAAGTAATTTTTTTCTGGAACTGAAAAAGAGTTGGAAGATAATGTAACACGGAATCTTTCCACTGCAATGAATCAAATAGAGACAAAATGACATGGGTGGAATTCTACAATCTTTCACCACAGGAAAACAGGTCATTTTCTCAGGGACCTCCCCCTGAAGCTTGTAATATCTTCCCACCTTTCAAGAAATATATTACTTAGACTTAACAGCATGTGTAATGTGATTTTGAAAATTGATAATGACCCTTTATAAGTGGAAAATCAAGCTACATGAATACATTTATTTTAGAGGAGCTTTTAATAGATGGAATATATAAAGTTAATAGATATCCAAACTCAAGATGTTTCTGGGAATGTTTGTGGTGGATATTCAAGACCAGTAAGGTCACACAAATCAATACCAATACCTCTGTTGGTTTATTACTTGCCAAAGGTGAATTCTTTCCTTAAATACACACATGAATTGGCTGCTTATTATTATTTGACAGGACACATTTTACCTGCAGCAAAACTCAACATTTTATTACCCGTAGCATTATTTGAAAGCTAATCAATTCCTTTTGCTAAAGCTTTAGGCACTAGAAGCTAATCTTACACAGCACTGCTGGATGGAAAATATAAAATCACCTTTACATGTCCCTTATAAGGGGTAGTGGGGTTGTAATTATCAGGTAAGATTTCCTGTTGAGCCACAGGACTGTGGATTAGCTATTAGACATGGTAGTTTCAGCAAACATTGATTATGTTTCTGATACTAATTTTCACACTTAATGACATGTTTAATGTCAGGTCAGGCAAAAGAGAGATTGATAACTTTATTTTGTCTCATAACGGGAAAGAGAGAGAGAGAGAGAGACAGAAACCAAAATCTGAATTTGAGTCACTTTAATAGTTTGGAATTTAAAGAGGAAACTCATATATCCAGTGACTCAAAATATTCTGGTTCTCAACATTCAGATCAAAAGTCTATGTGTTATTAAATTGAAAGATGATAAATTTGCTTGAAGTTCACCATAAATCATACAATTTAAACCTATAATTCAGAGAAATAAGAAATTAGTATTCAAGTCTCTTTCTGGAAGGGCTTACTCAGTAACTTAAATATTAAAAATGTTCTTGATTTTAGGTGCCATGAGGTCATTTCTGACCCATAATGAATCTAGGTATAGCAAACATTATGTGTTCTGGTCCTGTGCCATCCCATTTTGCAGTCACTGTGTCGAGCCATCTAGTTAAGGATCTTTCTCTTTTTCATGGAGACTACTTTACGAAGCACAATGTCCTTTTCCAGAGATTTGTCTCTCCTTATAACAAATCTAAAGTACATGAAA
Source organism: Nesogale talazaci (assembly GCA_004026705.1). Lineage (NCBI taxonomy): Eukaryota > Metazoa > Chordata > Mammalia > Afrosoricida > Tenrecidae > Nesogale > Nesogale talazaci. The sequence continues at coordinate 210,848 of PVJH01001046.1, forward strand.
TGTAGTGTCATCATCTATTTTCCAAGGAACACGCTGGTTGTATCTCTTCCAAGATTTCTTTGCTGTCCACTGACACCCACTAATTCAAATGCATCAACTCCTCTTCAGTCTTCATTATTCTTTACCCAGTTTTTGCATGCATATATGAAATATTATAGAATAGTTAACAAGAGCTTCAAATAACTTACATGTTTTATTATTTCCCCAGGTTATTCTAAAACTTGGCTATTAAAATTATTAAGATAAAATTATCACTTTTCATATATGGAAAAAACAGGATGCTTATATATTGATATGAAATATTACTTTTTAAATCATGTTCTTATATTACTTGTGTTTGTTTTTGTCTTTTTTTAAAAATCATTTTATGGCTGGCTCATACAACTCTTATCATGATCAATACATACATCAATTGTATGCAGACCACATCTGCACATTTGTTGCCAGCATCATTCTCAAAACATCCTCCTTAAACTTAGGCCCCTGGTATCAATTCCCCATATTTCTCCTTCTGCCCCACCCCCCCTCCCCTATGAAGCCTTAATAATTTACAAATTATTATTATTTTGTCATACACAGTCATATGTGTCCCTTTATCCACTTTCCTGTTGTCCACATCTCACGGAGGTAGATCCCTGTAATTGGTTCCCCCTTTCTATTCCACCTTCTTGGTATCACCACTCTCTCCACTGGTAATGAAGGGATCATCTGAATTCCCCATGTTTCCAGATCCTATAAGTACCAGTGTAAACCCCCTGGCTTTGTAAGGTAGAATTAGGATCATAATAGTGGGAGGGGAGGATGCATTTAAGAACTAGAGGAAACTTGCATATCTCATTGTTGCCAAACTGTATCTTGACTGGCTAATCTCCTCCCTATGACCCCTCTGTTACAGGGATGTTGCTTCACCTACTGCTGGGCTTTGTGTCCCCAATCTATACCCTTATTTATGATGATATAATTTTTAGTTCTTTGATGCCTGATACCTGATCCCTTCAACACCTCATCATCACACACACAACATTGAGTCTTGTTACATACATTACTTGTCATCAATTCACTTTTATTAACCATTGATAATAAATTAAGGCATATATAAGTTAAAATATTTGTTGATTTACATGTTGAACCAAATTCCCAATCCAACATTTTAATATAAAACTGGGTACTAGAATAAACAGAATTAACTTTTTCTTGATAAAATTCCAACAAATATTGCCTTAAAATGATACCCTTAGTATTATAGCATAATTGTCATATGTCAGATGGATCATGACTCAAAGCAGTGAATACCACAAAGATGTTTACTTGTGTTTCATTGAATACACCAAGCTATTCTACTGTGTAGACAATATTAAACCATGGATAACTTTGAGACAAATGGGAATTATAGAACATTTCTTTGTTTTCATGAGCAACTTGTATGTGGATCAAGAGAAAGTTGTGTGAAAAGAACAACGGAATACTGGATGTTTTAAAATCAGGAAATGTGTGCATCAGGGTTGCAATTTCTCACTGAAATCATTCAAGTTTCTCATAAGGTGAGAAAATCACCTTATCAGAGAAGCTGATAAAGACATGTGCAGCATTGGGATTGAAAGAAGGTTTATTAAAAATTGTGATGTGCAGATGACAAAATTTTGATTGCTAACAGTAGAGAGAAATTGAAGCACTTGCTGATGAAAATCAAGGATTGTAGCCTTCACTGTGAATTGCAACACAATGTGAGGAAGACCAAAATCCTCACAACTGAACCAAGAGTAAACATCATGACAAATGGAGAAAATCTTGAGGTAGTCAAGGATTTCGTCTTCCATGGATCCACAATCAAACAGGGTGGAAACAGCAGTCTAGTGATCAAAAGATGTATTGCTTTAGGTAAATCTGGTACAGCAGACCTCGTTAAAGTGTTGAAGAGCAAGGATGTGACACTGAGTACTAAGGTGTGCCTGACCTAAGCCATGGTATTCTGCGTTGTGCCATATTCATGTGAAATGTGGACATTGCATAAGGAAAAAACAGTGGACATAGAAGAATGGATGCATTTGTATCGTAGTGCTGGAGAAGACTATTGAAAAACCATAGACTGCGAAAAGAACAAACTGAACTGTATTGAAGAGCTTCTTAGAGGCAAGGCTCTTAAGACTTCATCTTGCCTACCTTGTCATATCATCAGGCAAGTCCAGTTGTTGGAGAAGAATATCATGTTTTACAAATTTTTGAAGAATGGGAATCCCTGTACACTTACTGATTCCATGCAGAATTTATATTGGAATCAAGAGGCAGTTGTGTGAATAAAACAATGAGATGTTTCATGGTTTAAGTTCAGGATCCGTACTTATTCAGTCTGTATATTGGGCAAATAATCAGAGAATCTGATTTATATGAAGAAGAATATGCATCAGGATTGGAGAAAGGCTTAACAATATGACAAAACCTTGTTTTGCTGAAAGCAAGGGCCACTGGAAGCACTTGCTGATGAAGATCAAAGATTGCAGCCTTTAATATAGATTAACCTCTAACTAAATAAAACCAAAATCCAAGCAACTGGACCAATAAATAGGATTGCAATAAATTAAGAAAAGGCTGAAATTTTCAAACATTTTGTCTTGCTTGGATACACGGTCAATGCTCATGAAAGCAGCCGTCAGGGTGTCAAAGGATGTGTTGCATTAAATGAATCTGCTACACAAGATGTCTTCAGAGTTTTGGAAAGCACAGTTGTTGCTGTTGGTAGTAGGGTGCACCTGACCCATGTATGGTATTTTTCAATTGCATCATATGCATGTAAAAGTTGAACACTGAATATATAAGACCAAAGAGGGATCAATGCATTTGAATTGTGGTGCTGGTGAAAAATATTGAAAGAACCATGGAATGCAAAAAAAAAAAAAAAAGAAAGAAAAAGAAACATCTTTGAAGCCCAGGTACTTCTTGAAGGCAAAGATAGTGAAAGTTCATCTGACATACTTGAACATATCTTCAGAAAGAGCGGTCTGGGGAAAAGGACATAATGTTTGGCAGGGAAAAGGAGCAGCTAAAAAGAGAAAGGTTCTCAAGGAAATTGATTGACACAAAGGCTGCAACGTTGGATTAAAATATGGAAACAATTGGGAGGATATCCCAGGACCAAGGAGTGTTTCAAGTGTTGTGCATAAGCTTGCTACTGGCTGCCACCGAGTCAGTGGCACCTACCAAGAACAACATGGTACGTTAGATTTTCTTTGCCAGCACCACAATTCAACTTCATCCAACTTGCTTCAGTCCTCCATATTCAATGTCCGACATCCTCATAAATATAAAGCCATTGAGAAAACTGTGGCTTGAGTCAGGTGCACATGAGTTATCAAGGGAGCATCCTTTCTTTTCTACACTTTAAAGGGTTTTTGAGCAACTGATTTACCCAGTGCAATGCAGCATGTAATCTTCAACTCCTGACTTCATAAGCATTTTTTTTTTGTGATTCCAAGACAGACAAAATCCCTGGCAATTTAAACTTTTTCTTTGTTTATCATGGTGCTACCTACTGAAATAGTTGTGAGAATTTTCATCTTTTTACATTGAATTGCAATTCATACTGAAGGCTACAAGCATTAATCTTCATAGACAAGTGCTTCGAGACCTCCTTGCTATCAGTAGGAAGATTGTTTCATCTGAACACCACAGATTATTAAAAAGTCTTATTGCTTTATTCTAAGACATATAAGCCAGTTTATCTGATTTTTGCTCAGGATACACGTTGAATAAATACAATGAGAAGATTCAATCCTAACAAACGATTTTTCCAAATTTTAAACCATACAGTATTTCCTTGTTCAATCATCACTACTGTTTGATAATCAATGAACAAGTTTTGCAAGAGCAAAATTAAATATTCTGAAGTCCCCATTCTTCTCAAGGCTAATTATATTTTGTATGGGCCACAACATTGAATGCCTTGGTAGTCAATAAGGGGAAGCAAATATCACCCTGGTACTCTCTGTTCTCAGTCAAGATTCACCTAATATTAGCTATGATATTTTGTGTTCCGTGTCCTCTGCTAAATGTGGTCTGGATTTCTGAATCTCGTTAGCATACTGCTACAATATTGTTGAACAATACTTTGAAAAATGTTAGTGTTATTTGATATCAATTATATTGTTCTATATGTTGAGTGTTCTATTGGATCACCTTTCTTTAGAATGGGCACAACAAAACTGTCTTTCCAACTTCTTGGCATAGAAAACTGAGTGCTTCGTAAGCTTGTTGAAACATTTTACTTGGTATTCCATCACTTCCTGCAGTCTTGTTTTTGGCTAATGCTTTCAGTTGTCTTCAGTAACAATGGTACTTTATTATATGCTATCTTTTAAAATGAAAGTCAGTCAGTTATTTTTGGTAGAGTGACTATGAATATTCTTTTCATCTTCTTTTGATGCTTCCTGCATTGTTCAATATTTTTCTAATAGAATCTTCTATGTTGCAATTTAAAGCGTAAATATATATTTTAATTATTTTAGTTTAAGATATGCTGAGTATATTTTCCCTTCTTGATATTCTCTTTCTAGGTCCTTGCATATTTCACTATCTTTTACTTTGTCTTTTTGAGCTGCACTCTGATATTTTCTTTTAAAAAATCATTTTATGGGTGCTCATACAACTCATCGCACTCTGATATTTTCTATTCTGCTCTTTGACTTCACCATTTCTTCCATTTTACTTGGCTACTCTGTTTAAAAATCCATTTCAGAGTTCTTTTGATATCCCCTGTGATGTTTTCTTACTCTTGTCTCTCTAATGACCTTTTGCTTTTTTCACGTAGGAAATTCTTGAAGTTATCTTAGAGCTTATTGGGTATCCTTAATGTTCAATATCTCAAATTTGTGTTTGAGATGGTCTAAAAATTCAGGTAGAATGTAGTGAATGTCATTTTTGCCTCTTGTAAATTATTTCAACTTTCTTCTACTGAAATCTGAACTTGAATATAGGCAATTAATTGTCTATTCCAATTGGCCCATGGCTGGACTTCTCCAGCATTTTTCCTCATAAATGCAGTCAATTTGATTTCTGTGTATTTCCCTTGGAGAAATTCACTTATATAGTCACATTTTGTACTACTGAAAATGTATGAATAAGTCATTGGTCTTAAAAATTCTATCATTTGATCTCCAGCTTCTTTTCTATCACAAAGTTCATATTTTCAAACTATTATTCCTTCCTTTTTGTTCCAATTTTTATATTCTAATCATTAGTACTATAAATGAATCTTGATTGAATACTTGATCAAGTTCAGGCTGAAGACATGGGCAAATTCTTCACTAATTTCTCTAATTTTAATGGTTGGTGCATAAATTTGAATAATAGTTGTATTCACTGAACTTCTTTGAATCTCAAAAGATGTTGTCCCATCACAGACAGCTTTGTACTTCAAAATGGGTCTTAAAATATTCTTTTTGACAATGAAGATGATACTACTTCTCTTGAATCTGTTATTCTTCACATAGTAGGATCATGATTTTCTGATTCAATGTGGCCAGTGCCAGGACATTTTGGTTCACTAATACCTAAGATACTGACCTTTATATATTACATACATTACATTCATTTTTTATGAACAATATTTTACTAGATTCACACTTTTAATTGCCAAAGTTCCAATTTTTAATTCGTGTTTACTGTTGTTTCTTTTCAATTTGAAGTGTGCCTCATCAACAAATGAAGGATCATAAGGGTTTGTTTCAAAAATGTTTGTTCATGCTTTTATAACTTACTCTATTCCAAGAACGAAGGTCTTCCTCAGTCATATTTTTAGTGTCTTCTGACCTGAGGGGCTTACCTTTTGGCATTATAACTCACAACATTCTGCTGCTATTTATGAGGTTTTTGGTATAGGACAATAATCCACGGGTATTCATAATGTTTTTAGTGGTTAATTCCTCTGATATGGGCAGTTTTTCCCCTCTTTCTTAATTTGGAACTCTGCTGAAACCTATCTGGTTTTGGTGAGCCTGCTGGTATTTTAATTACCAGTGACATAGCTTCCAGCATCAAAGAAACACACAAGTTACTACAGTACAACAAAGTAACAAACAAATGGCATAGCATTACCATTAGCTAGTTTCAGAAAAGTTGTACAGATTTTCAAGTTTAGGGTCATTTACTTTTATGATGGCCAGGAAAATCTTCTATAGCTTCACTGATGCAATTAGGAAAATAAAAGTCCCAGTATTTTGGACTTGCATGAATTTTCAATGTTTGCTTTACATTTGAATTGCTCATTTTCTGGAACCTGGCATTTATGAGTGAAGCTATAAATAAGAGTCATTAACAGTTGCACAATATGGGGCTTTTCAATGACCTTCTAAAATATTCAGTAAGTGACCAATACATGTTGTGCAGAGGAAAATAGACCTCCTGATTTTTAATATTAGCATTCAAAAACTGACTACCTAAAACTATTTGTACACAAGACAACTTCACAGAACTCAAATTGAAGAACACGTAGAAAGATGGCACAAAAGTGATATCACTACAGCTTGATACAACTCAAAATTCATCCCTGAATGTTGTTGAAATAACATTATCCATAATCTAAATCCAGGCTGAGAATGAATAGTTATTTAATTTATAGTTTTTTAATTTATTTTTAAACAATTTTTGACATTTCATCTACATATCATATAATTCAATAGCTAAATCATATCGAGAAGAATCAGCTTTAGAACAATTTCTTCATCCTTTACTCATCATTATTAATGCAATTTTTCTATTTGTGGCAAAAATATATGCAAAAAAAATTCTGCAATTCAACAACATGTATAATCCAGTGTCTTTGCTTAGGATCTACATGCTGTGCAATCATTATTTATATCTTTTCTACAAATTATTCCTCCACCATTAACATAAACTCAGTGGTCCCTCATTGATCAACTGGTTTGTCTCTTTTTTGAGTAGTATTCTTGACGTAAAATTCACATATAGAATTGATATAAAATTCACAGCCATAGTTAAGTTGCATTTTAAAATAGTTGTGTATATAGTTCTTGTGTCCCTCCCCCTCCCACATCCATTGTTTGCTCCCAAATTCCCCTCACTCTCCACATGCCCCACCCCATCCTGATAAACTATTGCATCACTTATTATCTGTATGCATCCAACTCCTTCTGTGCTTGATAAACTGAGAAGCCTAATATAAACAATAAAAAACAAAAATCTATAAAAAATAGAGATGAGAATTAATAATAATGATAATATAAGGCTAAAAATCAAGAGTTAGAAAGAAAAGACCACCAATAACATTTTAAAATCCTGAAAATAAATGTCTGTGAAGGAACAAGCAAGAAAAACCTAGAGCAAATTTAGGTTGGGTTAAGAGGGACATCAGCTGGCCAAGTATCATCTCATATAGTGGTTCTATTCACCTCAATCAAGTTTACAATAATCTCTCTCTCTGACAGCCAAGCTGCTCAAGCCCCTTGCATGTGGCCAGAGAGACTCTTAAAGTGACTTACTCTGAATACATACAGTACAGATGGATTTGGGGTTCCCATTCTCCTTCTAAGTCTTCTACAAATTGGGTGTTCACAATTTAAGCTCGGATACTTTTCCCTTCGGCATATTTCGATTATGTTATTGTCATCTTTGGATCGCTTAGGCTGGCGAGCTTCATTGTGGCCTGAACTCAGGCCTCACGTAAATGGTTGCTTATTTGAATACAAGCCTTGAAGACCCACACACACTATTCTAATTGATGACCAGACACCATCTGCTTTTCTCATCTCTTTTCTGTATCACCTTTATCTTCTGCGATGACTTCATGAAGACAGTATTGAGCATTAAGTATTGAATAGGGGATATTATAAGAACTAACTGTTCTTGAATTGGGAGTTCAAGGGAGCCCAAAATTCATCTGCTTGCCCATGGCTAATTAATGATTCTCATTTACATGAGTGGCCATATTATGACTAAAATAAAAACAAAATCCAAACAAGATCAACAGCAACAAAACAAAAGTATTGCCAATTATCCCCATGAATAATAAGACAATTGTATTGACAATATCAATAATGTATCTAATGGCATAAAACTTAAGATACGTTTGTTCTGAAAAGTTTATGTGAGTATAATTCGACTGTGAGCTGCAATTCCTGAGTTGCTGCTTTGTACAGATTAATTCCTTAACTGATTGAGCTCTACATTGAGCACGGGATTGAGGCTAGAGGATCATTTCCTGTAACATTCCTTACAAAGGTAGACCATGCCTATTAGATTAATACCTGCTACATTATTGCAAGGGGAACATTGAGATATTAAATATACAGTAGTGCTGGGTCCCCTTTCATTGGACATCCACTAAGTCACTGACATTTACCCAGTCTTGGAGTGGCCATCCGTTGCTTCCTAACCCATCAGGGACTCTCAGTCCTAAATCCAAGGGTTACTGAGAGTTTTGAGGTAGGGGCCAGCCAGTTCATTCAACCAGCTTCCACGTTATGCCTCTGGTATGACTCTTGGGGTATGCCATGTTCCCTATAAGGCTAGTGTCTAAGGTCTTTAAGATGCTTCGTCCAGGCATGTTTGAGCAACAGTGGAGCAAAATTTATTCAAAGTATCGATCCACAAACATAGAACAGGGTTTATTCTCCCCTGAAGTTCCTCACAATTGTTATTAAACATCCCTTTCCTGTGTCAGATAGCTTCTTCCCATTTGCTATCATACCAGCATCAGAAATGTAAGAGCCTCCTCTAAAATGTAGGCACTCCCCTCCCCTGATCTACCCTTGATTTTCTGGCAAGGTCTCTTCTCATTCCTATGGAGGACTGTTGACTGCTTGCAGCCTTGTCTGGATTCTGTAGCATCAAATGGATGATCTTCTCCCTTTTTTCCCTCTTGAATGAGTATCACCTGCCAATGTGAGGTCTCTTCATTGAAAGTGGTTGCTATCAAGTGCATTAAGGGGTGATTATGGATGGTTAATGGCTTTTCAACCCTTTTACTAGAATCTTTAATCAAAGATTTACTTGTACTCCTTATAGTAGTGAACTCATACAATATTGTCTTTTTGTAATTGATTAACTTTACTCATCATAATGATTTTCAAGTCCTTCTATGTCATGCAGTATTACATTGTGTGTAAGTACCATAATTTCATTATCCATTCTTACACTACTTGGCATTTGGGTGGCTTCCAGTTTATTAATATTGTGAACTGTGCTGCTGTAAATATGGGAGAGCATACGTCTACTCGACTTGTCACTTATTGCTCGATAATATGGAATTTCAATTCCAAGTTGCTTTAAGCATCTCCATATTGTTTTTCATACTGGCTGTATGCAGTTACAAGGCTACCCACAATGTATATGACATGAATTCTCTCCAAATGCTCACCAAGACATGTTTTTTCCCTTTTTTAAAAAACTGTGAGTTTGCATTGTGGGTGTAAGGTAGTATATCTTGCTATGATTTTAATTTGCATCTCCCAGATGGCAAGGGACCGTGAGCAATTTTTCATGTATTTTTTAGCCCTGTGTTCTTTATTTGGCGGGGACTGTCAGTTCATGTCTTCTTTCCATTCCTCAATGGGTCATTTGCTATTTTCTTATTGAGCTTTTATATAGTTCTGAATATCTTGGTAATGGGACACTGGACTTTTGTCCTATGGTTAAAAATAATTCCCACTCTTTGGGCTCTCATTTCACTCTCTTGAAGTCTTTTGATGTGCATAAATGATGTAATGTCAGCATTTGCCAGTCATCCATCTTGTCTTCTATTGCTTGTGCCTCCTTTATTATACTTGGAAGTCTATGCCTGTCCTACAGTAGGGACCTTAAATTTGTTCTAGTTTTCCCAATGATGATCCTGATAGCTTTAAGGTTTACATTTAGGTCTTTCATCCATAGGGAGTTTGTTTTCATGCATAGAGAAAGATATGGGTCTTGTTTCATTCTTCTGCATATGGAAATCCTGTTCAAACAGCACTATTTGTTAAAGAGATTTTCTTTGTCCCATTTAATATTTCTAGTATTTTGTTGAAGATTAGTTGCCTGTAGACCATTTTTTTCAGGGTTTCCTGTTCTGATCCATTGGTCTATATATCTCTCAAATACCAGTATCAAGCTGTTTTGACTGCTGTGACTATAGTAGGTTTTAGGTCAGGTAGTAAGAGACTTCCCCACTGGGACGGAGGTTCAATTCCAGCAGTGCGGCTGGGCCTCCTACTCCCACCACCGGAGAGCAGTGATGCCCCCCCCCAAAAAAAGAGAGACTTCCTACTTAGTTGTCCTTTTTAAGAAATTTTTTGTCCTGGATCTTTGGCCTGTTCATATGAAATTAGAATTCACTTTTCTTTTTTAAAAAAAAATGTATTTGGAATTGCACTGTATGCTTAGATTGTTTTAGGTGGTGTTAGAATTTTCACAGTACTAAGTCTGCCTATCCATCAGAACAGAATATTCATCCATTTATGTAGTAGGTCTTTTTCTTGATGGCTTGGCATAATGTTCTGCATTTTTCTATGTCTTTTGGATTTTAGTAGGTTTGTTCCTAAGTATTTCATCTGCTGCATGGTTACTGCAAATAGTTTTGTTTTCTTAATGACCTTTTCATAGATCTTGTGGCAGTCATGTGCTTATGTTAATTTTATGATTGAAATGTAGGGGTGGAGTCTAGCCCGTTAATCTGGAGATAGCCATTCTCCTGAGACTTCTGGGAAATCTCGTGATATTTCCCTCGTGAAGATGAGAAGCTATTTTCCCCAATTGTTGGGAGTTAGTCTCAGAGATGATGAATCACGGAAAAGATAAGATGCAGCCTCTGAGAAGTTGGAGGAGCCGGCAGAGAGACCACACAGCTTTGCCCTGATAAAGGCAGACCTCTGAAGCTGGAGTGGTATGCTGTTGATGGACTTGAGCCCTGGAAGCGAGGAGCCATGGAGAGACCCTCCGCCAGCGCTGGGATTCTGCACCCACTGGCCTGTGACTCCGTGAGTCAGAAGGAGACTTTATAGACTGATTTCGAGCATATGAGTTAATATTAAACCTATGACTTTGAACTGGACTGGGCTGAGATGCTTTCTTGGTGTCACATTCCTTTTGTATATAAACCCTTTTCCTTATACCTATATGCATGTCTATTGAATTTGTTCCTCTAGTCTACCTGGATTGACACAGATCTCTTCACTTGCGTACAAGAATCCAATTTATTTTTGTTTTTAATTTTGTATACTGTTAACTTGCCAAATTCTTTGATTGCTCCCAATAGGTTTTTTGTGGAGACTTTTGGGTTTTCTACTTATAGGATCAGATCATTTTCTAAAAGTGGGATTATCGCTTTTTAATTGCCTATTTGTATTCCCTTGATTCCTTTTTGTTTTCTATTTATAGTATCAGATTATTTTCAAAATGCAAGATCATAACTTCTTATTTACCTATTTTTATTCCTGATAACCCTAGCTAATACTTCCAAAATAATGCTTAATAAAAGAGGTTATAGGGGACATCTTTCTCTAATCCCTGTTTTCAGTGGCAATATTTCTAGTTTTCCCCATTGAGCTTGAGGTTGGCTATCGCTTTTTCCTATAAAGCTTTTATAATGTAGAAGGATTTCCTTTTTATTCGTAATTTGTTGAGAGCTTTTATAAAAAATGGGTGTTAGGTATTGCCAAATTCCTTTCCTATATGTATTTATATGATTCTGTGGTTTTCATTTCTTACCTTATTGCTTGTTTGGGGGATGCTGAACCATCATTGCATCCTTGGAATGAACCCACCTTTAATCATTGTGAATTAGTTTTGTGATATGATGCTGAATTCTATTGGCCAGAATTTTGTTGAGGATTATAGCATTTATGCTTTTGAGTGACATTGGTATATAATTTTCTGTTTTTGTAGAATCTTGATCTACTTTGGGAATCAGTTATACTGATTCATATACTGAGTTTGAGTGTTCGATATCTTATTCTATGTTCTGGAATAGCTTGTGCAGTACTGTCATCTTCTCGGAATACTTGGTTGAATCACCCTGTGGAAGCAGCTTGTACTGGGCTTTTCTGTGTTAGAAGTTTCTAAATGACCTTCTCTATTTCTTCTTTCGTTATGAGTCTGATGAATTTTTAAATATTTGCCTACACTAAGTCACATGGATGATGTATTTGTAAATATCCATCCATTTTATCTAGATTATCGAATTTGTTGGAATAATTATCAATAGTATTGTATTATTACTCTTTCTTTCATTTGTATATGTTGTGATGTCACTCTTTTAATCTCTTTTTCTGGATTTTTGATATTTTTTCTCCTTTGTTATGCTTACCAGTGGCCTCTCTATATTGTTAATGCTTTAAAAAAGCAGAATCTAGTTTTCTTGATTTTTCTTTTTGCTTTCTTCTGTTTTTGTTTGGTTTTCCATATCATTATTCCTCCTTTGAAATTTGTGATTTGTTTTCGCCTTATATTAGAGAGTTTATTTTGTTGTCTGGGTTTTAATTCTTGAAAGCCTTTTGTTAGGGTGTTGTTTGGGTTTCTCCTCTTTTCATGTTTGAATTGATTGCTATAAATTTGCCTCTGGTTACTGCTTTTGCTGGGTTCCAATGGTGTTGATATGTTGTGTTTCCATTCTCATTTGTCTCCTATTTGTTGCTTCCTCTTCTTCTGGAATCCCTAGAAGACATAGCTGTCCCTCTTTGTGGTGATCCTCATTGTTCTCAAACATTTGTTGGTCTCTTTTGCATTTTTTGGTTATTGGTTCTTCTTTAGTTTGCAGTCTGGAGTTCATCTTTAAGTTCACTAATTGGGTTTTCCATCTGTGTAATACTGTTTTCCTGTTATTTTATATTATTGTGCAATTCTGCTATTGTTGTATTCAACTCTTGTGTTTCTTTTTGGAATTTACTCAAAGGGTATGTAGTGAGTTATCTAGCTTTTTTGTTTCACTTTTTCTAACAGATTATTTCTTCATCTGCTATATAAGTGTGATCATCATTCTTTTAAGTACCACACACTAACCGATTGCACCACTGGAGCATTTTTATCATCATTTGTTTAAGTTCTTTTTTTTTCCCTGGTAATTACAGAGCCTGTTCAATTTCAGGCATTTCAGTCTGTTGCCATTTGGCTATTTGTATGTATTTCTCTAGTTTTTATTTTTGCTGGTGAACACATACTTTATACTCTATCCATGACATCTTAGCTTTTAGAGGTGTTAGGGTGGAGTTATGTAACAGTATTTAACTCTATCAAGTAGTGAAATTAAGGAGAGATAGACACTTTATATTCAGTATCTGGGGAAGAGTGTTAAAACAAATGTAGAGGGGAGAGCAAAAAGTGGAAAAGAAATGGTGAAAACAGAAAAGAAAAAGGGACAAAAATGGAAAGGATAGGGTAGTGTTAATTGGTAGATTAAAAGAAAGGAAATTAGATCAAAATAATTCCTTTTCTTTGCAATGACAGAGAAATGGTTAATAATATTTTAGACTTTTTTTAAATATTAAGAGTAGTGTCAGCTTTGGGTTTGAGAATGAGAAGGAAAGAAAAGTATTGATGAAAAGGAAAGTATGAAGAGAGAAATATAGGCAAAAGAGCTATAAAATAAAAGGTTAGTTGCAAAAATTCAAGGAGGAAGCATGAAAGACAAAAACATTACATATAAAAATTTTTGAAATAATACTAGAGATTAAGAAGTGGAAAGCCTGTTAATGTATGTTTGTTTAGTCTGTAAGCTTTTCCCAGGAGCTTAGCTTTTGATGTATGTGCCAACTTGTGGAATGATGGTATGTTGAGAGACTAGAAAAATAAAAGTAAATGGAAAGCCAAAAGTTAGAATAATAATATATATTTTTGTCTTTATGTAGACCAGCAGGTGAGGAAGTGCTGATTAAGGATGTACTATAAGAACAGTAGAGCACAACTTCTTTTTAAAGAGTGGAAGCATGTACAAATGAGAAGACACAGCAGCAACAATACGAACAAAAATACAGCTTGAGTCTAATCCTTGTCCTGTGGGGAAATCAGGGTTGTGTGGTGCACAGATCTTTTGAGCAGTTAGGGACAGGGTCTGGTATTATGTTGTTTGCTACCTTGAAGTATTTTAGTGTGGCAGAGTAGGATTGAGATTAATGTTAAGGGAAAGATTTTGGTGTCTCGTCGGGCTGAGAGTCCTGTACTCTTATTATGTAGGTTAATATTAAAGGAAAAGACTTCTGGTGGGTCTTGTTGAGGGGCACAGTATTTTTGCATGATGGAGGTGGCCCAGTGGAAGTTCGGAAATGTTATCTGTAACTGAAATCTGCCTAAGAGGTCAAAAACGGTGGGATGAACCAATAGCCTTCTAAGAGGGCAGGTTGCTTATCTAAGTGACTTAGGCTGCTGACCAGGGCCAGAGATGGTAGATAATTGGTAGATTGCTTAGTCTACCCAGTACCTCAGCTGAGACCCCCCTCTGGACATTATGATCCTTATCTCACATATAAATTCCCTCAGGTGCTATGCAAAACTTCTGGTGTGGTTTCATCCGTATATCTGGGGAGACATCTGGCCAGAGACACTCACCTACCAAGGAATTGTCAGGTTTATAGACTAGATGAGAGATTTAGTGTTGGTTTAAATTCAGGGGATTGACTAGATCTCTTCATCTGTGACATAGGTAGGCTCTAGTTTCTTAATATTCTACTTTTATCATTATGCTAATACTTTGCTAACTTTGCATGTTGACTGAGAACAAAGGGATAAAAAGCTTTTAAGTGACCAGATTTTCAGGTGCAAGATGGGACTATTCAGAACTACATCTGAGAGATGGGGGATTAGTTTTGATGAGTGGGCTAGATATCCCCCAACATGTGTGGAGAGTTAGTTTATTTACTCTTTATGCTCCCTCTAAGCTTCCCTGTAAGGTTAATTTCACACAGCTAAGTAGACTCTGCTATCAGTGAGGTAGGACAGTCATGGTGTTGGAAAGGAATTTCTTTGGCTTGGGCCAAGAGCCAAGCCTATAAGTGCTTATTTCTGCCCCCGGGCTGGTTAAGCAAAGCTATGTCTCTGCATCTTGATCTTTCTGCCACCCTAGTTAGTTCTAGGACCAGAAAGCTAATTTGCCTGAGTTGGGTAGTTGTGCTTCTTCTCTGCCTTGTGCCACTGGCCAATAGCAATGGGAAATCTATCATGAACCATTGCTTCTCTTTTATTTTAATAAATTCTGTACCTACTTATCTTTATGCTGAGCATATTGGTGTCTGGAAGTGTAGAATAACCCTCTCTGTTTTGTCTGTGCTAATCTCTGTACAGTGAGTCCCTCCTTTAGGTGCAATGTGTTTCCATCTTGAAACCACTAAAAATTAATTTGAATGTGTATGTTTTCTAAATATTGATGAAGAACTGGTTTTGTGTAAGAAGGGACAATTTGAAGAAAAGAAAATTAAATGTAATATTACCAGCAAGGCTAAAAGTGTTGAGACGAAATCATGAGGCATAAGGATCAAAAATGTAAATGGAATCTATTCAACCTTACACAAACCCACAATTCATTGGTCCCATATCAAGTTTTTGTAAGGAATGATTTCCTTGTGACATTAAGCTGGAAGTATCAATACCGAGTTAAAACTCTTCAGCAATGACCTGGAATCAAATTTTCCCACATTGTTTCATAGGGAAAAAGTGCAAGGTAGGCAAATTGAAGGTCTTCAGAGTTTTACATAAGACAGGATTGGTACCAAATAACTATAGTTGATATGGATATGGAAAGGGAAAGAAGACTATGCCCATAAACATATAGGTTATTTTTACATATTGTACATGGGATATTTCTGAATATGGCTTTACCTGTGCTGAGGGAAGCAGGCAAAGACGGTCAGGGTCACAGTCAGATTTATCTTGAAAGAAGTACAACTAAATGCACTTTAGAAGTAGGAATGGAGGGACTTTATCTCATGAAAATTGGACATGTCAGGAGAGGTCAGTGCCTGGAAAAGAATTTCATGTTTAATAAAGAAGGACAATGAAAAGAGGAAATTATTCAAGGAGATGTACTGACACAGTGGCTGCCAAAATGTCTCAAACCTAACAAGAATTTTCAGGATGGTGCAGGTTAGACTATGCTTTATAAAATTTAGATGGGCTGAGAACCAACTAGATGGCATCAGGCAACAATAACAACAACAACAACAACCATGTGCTGTAAAATAGAGTAGAGTCTATCAGCCAAATGAAAAATAAAGAAACAGCAACCAAGTACCATGCAGTAGGTTATAAAACTTCTGAGACATAGCCAAACATCTTGAGGAATTAGTCACCAGATCTGAGGGCTAAGGACCATCATTTCAGAGGATACAATGGTCAATGGAATAACAAGATACAGAAAGATAATAACATATCCTATCTATGTAAATAGCAAGCATAGTTTTAAAAATTCATAAGCATCCATCTAAGATACAACTATTTATCTCTCCCTATCCAGGGGAAACAAGAGTGATGAAAATGGATAGCACATTTAAAAAAATAGTTCTATGGATTAATGAACCTTGTGAACATCAGTTACCCTGACCCTATTGTTATTGCTATGCGCCATTGTGTTAGTCTGGATAGGCTAAAGAAACAAATTCAGTGAGACTCATATGTATATAAGAAAGAGATTTATGTGCAAGTAGTTGAATATTGAGGAAATATCCCAGCCCAGGCCAGATGAAGTCCATAATCCAATATTAGCTCATATATCCAATACCAATCCAATACCAGTCTTCTTCAGACTTATGAAATATGTAAAATTATGCCGAATGTTGGGAGATCACAGACCAGTGGGTTGAAAATCTTGTGAATCCTTACGTCCCAAATTGCCACCAAATTGACATCATCTCAAGTACCAAATTGACAACAGATTGTGTGACTACACTGAGGTAGTCACACAATCTGTTGTCAATTTGAGGACTAAGCGAGTGATACAACTCTGGAAGCCGGAGAAGCCATGTGGAGATTGCTGCCAGCCCTGAGATGCTTACAACACCACTGAATCCAAAGACTTTCTCCCCTGCATGTGTTTAATGAGTCAGAAGAGGACTTTATAGATTGGTTCAGATATCTATGCTAATATCAGAGTTATGGACTTGGACTGGACTGGGTTTGGATGCTTTCTTAATGTACAATTACTCTTCATACAAAACTCTCTCTCATACATACATGAGTTTCTATGGATTTGTTTCTGTAGTCTATCCAGAATAGCATACATAGCATACATGAGTCATTTTTGACTCATACTGAATCTACCTACAACAGAACCAGATGCTCCCTGCCATGACCCCCACATCCCAATTTCTATCCTTGAACCTATATGTCAGTCTACCTTCTTGGCATTATTCCTCTTCTTTGCTATCCATCTATTTTACGAAGTCCTTCACCAAGGACAGTATATCCAAACAATGTAAGACCAGTTAAATTTTATTAGCTATTACAGAGCGTATCTCTTTGCTGTTAGGTGCCAATGAGTTGATTCATAGTCTTAGCGACTTTACATACAACAGAACCAAATACTGCTTGGTCCTGTGCCATCCACACAATAGTTCCTATGCTTGAGCTGACTGTTGAAGCCTTTGTGTCAATCCATCTCCTTGTGAGCCTTTCTCTTTTTTGCTGCCTTTCTCCTCTACCAAGCATGATTTCCTGCTCCAGGGACTGGTCTGTCCTGACAACATGCCCAAAATGTGTACGATAAAGTCTCATCGTCTGTGCCTCTAAGGAGCACATTAGTTGTACTTTTCCTCAGACAGATCAACTTGTTCTTTTAGCAGCCTGATATGTTCCAGTATCCAGTACTACAATTCAAATGGCTCTATTCTCCTTCAGTTTCTTTACTCAATGTCCAACAGTCAAAAGGATATGAGACAATTGAAAACACTATGGCTTGAGCCATGCCCACCTTATTCCTCAAAGGAAGCTTTTCAATAATCTAAAGACATTTTGCACAGCAAATTTACCTAATGAAACTCATCTTTTGATTTCCCAACTGCAGTTTCCATGAGTATTGATTGTAGATGCAAGCAAGACCAAACCCTCGACTATGGACAAAAATTTTCAAATTTTACCCTATTTTTAGGTAAGGGTAAATATAGAAACACAAATCACAAAGCGTAAAATCATAAAATAGACAGGCTTATAGGTTAAATTGAGATGGGTGGGACCCTTGAGACTATGTCCTTAGTCACTTTCAGGTTTAACATTGGGCAATTCAAATGGACTTTTTACAACATAATGATTTTGAAGTGGAATAGAAAAAGCATCCTAAAAAGCATCATTTCCCATATTTCTTTGCAATACCTATTCTGAAAAAAAATACATCCTGGTTTAACTTAGATTTTAACTTGGTTTAATCTATTTTTTAATGTAGATAAGTAAAAAATATGGAAATTTAGGATTAAAGGGCTCATGAAGTTTTACAACAATGGCTACTGTTGAAACATTGTAAGGAAGGGCAGAAGACATATAGCAAGGTAAAAGATAGAAAGAAAATGTAGAGGGGTAGAGTAAAGCTCGCCTCCCACCCTCCGCAAAAGGAGAATGCACTCCCTCCAAGCTGACTCATAGCAGGCCTCATGGGAGACGGGAGAAGGGTCTCTGTGAGTCTAAAAGCGCATAGCTTTTTTATGGAAGCAGGAAGACCCATCTGTCTCCCATAGAGGAGCTGGTGGTTTCAAAATACTGACTTTTGGGATAGCAACCCAAAGCACGATGTTCTAGTCACCAGGGCTCCTGTGAAAGAAAAAAGAGAGAGAGAGAGAGAGAGAGAGAGAGAGCAATGAAGTAATTGCTAACATGAAGAAAGTCAGATTAATAAGGTCCTATTTGGTCTAGTGATATATTTCCCCCTCCCCCCTAAAATAGTTGTTTATTGGAGGTGAACTGGAAAGGGCAGTGGAGTTAGCATATACCGACAACACGGTCACATTAGTGGCAAGAGTGAGAGGAAAGAGGGGCCTGGAGTCAAGGTGGTGTCTTCCCATCAAGAGATGGGTTCGAGAGGGGGCGGGGGTGTGGGGGTGGCCTGAAGTGTAGGGGACAACCTCACAGCACGTCCATCTAGTAGGCGTAGATAGTGATGAAGAGGG
The DNA here is from genome assembly GCA_004026705.1 of Nesogale talazaci. NCBI lineage: Eukaryota > Metazoa > Chordata > Mammalia > Afrosoricida > Tenrecidae > Nesogale > Nesogale talazaci. The sequence continues at coordinate 229,909 of PVJH01001046.1, forward strand.
GCTCGCTCGCTGCAGCCCTCGGCTGACGGCTGGGAGTGACCTTTCCATGGCAAGGGAAGCTGTTGGCCAGGGCTGACTAGATGTACTCTGCCTTGGCTGCATTCAGGTTCCCCTTTTGCCACCCCAGGTCATCAAGGCAGACACCTGCAGGGCGCCGCTGGTGGGAGGTCAGCAAAGGCACTTGTTAGTGGTGTTGTGGTTGGTGGACGCTTCCTCCTGCCTCTGGCCTCCCTGCAGACAGAAAAGTGACCCCAGTCACAGCTAGGGGCATAGTGTGGAGCAGTGCGGTGACGGTTGCCAGGGCAATTTCCTGTGCAAATTTCTGTGTGCAGCATGATCAGAGGTGACCCTATTGGGCTTCAGCAAGGTGCCTTCCAGTAGATGGGGTGGTCGCTCAGGGCCTTATAGATAGCAGCCAGCACCTTCTCAGTGTCATACTGGCAGCGCCGTTGGGGAGGATTTCGGGCTCCACAAAGGGCATGATGCCATTCTGCTGGCATAACAGGTCAGCATGTTGGCCTTTTCTGTGACGCGGGGGCTGACGGGATCTGTTCGCAGATCTTCACACCGTGCCACTTGGCACAGTCAGTGCCATCTTTCTTATACTGGGCACAGCGCTCAGATGGCCCGTACAGCCTTGGGGTGTTGGTCTCACCGGTGGTTCTTGCCAGGGGCCCCACTCCCTTGTTGACCTTGATGCCCATGATAGTGCCCTTGGATTTGATTACTTGGGGGAAGGAGCGCCCATCGTCCGCCTTCTGATAGAGAGTCCCATGGAAGAGGGACTCCCCCAATTGACTCCCCCAATGCAGAGTTCACCTGGTTGTCAGCAGCAGCTGGCGGAAAAGCACTGGCTGTCTTCGGTCTTCTTGGTCCTGAAGGACTGCAGTCACTGGGCAAAGCTTCTGGTGGATTCACCTGCAGCCAGGATGCTACGGAGCCGCAGCTGGTCTGAGCAGCAGCGAGCGAGTGCTGAGTGGTGCAATTCAGAGAGGTCTTTTCCTTCCTGTCCCCCTGGGGAAATTCTCCATCTCTTCTCCCTCTAGCTCCTCGTGCAGCAGAGTTCTATGAGGCTTCGTTAACCCATTCATAACTATCATACTATTCTGTTAGATTTAAGCAAGATGTCTGTCAATCTCGCATACTTTAATGGCTTTCATGTTTCAGTGTTGTAGGAGGCTATGACACTGTGTTTCTAACATGAACATTATCAATTGTGTTGGAGAGGTTTCTGTGACTATTGATCTAAGAAAAAGGTTTTTAAGTGAAAAAATTCTTTCCTTTCTTCTTTTCTTCTTAATAAATCATTTTATCTGGGGTTCTGATAGTTCTTATAACAATATATACATCAACTGTATCAAGCACATTTATACATATTGTGGCAGTCATGTGCTTATGTTAATTTTATGATTGAAATGTAGGGGTGGAGTCTGGCCTGTTAATCTGGAGACAGCCATTGAGTAGCCGATGAGGCCTCTGTGTGGGCATGACTTTCGCCTGAGACTCCTGAGAAATCTCACAATATTTCCCTCATGAAGATGAGAAGCTATCTTCCCCAGTTGTTGGGAGTTAGTTTGAGAGATGATTAATCATGGACAAGACAAGCTGGCAGGGTTTGAGAGGCTGGAGGAGCTGGCGGAGAGACCACACAGCTTTGCCCTGATGGAGCCGGACCTCTGAGGCTGGGGCAGCCACATGGAGGCCTCTGCCAGCGATGAGTAGCTTCTGCCACCATGGGATGCTGTTGATGGACCCTGAGCCCTAGAAGTGAGGAGACAAGGGGAGACCCCTGTCAGTGCCAGGACTCTGCACCCACTGACTTGTGACTTCATGAGTCAGAAGGAGAGTTTATGGACTGATTTCAGGCATATGGGCTAATACTGGACTTGTAACTTTGAGCTGGACTGGACTGGGATGGTTTCTCAGTGTCCTGTTCCTCTTGAATATAAACCTATTCCTTGTATCCATATGCATGTCTGTGATATTTGCTCCTCTACCTGGACTGGCACACATATATTGCCATCATCACTTTCAAAACATTCTCTATCAACTTGAGCCCTTCTATCAGCTCCTCTTTTTTCTTCCCTCCCCAAGCCCCCACCCTAGTCAACCCTTGATAACTTATAAATTGCTGTTATTTTAATATCACACCATGTGCTGTCTCCCTTCACTCGTGTTTCTATTCTTCTTCCACCTCTGAGGGAAGAGGAATGTTGTTTCACATCGATCATTGCAGCTAGTTCCCTCTTATGCCTCCCTTCTCTCCCCATAATCCCCCTACCCTTATGGTATTACTACACTTATTATTGGTCCTGCAGGGTCTATCTGTGATGCTCTTATATGTACCAGTGTACATGCTCTGGCCTAGTCAGATTTGTAAGGTAGAGCTACGGTCATGATAACTGGGGGCGGACACATTAAAGAACTTAAGGAATATTGTGTTTCATCAGCACTATACTGCATCCTGGTTAGCTTGTCCCTTCCTTGTGGCCCTTCTGGGAGGGGATACCCAATTATCTACACACGGGCTTTAGGTCTTCATTCCAAACCTCCTCGTTTCCATCAACATGATTATTTGGGGTTTTCCGATGCCTGATACCAGATCCCATTGACACCGCATGATCACACAGACTGGTATGCTTCTTCTATGTGTGTGCTTTTGCTTCCCTGCTAGATTGCCACTTGTTTAGCCTTAGGCCTTCAAAACCCCAGATGGTATAACTTCTAGCAGCCAGGCACCATGCGCTTTATTCACCACTTTTGCACACTCATTTTCACTTCCGAAATTGTGTAATGAAGCATCACAGAATGCCAGGTTATTAGAACAAAGCGTTCTTGTGTTGAGGGAGGACTTGAGTAGAAGCCTAATGTCCATCTGCTACCTGTATACTTAATATATAAATATATTTACGTAGACCTACATAATTATTGTTATATATTAATATATTTACTTATATATGCCTATACCTCTATAAATATCTTTTGCCCCCTATGTTTCTCTATCTTTTATTTTCCTCCTGTCCCACTATCATGTTTGGCATACATTTGACTCTCAGTAATTTCTCTTGGGTACATTATACATTGCCAAACCCGACCAGGCATTCTATAATCTGCTCACCATTGATTTTATGTATTGCTGTTTCTTCTCCCAGAGTTTATTGGCTCCCCTCTCTTTCCCCAACCTCTCCCTCTCCCCCTGGGACCATTGTTCCCATTGCTTTCTCTTTGGGATTATCTTGCCTAACATATACATAGACTTGAAAAGAAACAACAACAACCAAAAAAGGCCTACAAACACTCCCAGGTGTGTCTGCCAACACTTATGCATGTTTTCAGATTCAGTCTTTTGAAGTGCTAAGCCCTGCCCTCCAAGCCTGAAATCTATTTGGGAGATTCCTTAGGGACTTCATTGCCTTGTTCCCTTTGCCTTTCCTGTTTTGTTGTGATTCCTCAGTGTTTCACCACTGTGTGTGTGTGTTTGTTTGTGTGTGTGTGTGTGTGTGTTTGGGGGGAGAGGGGGCGCTGCGCAAGGGGCACAGACCAGGCACAATTTTCATACTTTGTCTCCAGGTCTGTCCCTTGCGTTGCTGTGGGTCAGTGAGCAGACATCATATCTTGTGGTGGGACCGACCATCCAGTTCTCTCTGTGTCTTGGCTGCTCTAAGCAAGAGTGTCAATCCGGACTTGGTTAGCCAGATTGTGGTTTCTCTCTCTCTCTCTCTCTCTCTCTCTCTCTCTCTCTCTCTCTCTCTCTCCCATACTCTCTTTCACTGTTAGTTTCCTCCTGTGTGACATAAGCAGACTTGCCACTATGCCAGGGCTATATCTTCAGTTCTGTCCTCTGTGGTGCAATATTCTATGGAAAGGGTCGATGTAGCTAGGATTAGCTACAGCCCGACAGACCTTTCTGTTACTTCACTGCTTCATGTTGGTATGTTGCCCTCAAATCTTTGAATACCAGTTTGAGGTCTGGTCCCTCTCTCCCTTACCCATGGAGACATAAACAATACCCTCCCCATTGGTGGCTTAGTGCCCTGTTCCCACATTATCCACATCCACTCTTCTTTTTGTTTCCCTCTGGGTTGAGTCTGACCTCTGCCAGAGTGCCTGATCCTCACCCTGAGATTTTATTCATTTAATGGCTTTCCCCCTATGCCTCTTGTGGTATTTAAGTTTACTTCAGGGAACACTTGTTTTACATGCCCTTTTGTGCCTTACTTATTTTACTTCAGGGAACACTTGTTTTACATGTCCTTTCGTGCCTTACTTATTCTACTTAGTAAAATTTCCTCCAACTCTTTCCATGTGACAAAGTGCTTCATGCCTTCATCAGTGCTTTTGAGGAATGCACAGTGCTCCTTTGTATACATGCATCAGTGGTTTTTTTTTAATCCATTAGTGCATAGATAAAAATTTAGGTTGTTTCCAAATCTTTGCAACTGTGAACTGTGCCACAATGAACATTGGAACACAGATGTCTGACCGTGGTCTATTTATTATTGCCCTTTCTGGGTATATGCCCAGTAAGGGAATTGCTAGGTTGTGATAGAAAGGTTTATTGTGCCATCCTGGCCAATAGGAATTTGTGGGATTAATCAGGTCACAGTTTGATAGGAGGGCAAAGGGAAAAATGACTCAGCAAAGCCCACCTCCCCCTCTCTCTTTCTATCTTGCAATCTGCCTTAACTAGTTCCCGGCTTCAATTTCTTAGCTACACTCCCTGTGGGACAAGTCAATGTGTAGATTGTGTCACTACAGCTTAAGGTTCCTTTAAAACCTACGTAGCCATGCTGCTGGTGTGTACATTGCTTGAGCTTGAGGCTGGTAGATTGTGTCATCTTGTACTGCTTGATTTTAGTGTCCCACCTGGGCCTGCTTCACTAAGTTCCTGAGCTGCTGACTGTTGGTGACCCTACCTGTTTGCTGTCTGTGGGCAGAATCTACCTGCATTGTACAAAGGAGAACCCATGTGTCTGCTTCCTTGACCTTGGACCCAGCATCCCTCCTGAGTTGAATGACTTTCAGAATATTAACAATGAAAGTGAGTTGAACGGAGCCCTCTGCACTGCTGTCTGTATGAATCCCCAGTTATATTCCTTCATGGTGTACAAACCTATCCTCATAAGAGTTGTGTGAAAGTGTCAAGTTGACAAGAGGTGGTTTGTGGCAGTTGTATAATCAATCTCCTGTCAACTTGTGAAGTGGTGGGATCTAGCCTGTCAAACAGATCACAGCTAGGTGACTTCATTTAAAGGCATGAAGGGTATAAATAGCTCACTGGAGACATTCCCTATGAGACATTCCTATTGACAAAGCACTAGGAGCTAAACTGAGAGAGCTAGTGCCCTGGAGCCGGGGGAGCCACATGGAGACCCTTTCCAGTGCTGAGATGCTTCCACCACCGCTAGATCCACTGGTTTTTATACCCATTGTTCTGTGATCTTCCCGCATTCAGCATCATTGCATGGCTGTGTGAGTCTAATGAGAAATTGATTAATTGAGAGATTGACTAATATCAACATATTGAGTAACATTGGACTTATGGACTTGATCTGGCGTGGGCTGTTATGTTTTCTTAATGTACAATTTCTCTTGAATATAAAGTTCCCTCTTACACACATATGAGTGTCTCCCTGGATTTGTCTCTTTAATCAACCCTGACTAGCTTATTGGTCATATGGAAGTCTGATTTCCATTTGTTTTAGTTATCACCAAATTATTCCCCATAACTGCTGCACATAACAGGTCCACTAGCAGTGGAGAGAGTTTCTATCACACCACACCACACCACCTCCAACACTAGTTGGTTTCTGAATTTTTGAATTGTGCTTTCTTTGAGGTCGGTAGGTGGTATCTAACATTTAATATTAAATCTCATAATTGTTTTAATTTGCATTTCCCTTATGGCAAACTCACAGGCACAACCTTCATAGTAGGTGACTTTAATAAACTCCTATCCTAGAAAGATAGATCACAGAGAGAGAAGCTTAATAAAGAAACTACAGTACTAAATTCTACAACCTGGCAATTTGACCTGACATTTTCAGAGCTCTCCACCAAAATTCAAAAAAACAAAAACAAAAAATCACATATTTCTCAAACCCACATGGCACATACTTGAAAATAGCCCACATGCTGGGACACAAGCCAAAGTTACATAAATTCAAGCACACAGCTATCACTCAGACTTCCCTCTCTTACCACTACACCATAACACAGAAATCAACAAAAGAATAATTAAGAAAACAAGGGTAAATAATTGGAGGATGAATAAATCCCTATTGCAAAATTAGTGTATACTGGCCCAGAATAAGAGATGTAATTAGGAATTTTGTAAACTAATGAAAATGAGAATATAATGTGAGACAAAACCTGTGGACACAACTAAAGAGTGTTTGATAGCAATAAATGTACATGAAAAAGGAAGAAAGGCTTGCAATTAATATACTGGCACAAAACCTCCAGCAACAAGAGCAGAGTGAACAGAAAAACTCTACTAAGCTAAAAAAAAAAAAGAAATAATAAAAATCAGGTCTCAGATACAGGACAGGGAAAACAAGAAAACAATTTTTAAAGTCAATGCAGCTAAAAGCTTGTTCTTTGAAATGATTAGCAGAATCAGAAGATCATTGGCAAACCTAACCAAAGAAAGGCAGAAATAAAATTCAGTAGAAAGTATGCGGGATGAAACAAAGGACAGTACAATGGACCTTAATGAAATTAAAAGGCTAATTACACAGTACTACCAAGACCTGTACCCCAATGTATTGAACAACTTGGAAGACATGGACATATACTTGGAAAAGCAATCCCTCCCTAGATTAGCCCAGATGGGCATCAAGAATCTCAACAGATGGTTTATCAACAAAAGTTCCCTCTGGGCCAGACTGCTTCAACGGGGAATTCTACTGAGTATTCAGGGAAGAGCCAACAGCAATCCTACACAAACATTTGAAAAGAAGAGGAAAAGACAGAAAACTCCCAAACTCTTTTTATGAAGCTAGTATAACACCAATACCAAAAGCAGGCAAGGATACCACAAGATGTAAGAACTACGAAGTGATATCTCTAGTAAATCCTTAACAAAATACTGGCCAATAGAATATAAACATATACAAAACAAATAAGTCACCATGACCAAATGGGATTCATTCCAGGGATGTAGGATGGCTCAACATCCAAAAGTGCATCAGCATTATGCATCACACTGACATGAAAAAGAATAAAAACCACATTATAATACGAATAGATGCAGATTAAAAACATTCTACAAAATCTAAATCCCATTCCCTTTTAATACAATCAAAAAGGTAGGAATGGAAGGAAAATTCCTCAAGGTAATATAAGCTATATAAGAAAAAAACAACAGTCAACTTGGTAGCTAATGGATAAAAGATGAAAACAATCCCAATGAAAAAGTGGACCCGACAAGAATGACTCCTGTGCCCATTTTTATTTAGCATCATACTGGAGGTCCTAGCTAACAACAAAAGGTAAAGGAAAGACATCAAATTTATCTGAAGAAAGAAGTGAAACTATTGTTATTGGCAAATGATATGTTTTATATATGGAAAACCCCAAAAGCCGGAGTGCTGGAAATGATGAAGAAATATGGTAGAGTGGAGGGATACAAAATCAACAAATAGAAGTCTATTGGACTGCTAGATACTTTGGATGATATCACAGAAGAGGATATAAAAACAGAAATATCCTACATAATAGCTAGGCACAAATTGAAATACTTAGGGATATGCCTAACTGAAAATTCTCTTTTAAAATGTCTAAGGAAAGCATTATGAATAGCAGTAAAATGTTGTCTAATCTAATATGAGATGATCTCCTTAGAATAGAGAACCAAGAAAATATGATGGAGGGAGATCAGACTCCTCAAAGTAGACGTGGTCTTAATGACAGGGAGGGTATAAAATATTTCAGAGCTTTATTTGCTGATATATCACAAGAAACACGTCAAGATCCATCAAAAATTATAACATGAAAAAGATGAGTTTAATCTAGAAAACCTGAAAGTCATCAAAATACAGTGGAATACACAAAGCTGAAATTGACTGGTCTTGATCATTTTAAATTAGATGAAAATACAATCTGCTATGTGGTCAATGATAAATTAAAGAGAAATAGTCACATTCATTTTCAAAATCATCCCAAAACTTAAGAAATTGAAAAGTTTACCTTCTGCTGTCTGGCAGTCAAGCTGCATTGAGAATTGGAATATAAAGTTGGAAACAAAGAGGACAATCAATATTTAGAAACTACAGAATGACTTGACAAACAGAGTATCACCAGAGATCATATGATAAAAAAATTTA
>PVJH01001047.1:0-177503 GCA_004026705.1 Nesogale talazaci
CGGAAAGGGACAGGTGTTCCAAGCCCTGCTTAAAAATTGGTTTGTTTATTCTGTTTGTAATTTTGGGGAAGAGGGTACAAGTAAGGATAGAACAGAAAAGAAGGGGCTGCCATATAAGAAACGGACCACAGAAGAGGAAAAAAGAGCAATGCTCTTCACCAGAGGAACAAGTACATTTTGTTTTATTATTTTGATTTAATAATTTTGAGACCTCTTATTATCTTTTGATCTCGCCAACAGCCATTGTACATAAGAGCTAACATTACCTAGGAACCCATGGTCAGGGACAGGTTTAGCAAACATTCTAAGGAATTTGATTCCAGAGCATTTTTTACCACTGTGCTAGTTTATATAGATATATCCTTTTACTCTTCCCTCTATCCTAGGCTTCCTTGTATGAATGAGAGACTGCATAGCAAAGATGGTCTCAAGAGATTTTGTGTCTACCTTGCATACTTTCTTTTCTTTTAGTTATACAAACTTTTAATCTTTCTCAACTACCTTGGAATGTGTACAGGTACACTTTTCATACAGCACCTCAGAGGCAGAATAATTCTATTTGTCTTATTTTTAATCATCTTTGTTGAATAGTAAGTGGATTCTTTGAAGATGAAAAGATTTTTATTTTTGAAATATATGTTGGGGAAGTCCCAAAGTGCTCTCATATGTTTCATATTCAGAAACTCAAGAACACATGATCACTTCTGTGTTACCAAAACCTCATTTGGTTCATAATGAGAGGGAGCCTTGGGGGCTTTTGACATGGTTTCCGAGGCAGATGATGCCTTCCTCTTTGATATATGAAATTTTACTTGTTCTTTTTATTTTCCAAATGGGAAAATTATATGAGCAGAATATTTGTGCCTTATTATTTTCATTCTAGATGCATTGGCAACCTCTTTTGAGCTGCCTGCAGAAGTAGCCAGCTACTGGATTAAGAGACTCCATCGGCAGCCTCTCCAATGACACCGCAGAGCTACTGTGGTCAGATGCCAAGGAGTCAGGCCCCAGCCACAGGGACCCGATGCATGACGGTGTTAAACGTGATACGCTCCTGTGCCATCCTCACAATTGCGCTGATGCGGAGCCCATGGTTGCAGCCACTGTGTCAATCTATCTCATTGAGAGCTTCCTTCTTTCCCCCTCTTTGGTAGATATGTAATCATTTGTCAATTTGAGGATTAAGAATGTAAGGGTGGCACCTCACTTGTCAATCAGATCGTAGCCAATGAGGCCTCTGTAGGGACTTGGTCTTTCTCCTGAGAGTTCTGGGAAATGTGGTCCTTCCTCCTTGGAGGTGGAAGACTACTCACACCCTGGGAGACTTAGCAGCTGACAAGACACATGGATCCACCCTGGTGCAGCTCTTGGTGCTGGAGAAGCCATGCAGAGACTCATGCCAGCACTAAGAGATTTCCAATGACATTGGATCCAAAGACTTTCTACCCACTGGCCTGTGATCTACATTTGACAGCATTGCATGGGTTTCATGAGTCTGAAGAGGACTTTGTAGTTTGCTGTTGGTCATATGGGCTAATATCAGATTTATGGACTTGATCTGGACTGGAGTGAGATGTTTTCTCAATGTTCAGTAGCTTTTGTATATAAATCTCTGTCTTATACACATGTGTGTTCATGGATTTGTTTCCTTAGTTTACCCAGACTAACATACCCTCTTTCTCTACTTTACCAAGTATGTCCTTTTCCAGGTACTGATCTCTCCTGAAAACATGCCCAAAGTATGTAAGGCAAAGTCTTGCCATCCTTGGATTTAAGGAGCATGCTATTTCTTCAAAGACAGATTTGTTTGTCTTTTTGGCTGCCCATGGTACTTTCATTATTCTTCTCCAGTACCACAATTCAAATGCATTGAATCTTCTTCCGTCTTCCGTATTTAATGTCCATTTTTCATACACATATAATGAAATTGAAAATACTATGGCTTGGGTTATGTTCACCTTAGTCTTTAAAATAACCCCCCTGAGTTTAAACACCCTAAACATCTGCTTGAAAGAGCATTCATTGTATATCCAAACAAGATAAAGTCTTTGACAACTTCACTATTTTCTAAAGTTATCATGTTATTGTTTATTGGTTATGTTGTGGGGATTTTTGTCTTCTTTACATTTAGTTGTAATATGCACGGAATGCTGCAATCCTTGGTCATCATCAACATTTACTTCAAGTTCTCCTCACATTCAGCAAGAAATAGTGTGATCTCTGCAAGTCACATGCTGATAATAAGCCTTGTTCCAATCTTCATACCTCATTCTTCTTCATGTGATGCAGTTTTTCTGATTATTTGTTCAGCATACAGATTGAATAAGTATGGTGAGGGGATACAATCCCATTGTATACCTTTCCTGATTTTAAACCATGAAGTTTTCCTTTGTTCTCTTCTCAGAAATGACTCAATCTATGTACAAGTTTGTATGACATACCTTGAGATAGTCAATATAACATAAGTTGCTACAAGTCCTTTTCTGCATCCAGCCTGAACCTCAGGCACCCCCCTTTCAATGTACTGCTGCAACCATTGTTGGATGATCTTCAGCAGAATTTTATTTACATGTTATATCAATGATATTGTTTGGTAGTTAGATCATTCTATGAGGTCACCTTTCTCTGGAATGCATACAAATATGGATCTCTTCCAGTCAATTGACCTAGTAGCTGTCTTCCACATTTCGTGCATAGATTTATGAATGCTTCCAGTACTCACTCCACTTGTTGAAACCTTTCAACTTGTATTCCATCAAGACTATCATTAGTCTTGTTGTGGCCAATGCTTCCAGTGCAGCTTGTACTTCTTCCTTTTGTACCATTGGTACTTGATTCTATCTTACACCTTAAATGATTAAATGTCAACTAGCTATTTTTTGGTACCTTGATTCTATGTATTCTTTACTTTTGACACTTCCTGCATCATTTAATATTTTGCCCATAGAATCTTTCAATACTGCTGCTCAAGACTTGGGCTTTTTCTTTAGTTCCTTAGTTTAACATATATTGAATGCATCTACATTTTTGCTTTTGTAATTTTAGGTCTTTGCATATGTTTGTATAATAACTTACTGTTTCTGATCTAGCTTAGGAATTTTCTGTTCAGCTCTTTGATTTTATCATTCTTCCATTTGCCATAGCTACTGTTGTTAGTAGCTTTGGTTACATAGTGTTTAGAGTTGTGCTGCTTTAACTGCAAGGTCAACAGTTCCAAACCAACAGCTGGCCTGTATGAGAAAAATGAGGCTTTGTACTCCTGTACAGAGTGACACTCTCATAAATGTACAAGGGCAGTTCGACTTTGCCCGACAGAGCTGCCATCAGTTGGCCCCAACTAGAGGGCAATGACTGTTTGCTTGTGGTTATTAGGTGCCACAGAATTGGTTGTGACTCATAGCAGCCCTATGCACAAGAGCACTAACCACTGCCGAGACCGTGCCATCTCACACTTGTTCCTCCATTTGAGCCCATTTTTGCTGCCACATGAGGGCCTTCCTCTTTTTGAGGAAGTCCCTCTACTTTACCGAGCATAAGATCATTCTCCAGGGATTGTTTTTTTCTGGCAACATGTCCAAAATAGGTGAGACCAAACCTTGCTGTCCATGCCTCTTACTTCTTAAGGAGGCAAGTATTTGGGACATACTTCTTCCAGGCAATCTTTTTTTCTGCAGTCCATAATACTTTCAATATTTCTTTTGCATCATAATTCAAATATATTGATTCTTCTTTGGTCTTCCTTATTCATTATTCAACTTTCACATGCATATGAAGCAAATGAAAATACCATGACTTTGGTCAGGCCACCATAGTCCTCTAAGTAATCTCCCATGAACTACTTCACAAGAACTACTCTGTGAACTACTTCATATGAACTACTCTATGATTAAGAGTAAGTTTCAGCATTTCCTCTGACTACTGTTTTGGATTTTTCCTTCTATCTTGTCTTTTAAAACATCATTTTCTCTCCTCATATATGGTGTTCTTGATGACATCCCACAGTTCATCAGGTCTGTCTTTAGTGTTTAATCCATCAAATCTATTCTCAAATTTTATTTGGGTTAGACTCAAGGTCATCTTTTAGCTAACATGGAGATTTCTTTTAATTTAATTTATTTTAATTTAATTTAAGTGAACTGAACTTACATATGGGAAATTGATGGTTTGTTCTACAGTTGGACCCTGGTCTGGTTTTAGCTGCTGTTATTGAGAATCTCTATAGTTTTTTCACACAGATGTAGTCATTTTGATTTCAGTGTATTCCATCTAGAAAAGTTCACATGTGTAGCAACATTCTGTGTTGTTGAAAAAGATATATGAGATGAAGACTTTGTTAGTTTTGCAAAATTCTACTGTGCAATCTCTAGTTTCAGTCCTATCACCGGTATCACTATTTTTCCTCTTCTTTGTTTCCAACCTTTTATGCCAATAATTGTAAAAGTATCTTGTTTCTATTAATTCATTCTTTTTGCATACATTTGAATAATTGTGTTGATTGGATTTTCTTGTATACTGATAGATATTATCCTTATTTTGAAGACAACATTGCACATTAAGACTGATCTTGAAATATCTTTTTTTCTGATGAATGTAATGCGATTCTTCTTGAATCTATCACTTCTGTCATGGTAAATTGTATGATTGTCTGATTCAAAAGGGCCAATACTAGTTCATTTCAGCTCAGTAAAATTAAGAATATCGGTCTGTCTTTATTCCATTTTGTTTTTGACAACTCCAAATTTTCCTAGATTCTAACTTCATACATTCCAAGTTCTAGTGATTAGTAGATTGTTCCAGCCATCTTTTCACATTTTAAGTCATGCCCCATCATCAAGGAAGGCACTGAAAGCTTTATTCTCACAGATTTCATTCCATTTATGTCCTTAGGATGGACTCTACTTTTGGAGCTGCTGTTTCTCACTCATATTTAGAGCGCCTTCTGACCTCAGAGGCTCATCTTCTGGGACTATCTCAGACAATATTCTGCTTCTATTTATTGGCTTGTCAGTTTCTGATAATATCTTGAATCTATTCATAGATTTTTCAATGGCTAATTCCTCTGAAATTGACAGCATATTCTTCTTCATAAATCTTTTGCTAGTCTGGAAGCTCCACCCAAACCTGCTCAGTTTGGGTGACCTGGTGGCACTTAAAATGCTAGTCATAGCATCTAGCTTTCTGCATCTCTGCAATGCACAACATAGCACAGTCTGACAAACTGACAGAAATGTGATGGAGAGTAGCACTAGTAGTTAAAAAAGCATGGTATTGATGATAGAAACTATGCTAGAGATTACAAGATTGGATTCAGAAAAACCAACATCCTACTTCTTGCAAATATTTTTTCTTAACACCATAAACAACAAATATGAATATGGATAGAACAGAGAGGACTCAAGTTGACTATATTTTTGAAAGAGATAATGGAAAGCTTCAATAGTCAACATAAGCCTAAGGACCCAACTACAAAACAATCAATTGCTCACAGATAAATTCCAGTTGAAGCAGAAGAAAATTAAAATAGACCCATGGTAACAAAAGTGGAAAGCTGAGTTCCCCCTACTATAATGGAATGTATCTGAAGAACATGCTGGGCACATTGAATGCTGGTGGCTGAAATCTAAATGAGTTGTGGGAGGATTTCCTGGACACCCTTCATGAAGAAGACAAGAGGTCACTAAAAGAAAGAAGAAAAAGAAATGAAAGACCAAGATGCGTGGCAGAAGAGATTTTCCGTCGCATTTATGACAGCTATAGCAATTAGAAGAACCAAGGAAGTAAAAGAGAAACTGGCTGTGGTAGCAAATGTACAATTGTGCTGCATACATTCAACTCTGGAATGATTTGATACATGTTTTAATTTCCAACTAATAAAAATATAAAAAGAGCTGAACAGGACAAAAGGTGGCAAAAGAGGAGCTAAGAAGAAAGTGGCTGATCCATTTTCTAAGAAAGCTTGGTCTGATGTAAAAGCACCAGCTATGTTCAACATAAGAAATATTGGGAAAACACTAGTCACAAGGACACAAGGAACCGAAATTACATCTGATGGCCTTAAAAGTCGAGTTTTTGAAGTGAGCCTTATGGATCTGCAAAATGATGAGATTGTCTTTAGAAAATTTAAGCTAATTAGTGAGGATGTTCAGGGCAAAAAACTGCCAAACCAAAATTTCCATAGCATAGATCTTATGTGGGACAAGATGTGACCATATGCTTATGTTAATTTTATGATTGAAATTTAGGGGTGGAGTCTAGCCTGTTAATCTGGAGATAGCCATTGAGTAGCCAATGAGGCCTCTATGTGGGCATGGCTTTCTCCTGAGACTTCTGGGAAATCTTATGATATTTCCCTCGTGAAGATGAGAAGCTATCGTCCTCAGCTGTTGGGAGTTAGTCAGAGAGAGACACGATGAATCATGGACAAGACAAGATGGCAGCGTCACAGAAGCTGGAGGAGCCAGCGGAGAGACCACACGGCTTTGCCTTGATGGAGCCAGACCTCTGAAGCTGGGGGGGCCACATGGACACCTCTGCCAGTGATGAGTTGCTTCTGCCACCACTGGATGCTGTTGATGGACCCCGCACCCCGAAAGTGAGGAGCCATCTGGTGAGCCCTGTCAGCGCCCAGACTCTGCACCCACTGACTTGTGACTTCGTGAGATGGAAGGAGACTTTTTAGACTGATTTCGGGCATATGGTTTAATATCGGATTTATGACTTTGAACTGGACTGGACTGGTATGTTTTCTCAATGTCCTGTTCCTCTTGTATTAAACCTCTTTTTATATCTATAAGCGTGTCTTTGAAGTTTGTTCCTCTAGTCTAACCAGACTGACACAACTTCCTTAGCGAGTGCAATTTACCTTCTTTTGATCAGAAAACTTGCTTTTACATGCATTGATGTGCACACTGTTCATCAAAAGAATTTTATGTGTCCTCTGGATATTTGTTCTGAACAGTCAATGACACATTTTAGAACCCTAACTTTACTATTTTATTTATTTCCAAGTTTCAAAAACCTGTGTTGGATGTCAAAATTAATTGCTGCTTTGTTATTTCTGTAAAACGGTAGCCATTCCATCATAAATGGGTAGAGGGTGTCTGGGCAGCTAGAACAAATTACAGTACTTTTATCTTTGGGTATAGCTAACAATGAGATATTATTACATGCATCAAAATGCCAGCCGGGTGTTGCAGATAATACAAAGACTTAAAAAAATTAGTGGAAATTTAATGTTTTCTTGAATGTCCCCTGGCACATGCTGTCAAAATCTAGAAGAAAGAGAGGTGGGAGGTAACAGGGAGGGTGAGAGGAAACGTCATGGTGATGGCCTGAGTTAAACCAGCAGAGATAGGTTGGGTTTAGTTAGAAAGACAGGATGGTGCAAAGTCAGACAGGAGACAAGAGTGCATCAAGTGAAGGAGACTCTTTCTGGACACCTGAGTGGAACATTATTAAAAAAAATTCCAACAGACATAATAGCTGACAGCTTTGAATGGCAGGCTGAAGAGCCAGGATTACATTTTCAGGCTGGAGGAAGGGACTCTTTGGATGTACCATGAGTTGTTAAACACCCGAGTATAGGAACGTAGCTGCAATTCATCCTTCTGAGCTCATTTGAGATCTCTAGTAGTGGAAAGTAACATTTGTTTTGTACCTTTGTCATGTCAACAAAGGTACAAAATTTCCCCATGCATTGAAGATATGTTTTAAGCCGAACTTGTAAAGTTTCTCAGCTCAGTAAAGAAAAAAATGGAACATGTATACATTGAAATTCCTCAACAGTAGTTGCTTATGAGGTTTACTATTTAATTATTAGCTCAGGTTGGGTCAGAATAATAATGTACCTGTGAATGTGTGCAGTGTGTGTACATGAATGCCTCCCTTCAAATGTAGTACACAGGTGTTTGGAAAAGAAACTTAGCACTTACCCTATATGCTCGAGTAGAAGCTGAGTTTTTCAGCACATTTTTCATGATAAAATTGCAGTTTTCATGTAAAAATTAGGTGCCTCAGCTGATATTTTCGTTGGCTTATACTCAAATATGCACGGTAGATATCTTACTTAATAAATATTGGCTGCTATTTGGTTGTCTCACGTATGCTCACATTTTTGGGGTGCTATTTAAAGGTTTGCCTGCCCTCTCAACTGGTTGGTGGTCTTTTTGAAGTGGCAAACAGTGACAACTTGTTATAGAAATGTTAGATCCAGGCTAGCAGAGAATATTTTTCATCCTCATTTCCATGCTGATCTCAAACATTACTACTCATCTTGAATTCACTGTGAAGTCTGACAACAAACAAAATCCCAAACTGCTTGGTTTTCAGAAGCCTGCCTGCTCTGATGAAGAATAGATGCAGCACTCCAGCATGCTTCACTTGTTACGAAGAGAGAAACAGATATTTTACAAGGACAGTTGGTGGATGGCTATCAAATATTAACCACCAACTCCACCACCACAACTCATTAGTAGTAGCATATGTTCGGAAAAGAAGCAATGTTAGCTGCTTATGTAACATTTCATTTGAAACGGAGACAAATGTTCTGTGAAAACACTGTGGGCTTCTACTGAGAATGAGGGAGCATGCCTCTGGCTGATCAGTTAAAAGAGTGATGTTCAGTGGGGGCAGCAATTAGCCAGGGGTTGAAGAAAACTCATTTTCCTTTGTTGTTGCCTGACCCAGAGAGGTTTCTAGTGCAGGGACAACCAGAGCACACTGGAAGGTGTTTTATAAATATTAGAAGTATCTCGTACAGATTCTCAATTAGAGTTGAGGATTAGTAATGAATTTATATTAAATAGCTATTCAGGGATTTCTATTTTTTTTTCTTATTAATCATTTTATTGGGGGGGGTATCACAAATCTTACACCAATCCATCATTGAATTATGCTAAGCACACTTATACATATGTTGCCAGTACCATTTCCAAAATATTTTCTTTCTACTTGAGCCCTTGGTATTAGCTCCTCTTCTCCCACTCCCTTCCCTACCTCCCACCCTCATAACTCCTAGATAAGACATATTATTGTTGTTATTTTGTGTCTTACACTGTCCTTTCTCTCCCTTCACTCATGTTTATGTTATTCAACCCCTGGGAGTGAGTTATATATCTAATCTTGTGATGGGTTCCCCCTTTATCCCCCTCCTCCCATCCACCATTCCCCTACCCTCATGATATTGCTACTTCCACTACTGTTCCTGTGGATTTTATCTGTCCTGCATTCCATGTGTCCAGAGCTCTTACCTGTACCAATGTTTGTACTTGGGTCTAGCCAGAATTACAAGATAGGACTGGGTCAAGGTAGTGGGAGTGGAGTGGGAAGGAAGTAAGCATTCTGAAAATGGAGGAATGATGTGTTTTTCATTGGTGCTATAATGCACCTTGGTTAAATCATCACTTCTTGTAAGTCTTCTGTGAGGGGGATGCCAAATTGTCTCCAGATGGGCTTTGGGTCTTGAGTTAGTCCGGGTAGACTAGAGGAACAAATTTCAGAGACACACATATGGGTATAAGGAAAGGGTTTATATATAAAAGAAATGTGAAACTAAGAAGGCATCCCAATCCAGTCCAGTGCAAAGTCATAAGTCAAATATTAACCCATATGCCCGAAGTCAGTCTATAAAGTCTGCTTCTGACTCAGGAAGTCACAGGTCAGTGGGTGCAGAATTCTGGCTCTGGCAGGGGTCTCCCCATGGCTCCTCGCTTCCAGGGCTCAGGTCCATCAACAGCATGCCACTCCAGCTTCAGAGGTCTGTCTTCATCAGGGCAAAGCCGAGTGGTCTCTCCGCTGGCTCCTCCAGCTTCTCGGAGGCTGCATCTTGTGTTGCCTGTGGTTAATCATCTCTGAAACTAACTCCCAACAACTGGGGAAGATAACTTCTCATCTTCACGAGGGAAATACTGCGAGATTTCCCAGGGGTCTCAGGTGAAAGCCATGCCCACACAGAGGCCTCATCAGCTACTCAATGGCTTTCTCCTGATTAACAGGCCAGACTCCACCCCTACATTTAAATTATAAAATTAACATAAGCACATGACTGCCACAGGTCTCTACTTCAACTTTTCTCTTTCTCATCGATATAATTGCTTGTTTTGGATCTTTTGATATCTGTTACCTGAGCTCATTGATAACTCATGATCATACAGGCTGGTGCTCTTCTTCCATGTGAGTTTATTTGCTTCCTTGCTAGATAACTGCTTGTTTATTTTTAAGCCTTTAAGGTCCCAGACCACCCATAGATAAGCCGGGCACTATCTACTTTCTTCACCAAATGTGCTTATGCACTGGTTTTTGTCTTCAGTGATCATCTTGGGAAGAAGACTATCAAAGAGAGCCAGGTTATTAGAATAAAACATGTTAGTTTTAAGGGAGGCCTTGAGTAGAGGCCCAAAGTCTGTCTGCTATCATAAATATATGCACAGTTGCCTCTATATGTTGTAAATTCATATATTTCATATAGACATTCCTATAGCTATACCTCTATAAAATGCTTTTGCTTCCTACTTCCTTACTCTATTTCCTTTCCCCTTTTTTCTGTACCACTACTTGGCTTTCAGTAATTTCTCTTGTGTAAATTGCACTTTATCAAACCCCACCAGGCCTCCTTGTCATCAGTTTTAGATCGCTTGTCTTTCCCTCATACTTGAATTTGTTGGCTCCCTGCACCCCACGCCCTCCACCTCCCATTCCATCCACTCCCATATACCCTGGGACTGCTGCTCCAGTGCTTTTCTTCTTGAGATTGCTTGTTCTGCTTATCTTATATAGATAGACATAGGACAAAAGCAAAAAACCCGCTAAAGCCAAAAAACTGATAAATAGTTGCAGGTCTGTCTGCTGACCCTTATGAATGTTTTCCAAGAGCGTCTGATGAGGTGCCAAAACACGACCTCCAAGTCAGAAATCTATTTTCAGCATTCCTTGGGGACTGGGTTCCTTTGCTCCCCTTGCTGCCCTGGTGTAGTCCCTTCACGTTTCTTCTTGCTGTGCATGGGGCAAACCAGTCACCTTTTTTCACACGGTTTCTGCAGTGTTGTTTCCCAAAGCAGGTGCCAGTGGGGGAGCATCATGTCTCATTGTGGGGCTGGCCCTATGATCCTCTCTGTGCATTGGCTGTTCAGAGCAGGGATGTTATCCCTGGGGCTTGGTGGGCCATGATGAGATCCATCTGGAAAAAAAAATGTACAAAAAAATGTCTTGAAATTTTACTGTCAAAAGGATCACTTATTTTCCTTCCTTTTCTCCTTATAACTTCTTTTCATTGGTTTAGCAAATTTCTTTCCATCTAGAATATGAAATCCATAAGGGCATGTATTTTCCCCTCTTGTTATGACTTTATCCCCAGTCTGAAACAGTTGGAAGCATATTACAAGCGTTTCATTCACTGAGGAAAACTGCAGAAGAATTGAAGCATTTGAATTGTGGTGCTGGCAAAGGATATTGAAAATATTGCGAAAAGTACCACAAATTGCCAAAACACCTGTCTTGAAAGAAGTACAGCCACAGTGGTACTTAGAGGCAATGTTGGTGAGACTTTGTCTTGCGTGTTTTGGACCTGTTTTCAGGAGAGGCAAACCCCAGGAGTGGGCCAACATGCTTAGGCAAGGAGGGGGTGGCTAACAAGAGGATGAACCTGTGCAAGACGGACGGACACTGTGGCTGCAACAATGGGCTCAGATATAAGAACAATCGGGCAGGGTTTCTTTCTGTTGTACACAGGCTTGCTAAGAATTGGAACTGATTCAGTAGCAACGAATGATAATATAAAACATAATTATTGTGGTGAGTTGGTGGTATAGTTGTTATACTTTGGACTATAAGATCAGCAGTTTTAAACCACCCTAGCTAGATGTACCCTGTCCTTTTGGGTGTCTATGGATTGGAATAGACTCAATGACAGTGAGATAGTTACACCAGAGCCCTCATCTTCTGGTGGGTGAAGCCATATGGTTTGGATTTCTATATTTATCTGCCTCACCCTAACCAATCCCAAACTATTTTGTAAGTCCACTCCAATTTTTCTTTTCTGATAGCGAAATCTAGAAACAATTGACATAGAAGAGCTTATGGTTGGAAAAAATATTTGGTTGAGGAGAGTGGTTGGGAAGCAAATACAGAGGTGTCTGGTTTGCATAAAATATAGTTAAGTAAATAAATATTTTCATCTAATCTATTTCATTCTTACTCCTATATGAAAAGACTGAAAGTTACCTAATTTTGTCCACTGAGAAGGCTTGTAAAATAAAATATGGCACCATCACAGTTCAGGAGAATGGTGTTGAGTTAGTCCGGGCAAATTAGGGGAAAAAATCCACAGAAATGCATATATATAGAAGAAAATGTTTTATATAAAGGGTAAGTGTACACTAAGAAAACATCCCAACCAAGTACTGCCCAAGCCTGTAAGTCCAACATGAGCCCATATGTCTGATACCAAGCTACAAAACCCTCCTCAATTTCACACATGCAATGATGCTGACTGCATGAGGAAATCCAAATCAGTGATGCTGCAAACATCTAAACACTCACAGGGGAATCCATGCTGCAGCTGCTCCAGCACCCAGGACTGCATCAAGGCAGGTCCATGTGGTTTCTCCTCCGGGATGTCTCACAGGAAGTGAGCCTTGCCAGCTGAAGCAGGGAACTGACTATGGCAGTTGAATCCTGGTCCGACCATAAAGAACAAGAGACCTGAGAACAGGAAAGGTGAGACTTGCTGAGCCATTTATTACTCCACTCTTCAATTAATCCTACATGTGTTTATGGGCCAGGTTGACACGATAAACCTTAACTATCTTGGATGTCATTAAAAGTAGAAAGGTTATCCTAGATCTCTACTTATTGATATGGGAAGCTATTCATTAAGTAATTGATGAAGAAATCAGATTGTAAAACCATTTATAGACTGAGCCTCGGTGGCGTAGTGGTTGTGCACGGGACTGCGGCCCACTGGGACGGAGGTTCAATTCCAGCAGTGGGGCTGGGCCTCCTACTCCCACCACCAGAGAGCAGTGATGCCCCCCCCAAAAACAACAGCAACAAAAAAAACCCCCAAAATCCCATTTATAGTGAAACATATGTATCTGCGTATATGTATGTAGCCCATCGATATGAGCAACAGAACTAGATGGTGAGATGATGAGAGGATTATACTTATCAATACATCTCTCTGTATTGTCTGAAATTTAAGTATAAAGTTGCATTGCTTTAAAAATCAGAAAAGTGAAGATACATATTAAAAATAAAATTTATTTGTTTGAGGTTGCAAAATTTTGTCTAATCTTAAAATTTTTCCAGCTGCTTAGGGAAGCAGTGACCTGGAACTTGTACCATTTGAGAAATCACCGGATGTGTTTTCTGTTAGATGAACATGGGGCAGCTTCAGAAGGAAAAGGAAAGCCTCCTGTCACTGCTGGCACAAAGGAGCTCATCATCATGCTTGATGAATGGAATGAATGCCATCAGAAACATCAGCATTATTAAATATCTTTGACATGATTCCTATGGGCTCCAAGTTTAGTGACTTCCTCTGGGATATTCTGGAGAATAGTAAAAAGTCCCACCCCCATCAATATCTTGTCAATGCGTGTTTTAAAAATCCCAGCCTCTAGATGAGATGGAGATAAATGAGAATGACTGGTGGGGGCAAAACAAAGCATAAACAAATGATCCTCTGATGTGGAAATCCGTCAATGTCTTGAAGAATAGAATTAAGCTGAGTTCCAGACTAGATGGCTTTTGAGTGTGGAGTTGGACTCTTCTCTCTCAGTACAGATTTTTGAGTTTTAGTAAGAGTTTGAAGTTTTAAAATGTAATAAAAGTCAGATGCTTCAGACCTCAGACCAATTGATTACACAGTTTAATCGTGAGCTGTGAAAGTAATTGTTAATGTCACTTTTACTATTACTATGCTCCAGATACTGGATATGTATTTCACCTGCCTGAACCACTTTGTGAGGTACGTGCGATTATATGCCACATTTTAAGAGATGAAGGTTCTGTGGTTCAGAAGATTAGTGACGTTGCACAGATAGCCAGACAGTGACAATTGGGACATGGAGAACTCTGTCCAACTCCACATACTGCCCTCTCCAACCACAATTATAAGCAGTCTTTCTTTCTTGCACAACCCTCAGCCACATCATTAAAAGAACCATTTCTTCTGTATTTATCCTTGGCACATCTGTTTGCTGATAACTTTCCATTTTCTGAGGTGATGAGTTTTGGATGGTTCCAGAGGGGTTAGAAGGCATTGCAGTGGTCTTTCCCAACAGTAGGAAATATTTCACAACAATAATACGTTAAGCTTATGTTTCTTGATTATCATTGTTGCTTTGCGCCTCAAACTTAACCAATATAAGTTTCAACTTGAAACTACTTTTAAACAGTACCTGGAAATGGAGAATTCCATCTGGGGATTTTAGGATATGCTGATTCATTTGTTGTTGGATTTTCATGTTGGATCCTGATTATGGAGAATGGAACAAAGTGCTATTAGTCCTGTGCCATCCCTATCACCACTGTGGACCAGACTAGGCCTCTGACCACAGGGATTTTACTGCATGAACTTTGGAAGTAGGATGCTAGATCTCCATTACTTGTCTCCTTAGAGGACTGCGTGGGGGAGTAGTGTGCTACACAATTAGACTGCTAACCACAAGTTCATCAGTTCAAATCCATCACTTGTCCTGTGGGAAAAAGGGGAGGCTTTGGGTTCCCATCAAGATTTATGGTCTCAGAAGCCAAAGGAGCAGTTCTGTTCAGTCTGGTTGCAAAGAGTTGGAATCAACTTGATGGAAGTGTTTTTTTTTTTTTTTTTTTAATGAGGGGCACTGGCCAGGAGTTGAACTGAAATCTCCCACATGGAAGACAAGAAGTCTATAAATGGACCACCCCTTCTCTCAGTCTGGTTTAATTAGACAGTAAAGAATGAAAAAAATATATTCCGTTACAAGAATACATTTTTATCAATCTTAAAGAAATAAAAATGAGCAGGTTCATTGAATTTCACTAAACTAATCTCATTTTTTAAAGTAAAATAGAGTGCAATTATACACATATATCTCATTAGCTAGGCACTTACACAATTTCCTGATGAAGTCATTATAATTTAAGACTGCAAGAGGTAAGTTTGTTTTCAATAGCCTGCCTATATTATGATGCTGATGTAGAGCAATTAATATTCAAACATAAAATGCCAGGGAGTGAACATAGGTACCTAAATATAAGAGATTAATCATTTAGGTATTGAAAAAGAGACACGGAGACCAGTTAATTGCCAGGATCTGAAAGTCAGCAGTCTAATCCGATTAAATATGTAAATGGGACAGTGGTGTTCCTTTTCAGTGTCCTTTTGAGCTAATAATTAAATGATGGATTTAGAAATTAATTGCTAGACAGTCAACTGCTGGTCTCCCAAACCTAGCCGCCTTCGGCAGCTGTCGCCAGCTTTTGCAGGGCTCTGGACCTGCTCTTTCCTGCCTCAGACATAGAAGATGCAAAAGGAAATTTACACTGTAAATAAACAACCTCTATCCTCAGGCTTCTCTCTGACATGACAGTCAAAATGAGAGAATATTCCCCTTCAAGGACATTGATATATTGCTTCTTGACTTGTAATAAGTGTCAGGAGAATCGCACTGGGGGAAAATGAAAACTAAAACCCCAAGAGTCCTGTGCCTGTTAGGAAGCAAGTCTGGGCAACCTGGTTTGTAATAAAAAAAGGCTCCCCTTGCCTTTGTCAGCCTACAGGCATCTCCACCTCCACATGCTTCCAGAGGTGACACTTCTCTCCCACTGTAGCCTGGAAGTCTCTGCTACTGTGATCTTGACTTATTTGATTTACTGCATAATTATATCTGATTTCACAAGAAGACTACATAGACTGTGATGAGAGGCAGGGATGCTGTGCAGTACCATTAAGTTCCGGTTATGGTGGTATGAATCTGTATAGTATATGTTGTCATTTTTGGAGTGGGACTTAACTAGATGCCATCCTGAGTAAGAGTGCTATCACAGATGGGCAGAGAGAGTGGGACTCTCTCCTCAGTCATATAAGAAGGCTTAGTAGTGCAAACAGTTAATGAATGTGACACTAGGTAAAAGTCTAGGAGGTGTGATCCACGTAGAAGTAGACTTGAAAGAAGGCTTGGTTCCCAATGATCAACTATAGAGACCACTATTCTACTCTGACATATATGTGGTTCCCATGAATCAGGAATGACTTATTGGTACTGTTTACCTTGTAGAGCATTGTTTGCCATTTGAGCCATTCTTGAATGTTCTTATGTGCCTCGTGTAAGACCTTACACAGAACCAGCTCATAAACATCTGTAGGGTAAAAACACTAGGTGAACAAATGCATGATGAAATGGAATACAGCTTTTTATCTTCTTGACAGGCATCAGTCACAATGAGAGGGTCATACTTTCATAAAACAATGTTTTATATTGAACTCAGAAATAGAAACGGAAAGATAACAGAAAATTCAGATTTGATCAAATTGTCGTTTTGCTCCTGTAACTTTTGTTTTCAATAGTGAACCGTGGATTGTTTAGGAATCACTGTTTCTATCTTTGGTGTTGGAAATTTTAAGAATGGCTATCAATGATGGTTGCATAAGGTGGTAAAATTGGTGTCACTGTATTGTCAACATGAAAAGTGTTAAGTTGAAAAGTGCTACTTTCTTGCAACTCTACAAAAAGAGTAATGCCCAGTAGACAGGGCACCAAGTTCAGGTCACCAAGATAAGCAAGCATTCACATGTCTAGAGTATATATTGAAGAGGACATTTTATTAAACACCCGTCAATATTGTCTTATTTTGGCGCAGTCTTATATATGTCTTGTATATTTAAACATTGTACATAACTCTTGACCCCTTAATTGTCCATGGGTCTTTCTTTGTGAACAGCTGTAAAATACTGTCTTATACATTTCTGACATATTTAGCACAGTGTCATGATTAATGAATGTTTAAGGTTTATTGATGGAACATAACAGATAAACTTATTGGGTCTAATGTACCTGGAGCTTTAATTATTTTTTATTCCTAGAGTGAATTGTTACAAATTAAAATACATTCTAGAAACTGATACTACTGTACCTTTAAAAGACACACAACATTTAAAAGGAAATTGATGATGATGGAATTTAAAATTTGAGCAATTGAGATATTTTGCTTGACAAAGAGTTGTGTGTGTGTATGCTTGTAATGAAGGCTGCTTCTAAGTTTTTGTGTGTGGTTTGCTTATTTATTTATTTATGTATACTAGAGAAGTACAATTGAGAGGAGTGAAAATGTAGGGTTTAAATCCAAACACATCTGCAGTAGAATCCTTACTCTATCACAGACTTGTTTGTCTCCACTGGATTGTTCTTTAAGGCAACAGAACCCAGAGTTGCACAAGAATAAAACATATATATGGTTATTGTTAGCATAGAAAATAATATGCATCAGATGGCACCCTGGGAGTTTCTGCATGGAGAAAATGGTTAAGCCAAACAGCATGGATTCAAACCCACCCAGAGGTGCCTTGGAAGTTAAGTCGGGTGATTTGCTTTTAAGAAGTCATAGACCATAACCCTCTGGAGCAGTTCTACTCTCTGTGTATCAGAATCAAGTTGGCAGCAACTATAATAGCCACACTGTGGTAACCTGTAGACCCTCCATGATCACTTCAAATCTTAGTAAACATTATTGCTTATGGCAATTTTAGATCTATAGAAACCCATGTACAAAGTGCATTGGTTGCCCAATCTGCACACTAGTGTTCCTATTATTAATATCTGGAATTGTGTATTTGTTCCAATTGACAAATCAATTTTCATATATTCTTAACACAAGTCCATAACAAAACAGTCATATTTTGTGCTGTTACTGGCTCCTAAGGACCCTATGTACAGCATAAGGAAACACTGCGAGACCTTGTGCCACCTCCCAATGTTGCCACATTCCAGTCCTACAACAGAGCCACTCTGTCCATCCATTTCATTGAGGGTCTTTCTCTTTTTTGCGGACCCTCTACTTGACCTTGCATTGTGTCCTTCCCCAGGGATGCCTAATAACATGTCCCTAACAACTGGGCCCTGCTAATAACATGTCTGAAGTATGTTAGGTGAAATCCTGTCATCCTCACTTCTGAAGAGCATTCTGACTCTACTTCTTCTGAGACAGGTTTGCTTCTTCTTCTGACAACATGTTATTCTCTAAAGTAGTCTTTACCAACACCATTAATTCAAGCATCAATTTGTCTTCAGTCTCCTGTTTACCTTGGCCAGCTTCAGCTTGCATAGGAAAGGATTGAAAATACCATGGTTTGGGTCAAGAGTACTTTAGTTTTTGAAGTGACATCTTTTGCAGCAGATTTGATTTCTTGACTACCGCTTCAATCAGCATTGATTGGGGATCTAAGTAATGTGATATCCTTGACAGCATCAATCTTTTCTCCATTGATCATAGTGTTCTTCATTAGTCTAGTTTCAAGGTCTTTTGTTTCCTTTATGCTGCAGTGTAATCCAGACCGAAGACTCTAGTTTTTGCTCTTCACCAACAAGTGCTTCAAGTACTCTTAAAACTTTCTGTAAGCAAGGTTGCGTCATCACATATTAAAGGTGTCAATGAGACTTCCTCAAATCCTGATGCTGCATTCTTCTTTATATAACCCAGGTTATTACAGATTTAATACATTTGGTGAAAGGACACAGAAAGCATACATAACAGAAATAATATTTTATAAAGGGAAAATAAAAGTTACTTCAATAACCCAGGATTCTAAACTCTTAGCCAAAACCCTTGGATTCTGGAATGTAGAATTTTTCAGATCCTAGAAAATAATTGCCTAGCTATGAGACAGACACATACTGTCCCAAGGCTGTCTCTAGCGTCTAAGTCCCCTTCGGCACACTTGAATCGGATTCTAACAGCTACTCTATGGGTCTTATAGTCATTTATTCTGACCATGTTGTACTCATGATACACATATTTACTGTGAAACCCATTTTGTTTATTCCCTCATGACAAACATTGTACAGGAGGTGGGAGGGTGTTCCACTCTGAGCTCCCTTTCCAGTTCAATGCTGTCTAGACAGAAAGGAAATGCCCCAAAGGCACCCCTTCTCTTTGAAGGGCAGACAAAGGACCTTTTTTTTCTATCTAATCACTGTAAAGGGGTAGAGGCTAGGTGTCATACATGAATATGTCAGTATGGAATTATTAGTTTTCAATCGTACCTCTCTAATCCTGTTGCTTAGATAACCCATTCGGCTTCAGAGGAAGAAGTGCAGGGATTTTTCCAAATCCCAAAGATGCTAACAAGGGGAAGGAAAGGAGAGTGACAATAGTAGTTTGGTCTATTAGCATGATCGACTCTTCTCAGTAAGACATAACATTTTCTGTATTCAACCCTCCCTCTGGGGTCTAAGGAAGCCCTCCCACCACTACCCTTTAATTATAAGCATTATCCTTCTTTAGTGAAATGTCTGAATGCATATAATAAATGGAATGTGCAAAGGCAGAACATAGCACTATGCCAATTCATGTCAGTTTTTTTCCAGGAAAATAATTCAGTATAGGTCAGGTTTTAAAGCTGAATAAATTATGGGAGGTATGACTTTTGACACTTTAAACTCTGTACATTGTAGATCAAGAGATTAAAGAACTGGATTTTTAAAATGAGTTTTTGTTATTACCAGCATAAGAATTTCCTTTGCTGTTGGAACCCAAATCCAAACCCCAAACATAAAAATAGCTTCAATGCCACGATGTCAATTCTGTTTCACAGAGACCTGGTATAGTCCTTTGGAGCCTGTAAATATTTATAGGACCACAAGCGTGTATTTCTCCAGCTGAACTTTTGTTGTGGTTGATCCACTGACCCTATAGTTAGCAATCCAAACCTCACCCTACAGCGTTTCCAGGTTCCTAGACCCTGGCCATAGGCAACAGATTATGTAAGTAAAATTTGAATGCTGGTTTCCAAGTGAGAATTGCAAATCTTAGGCCTTTCAAATATCCAAGAAATGATAGTTTCTTGGATTAATGGATATCAAGTGATAGGTTGTTGTTGACAGATGCCATTAAATTTGTTTCAACTCATAGTAAATCTGTGTATAGCAGAATGAGACATTGCCCGGTCCTGTGCTGTTCTTACAATTGTTGTTATGCTTTAGCCCATTATATCCCTCACTGTGCTAATACATCTCACTGAGGGCCTTCCTCTTTTCACTGTCCTTCCGCTTTAGCTATTCAGTCACAAAATGAGCTAGAGGCACAATAAGTCTTCTATGCTGTGGTCTATCATGTGTAATCTTCCACAATGTAAGTCATAGATAAAATGTGCAACATTGCTTCTTTTGGATAATGCTCAAAGCAGGGGAAAACATTTGCAAATGAATCATTTAACTTTAGTTTACTCTTTAAGAAGTCCAGCCCAGGTTCTCACATAGAAATTAATTTGTTCCAGAGTTCTGTATAATTGAGCAAACTTCTTTTTTACCTATTTGTTTCAAGCTTTCAAATTTGATAAGGTGACCACTACATTCATTTTCTACATGGCCAACCTAGCAGCACTGGTCTCTGATATCCCCAGTATTCTGGTAGACTAGAAGTCTTCATTTTCTCCTGTGAGCACTGTATCATGATGTAGCGCTGGCTGTGCTGATGTCACCAACTTTACTAGATCATCAGATCACGGGGAAAATGTACATAGTAGAAGCCTTTTAATCTACCACCCATGACATTTTGATTCAGTAGTCCTGGGGTAGGTTCCTAACATTTTTGTGTTTATTTATTGGCAGATAGCTAATTTTGAGGGCCAGAATTCAATCATAAGATTCATTGTATCTTGTTTCTCAGCACACATGGACAACGCTCTGCTGTGAATCATAAGTGTTCCTGAGGGGTAGCGTGGAGGAGGGAGGAAACAAAAGGAAGCTGACATAAAGAGCTCAAGAAGAAAGGAAATGTTTTGTAACTCTCTGTGGTAGCAATTGTACACTACTGCTCGATGTAATTGAATTATGGAATGCTATGATATCTGTAAGAACTCCCAATAAAAATTTAAAAAATAAAAGTAAATGAAAATACAAAATCAATAATATCAAAGGAAATACTGCAAATAAGACCTCTTGGAAGTCCTCAGGATCCTAAAGTGCCCCTGACCCAACTCATGGTATTTTCAATCACCTCATATGTATGTGAAAGTTGAACAGTGAATAAGAAAACCTATAGGAAAATGAATGCACTTGAATTATGGTGCTGGTGAAGAATTAAATCTACCATGGACTACCAAAAGGACAAACACATCTGTTTGGGAAGAAGGACATCCAGAATGCTTTTTTGGCAGGTTTACAGTAAGGAACTGGTACAAAGACATCATGACGGTTGTGTACAGCATCAACTCCAAAGAGCAATTATCAGTAGTCTTTCTTTACTCTTACACCAGCTGACTGGTAAAGGCCTGTTTGATACTGCTTGCTGAGATGAATAAGGAGCCCTGGTGGCATCATCAGTTATAGGTTGGGTTACTAACCGAACGGTCAGCAGTTTGAACTCAGCAACTGCTTGATAGGAGAAAGGTAAGCCTGGGGGCTCAGCTTTATCCTGGCAAACAAAAGATCAGTAGATTGAGCTCATCAGATTTCTGCTCCCCTAATGATTTACATCCTTAGAATCCCAACTCTACTCTCTCTAACAGAGTCAGTATGAGCAAGACCTGACTCAATGGAGAGGGAGTGGGACTCGAATGGTCTCAAGAGATCAAAGTGCCTTGAAATGATTTGTTAAATAACAAAGGGCAAAAGAAAATTGCACATCGAAGAATAGCATTTTTCTTTATTTTAAAGTCATTTTATTGAGGGCTCTTACAGTTCTTATAACATTTCATGCATCATTTGTATCAAACATATTTGTAAATATGTTGTCATCATTTCCAAAACATTTTTACTTGAGCTCTCACTATAAGCTGTTTTAAAAAAAATCATTAAAAAAATACTACCACAATCAATACATACGTCAATGGTATGCAAACCACATTTGCACATTTGTTGCCATCATTCATTCTCAAAACATCCTCCTTCTACCTAGGTCCCCAGTACCAGCTCCCCATATTTCCCCTCCCTCCCCGCTCCCCCTCTCCCAGAAACCATTAACAATTTACAAATTGCCATTATTTTTCATCATACACTGTCAGATGTATCCCTTCACTCACTTCCCCAGTGTCTGTAGCCCAGAGAGGAGGTCATATGTAGGTCCCTACAATAGGTTCCCCCTTTCTACTCCACCTTCTCTCCACCCTCCTGGCATAACCACCCTCACCCCTGGTTCTGAAAGGATCATCTGTCCTGAATACCCCTGTTTCCAACTACAGTGTATATCCTCTAGGTCTGGCTGGATTTGTAAGGTAGAATTGGGATCTTGACAGTGGGTGGGAGGAAGCATTTAAGAACTAGAGGAAAGTTGCCTATTTCATTGTTGCTATCCTATACCTTGACTGGTTCATCTCCTCCCTACAACCACTCTGTAAGGGTCTGTCGTTTTACCTATTGATGGATTGTGGGTCCCCAATCTTTACTCCCCCTCTTTTAAAATGATATAATCTTTAGTTCTTTGATGCCTGATCCCTGATCCCTTCTATACCTTGTCATCACACATGCTGATGTGCTTCTTCCATGTAGGCTTTTTTGCTTCTGAGCTAGAGGGTTGCCGGTTTACTTTCAAGCCTTCAAGCTCCCAGATGCTGTATCTTTTGGTAACTGGGCACCGTCAGCTTACTTCACCACATTTGCTTATGCCCACATTTGTCGTCAGCGAGCATATCAGGAAGGTGGGCACACAATGAAACGATTTTTAGTTTTTGAAGCCTGATTACTGATCCCTTGGACCCCTCATGGTCACACAGGCTGGTGTGCTTCTTCCATGTGGGCTTTATTGCTTCCAAGCTAGATGGCTGCTCGTTTACTTTCAAATCTTTAAAACCCCAGGTGCTACATCTTTTGATAGTCGGTCACCATCAGCTTTCTTCACCACTTGTGCTTATGCACACATATGTCTTCAGTGATCACGTCAGGAAGGTGATTATCATGGAATTCCAATTTAATAAAACAAAGTGTTCTTGCATTGAGGAAGTACCTGAGTGGAGGTCCAATGCCCATCCGCTGTCTTACGTGTGTGCACATAGATATCTTTCCCCATCATCACATATAAATATATTCACCTATGTACATGCCTGTATTTAGTCCTCTATAGATGCCTTTTACCCCCAGTTCTTTCCTCTATTTCCTTTTACTTTCCTCTTGTCCCACTATCACGCTTTGCCTCCACTGGGGTTTCAGTATTTTCTACCTGTTGCAGTACTCTTGCTGAATCCCTATTGGACCCCTCACACCCACTTTGTCACTGATTTTTGAATCATGGGTTGTTCCCTTATCCCTGGGTTGGTCAACACCACCTCCTTTCCCTTCCTCCCCATCTCTCATGTCCCCCCTGGAGCCATCAGTCCTGCTATTTTCTCCTCCAGTATAGGTTCATCCAACCTATCTTATCTAGATAGACCTGCAGAGATAACAATATGTTGCTGGAAAAAAAACCAGACATTCTAAGATGAAGCAATCAAAGAAAACAAAACAATGATAACAGCAACCAAAAACCCATGTCATATATATGTAAAAAATAAAAATAATAACAAAATAAAAAGCTGTAAGTTGTTCAAGGTCTGTTCATTGACCTCCAGGTGTGTCATCCAGTTGAGTCCGATGAGGTGCCACACTCTGGCCCCAAAGTATACCCTTGGCACTCCCTTGAAAACTCCATTTCTATTGCACACCAGTGTTTTGCCATGGTATGGTTGGGTCAGACAGGGTACAATCCTGATCCAGTTTCTCCATGCTTGTCTCCATAGGGCCTTGTGTCAGCGAGGGATGCCTTGATTCATAGTCAGGTCGGCCATACGGTCCTCTCTGTGCATTGGCTGTTCTGGGTGGGAATATCATCCTCAAGGCTTGGCAAGCCAGGATGCAGATGCACTCCATTCTCTCTTTCTCCCCATTTATTTGTTCTTGTGTGCTCTGATCAGGCATGTCTCACTCCCCAAGCTGAAGCTTCAGTGATGACCTCCAAAGCAAACTCCCCTGGGGAGAGAGTTGGCTGTCCATGTAGTTAGGATTGAGGTTAGCCTCTCAGACCCCTCCACTGGTTTCCTGCTCCATGCCTTCACACTGAATTCACATTCTGGATCACTGGAACATTTTTGTTTATTTCATTTTATGTATAATTCTTTGCATATGATGACGGTCTTTTTGCTATTTGGACCCTTCTAGACATTGGCCTATAATAATTGGAAGAAAAACTCTTTTGACTTGCTAGGTTGCATTTTGGACTTCCTTCTGCACCCTCTTCTGCTTCCCCATGTCCCTCACACCTATACAGATATACAAGAATATGACTATTTCCTTCCTACAAATGTGGAGTGTACATGCACCAGTACAGCCAACCACTCATGTTCCTAGACCCTTTCACCTAACCCAGGACTTTGGAATCAGTTTCATTCAGTGGATTAAGTGTTCTCTCGCTAACTGCAAGGTTGGTGGTTCAAACCCACTGCTTGGGAAAAACTTGAGAATGGGGGGTTTGTATAATGATCTGCAGTCTCTCAAATCAGGAGGAGCAGTTTTTACTTTGTTTTATAGGGTCTTTATTATTCAGAACAAACAGGATGATAGCAGGTTTGATGTTTCTTTTTGTTTGTTTGTTTTTGTTTTTATGGGAATCACTGCCTGTGGTGGTCCTGGGCACTACCCAGTGCTGCTACAGAGAGCAGCCCCTGGATTTGAACTGCCAACCCCACGGGCCGCAGTCCCGCACTCAACCACTTACGCCATCGGGGCTCAGCCCAGGTTTGATGTTTCTTTGGTTATCCTATCTTAGCCTGGGCTTGTCTGTTAGAAACCTTCTTGACATGGTAATTCTGTTCAGCTAACTCTCCAATAGCCATGCAGCACCCCTCCCTCTCAGGACTCGCGGGCATGTGGATCCTCTGTGGCTTTATCCTTCGGGCTTTCTGTAGCTCTACAGGCAAATTGTCTTCAGCTGTAGGTCCTTTCCCAGGGAGCTCTCAATTCAGTTTTCTCAAAGCAATATTTTTTCTGCTCACTGAGTGAATATCTGTGCCCCAGGTGGCCAGGCTTTTTCATTACATGGAAAATCCCTTAAACTCCAAATGAAAAAGAACCACAAGTTAACCAGATTTCTATCTATTTTTTCCCCACCCAAGCACACAAAAAAAGGCATGAGGGAATACAGCTAAAACGTCATGTGGGGCTGGCAGTTTTCCACACTGATTGACTCAGTCAGATGGGGCACCGGGTGGGTGTGTGGAGCCTGGCTTCCTTCTGATACTGCTGCAAGGGGACCATTACACTTTTGAGTTTCCTTTACTTTTCTGTAAGTATAAAAGGAAACTTCTGAGAGTAAGGTTGGAAATAGAATGACCCCATTGGTCTCTGCCTATGTCAAGCATAGCTCCAGAAACAGCAATGATTGCTAAGGAATAGTACTTGTGAGAGACTGGGTGTTGTGCAGAGTAGTTATGAAATTGGACAGTGATTTTAACCATTGTATAACGTGTTTCTAGATACTATTTGGCATTCTGTACCTCTTCCCTCCTGCACCCACTGGCTTCTGCTATGCCTATTCATTTCTGGTTACTGAATTCGGATTTCCTACTTTGCCAGAGGAATAGCTTTGCCCCTTAGTCCCCTGACATGCGGACTCATCCTTAACCTTTTACTTCCCTGGCCTCTGAGTCTCCATGAGTGAAATGTGTGAGAACTGGAAGTCAATAGGGCTGTCTTGTGCTTATGGGCCTCATACATTTTCCACCCTTGGCAGAGTGCAGTCTTACCACTCTGAGATCATGCATTAGAGTGGAAAATACTTGTGTTTTCTTTTTCTGATATGTTTCTGCATTACCATGGTGCTGGTTTTCATGGATCTTGCTATATATTTCTCAGACTCTGTAGTTCATCCTGACAGGAAAAGCTGTGCTTTTAATGGTCAATTTGCTCCCAGAGAAGTGCTTATGCCTTGACTTATTTACAGTTCTGTGGGGTCCCCAGGTGGCACAAAAACTGAGTGGGCTTGGCTGCTGAATTTTGTGCTTATCACCTACCAGACTGAAGTGTTTTCATCACCAGTGTGGTAGTTTGGGGAGGAATGTAGGTATTCGATCCTTCGAGGACTATTTGTAGACAAAGATAAAGGGAATTCCAGAAGAGGAAAAGTGGAATTTTATCATTGTTCTGGTTCTGTCTAGGAGCCAATGGAGCTGTGGGCAGGAGACTTCTTGAAAGCTAGAAATCAAGCACTGTCATGGAAGAAAAATGAGATTATTTTTCTGCTTATTGTGTCTGGGAGAGCTACAAGCCTGGAGTTTGGCTACTGTGTTGTGAAAACCAGACAGTAGACCTAAAGTTGGCTCAGGTTCTATCTAAATCAAGCAGGTTGACATTATTATTATTATTGTTTCACCATTAGCATTGTGGTCTTAGGATACTAAGTTATAAATGATTTACATGTCAGTTTACAAAAATATTTCCCATTTAGTTTTCAGAACAATGAGACTCCAACCATTTTCAAGTTTACTGTCTCAGCTAATTACCTTGATAAGCTTAATGGTTCAGCAGCCTGTGGGAATTGGGGGGGGGGTGTCTTTAAACTAGCTGTGTTCAAGGTTTCGTTTGATAAAGCATTATGATAAATTGCTGTTCATTTTAGTGAACTTTTCATGGTGACAGTACAGTAATCTAGAAGGATAAAGTGGAACCAGAGCTTGCAACACTATATGAAATAAGTCTAGCACATCCAATCAAATAGCCAGTGAGCTTTGAAGAAAAAAGAGATGGAAATTCAATAATATATCACCCTTTCTTGAAAACCATGCTCATTTTCAAAGGACAAAGGTTATGTTTACATAACCTCATAACAAGAGGGACTTTTTTAGTGCAAAATTTTAAAAAAGTAGCGCACTTCAACATTTCTCTATTTGCAGTAGAGATGCGAGGAGTCTACAAAGGAGTGTGTTTCAATCTCAAGAAGCAGAAATTTACTTCAATGAACTAACATTAACAGACAAGTCCATTGAAGAGCACACAGGCTAGTGTGACCCAAGAATTTTAAATAATAAATTTGAAACTTACAGGAGGGAATGGTATTAGGACTTAAATTCGGAACACCTGGTTTTCAGCAGTCTGCACTGGCATTGCCAATGAAAGCCTCAAACCCATCTTCAGGGCCCCTCCCAGGTGGACTAAGTCTTTGATGAAATCCCTCTGAATATGGACCAGAGATGGAAAAGCTTTCTGACAGAGAGAATACCCTGTGAGGTGGATTATTTATATTGTACTAAGGAAAAAAATGTAACACCTTGTCATTGACCTCCTTCTTGACTCAATGTATAACTGCTTCGGTTTTTAATATTTTCTGCTTTGCTGTTGATTGTTGTACTTCTTGGTTTGGTGTGTTGTGTTTGTTGTGCTATTTCTGTTGGGATGTTTGTATTCTGCCTTGATGTTGTGTGATTTCCTGTACATGACACCTACGCTAGGCAAATCTATAGAAACAACAACTGGATTAGTAGGAAGGAAATGGGGAGCTATTGACCATGAGTACTAGGAAGCAGAAATGTCTTGGAATTTATTGTGCACAACTCGTCTGACTGTGATTGAACGACTGAAATAAATGCATGATATGCAAAATTGTGTGTCAATGAAATTGTAAAAAATAAACAAAATAATTTTAAAAACCACCAAAAAGCAATGGTGAATCTTATCACAGACATAAAATTAGAAGATGAATGAATGAAATGTGGGAATAAAGTGCAATGTAGATCTATGGAGACTATCCTATCCTAGAGTCTTCCCAATTCTCTTGTGGGTCTAGCTCAAGTCTGCTTTCTTTAACTGCATCTGTTTTTTTCTGTTTATCTCAGCAGGTTGGGCTTTCTTTTTGCATTTCTTCTCAAGTCAAAGTGGCCCTAGGGGTGACTTGAAGTTGTACCGCACAAACTTGGTATTGATCCTGGGTGACTTCTCTGGGAAAAGTGTATACCAACACTTGGCTATGTCCTTGAGAGAGAGGAATCTGATGGGCTTGACCTATCTCATAGGTAGATCTTTTCTGTATCTGAGGTTTATGCTTTGGCTAATCCGTTTTGAGCAGAGGAGGAAAGGTCTTGTGATATGAAAATAGCAATGCAGACTTGTCCCTTCAGCATGAATAGGTACTTTTAAAAAGGGGAAAGCAGCCAGCATTTGCTATGCTTTACACACAAGTTCAGAGAAAAATGGGAGGAATTCCATAAAAAGAGAGATGTGGCCATATAGTACACACATACCTATACTTTGCGAGTTGGAGTTTGATGAGGTGTGCATGGTATGAAATAAACCAAAATGTGATCTTCTGCATCTTCAGGATTATCACTTTAACGTGGATAATTGACAACACCTTTTGAGTGATTCACAGGTAGAGCATCATATCTAGCTGTATCTTGCTATGTTATCCTAGATGAACATATTTATCCTTCTCGGAATAGCTCGGTGGCATTTCTGTGTGAGGCAAATGATAAACATTAAGCTACTCTCCAAAATGTGGGCAGCTGGAACCCATCACAGGTGCTTTCAAAGAAAAACCTAGTAATTTGTTTCTATAAATTCACTGCCTTGATAATCATACAGAGCACAGTTCTCCTCAGTATACATGGGCTCAGTATAAGAAACAAAAAAGGAAACTCACTACCCTGTAGGACAGAGCAAGATTGCAACTGTGAGTTTCTGAACTTGTAAGTTGTTACACAGAAGCAGAGACGCTTCTTTTCTTTAAACTGCAGGCCTGAGAGTGTGCAGATGTGTCACCCACTCTGCCACCAGAACTCCTCTGATTCACTATGAGATGGAATTAATGCAATACCATTTGGTTGCTTGACTTGATCAGTGTAAATAGGCAAATGACACAGACCCTGCTTTCTTTCTAAAATAAATTCAAGTTGGGAGACAAAGCTAAATGAACTTTTCTTTAAACAATCGCACCAGAGGATTTGTGAAATCCAAGTTTACGAATTCCCAGCAGCTCATCTTCCTTTCAGTGAACATCTTCTCACTGTAGTGTGGAAGAGCCTAGAATTAATAGGATCCTCATCACCTGATCTGGTTTAAATGGTGCAGAGAATGGGTGTATGTGCACACACACAAGTTCATTGGTCTAAACTACGAAGGTACAGAGATACTTTGGAAAATTTGTGAGTTAATTTCCAGGTCCCCCCACAAAAGTGAATACCACAATAAAGTGAGTAACATAAACTTTTCTTCTTCTTTCCCAGAGCATATAAAATTATGTTTATGCTGTTTTACAGTCCATTATGAGCAAAAAAAATCAAAGACATTGAATTATCTTAAAGAGAATGGCTTATTAGCAGTGGACAAGATGCAGATGATACAACCTTGCTTGCTGAAAATGAGGACCTGCTGATGACCATCACGGTTGGTAACTTTCAGCATGGATGACAACTCAAGGTAAAGAAAGCTCAAACCTTCACAACTGGATTGAGAGGAAGCATCACGATAAATCAGAAAAGATTGACATTGTCAAAGAATTCTTCTTGATGCCCATCATCCATGCTTACATAGTCAAGAGATGAAAGCAGTAACCCAAAGAGGAAAGGGCACATCTCACTGGGTAAATGTGCTACACAAGGCCTCTTTAGAATATTGAAGAGCACGGAGGTTACTTTTAGGACTAAACTGCTCCTGACCCAAGCCTGTGTCTTTTCCCTTGCCTCATATACATGTGAAATCTAGACATTGAATAGGAAGACTGAAGATGAATCAATGCATTTTCCTTGTGGTGCTCATGAGCTCGTGAAGTCTGTTGAAAGTACCATGCTAAAAGGACATATCAATTTATTTTGAAAAAAGTACAGGCTGGGATGACAAGGCTTCCTGGTACATACAAGGATATTACTGTAGTAGATATATAATCATTTGTCAATTTAAGGATTAGGAATTCAGGGATAGAGTCTACTCTGTCAATTGGGTCATAGCCAATGAGGCTTCTTTGTGGTCATACCCTTTCCCTAAGGATTCTGGGAATTCTGGTATTTCCTCCTTGGAGATGGGAGACATAGTAACAGACAAGACATATGGACCCCCCCCCCCACCCCCCCGATGCAGCCTTGGTTGCTGCTGTAGTCATGCAGAGACTCCTGTCAGCACCGAAATGTTTTCAATGCCACTGCATCCAAAGACTTTCTACCCACTGGCCTGAGATCTTCTATATATCATGTCATTGTATATGCTTCAAGAGTATGAAGAGGACTTTGTAGATTGCTGTTGGTCATATGGGTTAATTTCAAACTTATGGACTTGATCTGGACTGAGCTGGGTTTTCTCAATGTTCAATTGTTCTTGTATATAGAACTCTTTCTTATGAACATATGTGTGTCTTTGGATTTGTTTCTCTAGTCTACTCAGACTGACACAGTTACTGTGAAGACTAATGTTAGCCTGACTCAAGTCAAGCATGGTATGTAAACCACTTCACATGCACATGAAAGGTAGACATTGGATAAGAAGACCAAAGAAGAATGGATGTATTTGAACTATGGTGTTGGTGAAGAGTATGGAAAATACCATGGACTACCCAAAGAACCAGCAGATATGTTTTGGATAAAGTAAAGACAGAAGACTCCTTACTGGCAAGGATGGTGAGATTTCATCCATCTCTGTACTTTGGACATGTTATCAGGAGCGATCAGTTCCTGGACCAGGATATCATGCTTGATAAAGTGGAGGAGCTGCACAAAAGAGGAAGATCCTTGACCAGACGGATTGATACAGAGGATGCAGCAATGGGTGGAAACATAAGAACATTTGTGAGAATGGTGCAATACCTACCGATATTTGGGCCTGTTGTACATAGAACCACGATGAGAAACAGACGTACAGCTACATCACCACCACAGCCATCACAACATAATCTACTTAATGTGTAGTCACTTATGGAATGTTTTCAATGTTAGCTTAATTAGCAAAATGTAACAGAAACACAAAGTGAGCACATGCATTTG
Source organism: Nesogale talazaci (assembly GCA_004026705.1). NCBI lineage: Eukaryota > Metazoa > Chordata > Mammalia > Afrosoricida > Tenrecidae > Nesogale > Nesogale talazaci. The sequence goes on from PVJH01001047.1 coordinate 31,121, forward strand.
GATGAGGAAGTCTGGTAAATTTGTGGGATAAGGGTTGCCTCACAGTTTCAATTTATAAAAGACACGGTATCTGCCAAGTACAATACAGTGAAGTACAATACAATGAGATATGCTTGGATAGTGTAGACTCACTATTTTATCCAAAGACAGCAGAATGGATGAATTCAGCATTAGGGACTAGCTTTCCTTGTGGATCAGTAATACAAATTACAGTCAGTAATTTATGGTTTTATTCCTGCATGCCAATCTGCCATCACTGTCTATTTTATTTGGGATAGCATTGAATGCTATTTCTACTAAACTTGTATACACAATCTCTTCTATCCTTAAGGTGGCAGCAACAATCAAAACAGTATTTAAAGAAAAGTGGGGAAGAGAGAAACTAATTCTTTTCAAAATGTTCTCTAATCCTCCATTTTCTGCTCAGCAGAATAATATTCAAAGCTAGATTATTCATTATTAAGAGCTTATTTTAGCCCAGACTCTGTGTCAGTAGATTAGGACTTGGGGGAAGATTAGCTACTCACAGTGGGTGGCTGGAAATAAGTTCCTTATCTGATCATTAAAATTGGTTGCTCATGGTTTTTGATCATAATTATTAATTCTGTCAGGGACTTTTGCATGCCAATTGAAATTTTGTGGGTGATATTTAATATTAGGATTCAGCCCCATCGCTCCAGGGTCACATTAGCAAGGCAGAAATGAGGGTATATGAGTAGGCTGGTCTTCAATGAGTCACAAATTTTTGCCGTGCCTAATACTTCAAACAATTTTCAAAATAATAGTACAATTAGTTTTTAAAATAATAGTACTATTAAATCATAAAATATTGGAAGCTATTATTTCTGTTCTATCATGCACTGGACAGAATCTGACCGTATTTTATCTATTCTCTAAAATTTTCCATATTTTCCATACATTCTTCCCTGTCTGACAGAAAGGGTTAAGTTCTAAGCTACTAACCAAAATGTCTGGATTGAAACCATTCAAAGGTGTCCCAGACCATCTACTTCAAGATAGTTATTAGTTCTTGAAAAATGGTAGCATACAGTTCTACTGTGAAGCTCAGGTTTCCACGAGTGGGAAACCTGCTGAAAGGCAGATGACTTGGAGTTTGGTTTTATGTTACACCTAGAAACCTTCATGAGCGTTAGGTGCTTTCGAATTGGTTCCAAATCATAAGGACCCTATGCACGACAGAAATAACACAGTGTGGTCCTGAACCATCCTCACAATTGTCCCTATGTCTGCACCTATTGCTGTAGCTGCTGCGTCAATCCATCTAATTGAGGGTCTTCCTTTCTTCCAAGCAGAATGTTCTTCTCTGGAGACTGATCTCTCTGGACAATATGCTCAAAATATGTCAGATGAAGTCTCGATATCCTTGTCTGTAAGGAGCTCTCTCGCTGGACTTCTTGAAACATAAACAGAATAAGGAACATTGAATAAGAAGACTAAAAAAAGAATCCCTGGGGAGGAGGTGAGTGAAGTGACACATTATACAGTGTAAGATATGAAGCGGTAATAACAATTTGTAAGTTATTGGAAGTTCATGGGGAAGGAGATGGGGGAAGGGGAAATATGGGAAATTGGAATTAAAAAAATAAAGAACTAGAGGAAAGAGAGGCAGAAGAGCTTATGCTGGAGTGGTTCAAGTAGATAATGTAGATGAATTTAGCAAATGTATACAAATATGCTTAGTACAAATGATGTATTAAATATATGAGCCCCCAATAAAATCTGTATAAAAAAAAGAATCCCTATCACCCTTATGCCTGTATTAAGAAAAAAATGTAAGAGCAGAAGGCTGAAGTACGGCAACAATTCATTCCATAACTAGTGAAGCTTAGTTTGGAACCCAAGTATTTCTTACTTCAAGTCCTTGCTCTGCTATCTTTAAATTAGGCAGTATTTATGCTCTTGCCAGCTTGTAGAGTTCTAAAGTTAATGTCTCGTGTATTATAGTTGTTAGTTTCTGTCCAGTCAGTTCCCATTCACAGCAACCAAATGTACAACAGAATGAAACAAAGCCTGGTTCTGCGTTATCCTCGTAATTGTTCTCATGTTTGAGCCGATTGTTGCACTGAGTGTGTCAATCCATCTTGTTAATGGCCTTTGTATTTTTCATTGCCCTGCTGCTTTACCAAACACAATATCCTTTTCTAGGGGCTGGTCTCACCTGAGAACATGTCTGAGTTAAGGTTTATTGTGTCAACCTGGCTGATGAACACATGTGGGATTAATCAGAGTGTTGAAAGAGAAAATGGCGCAGTGATCCTCACCTTTCTAGGTCTTGAGTCTCTGATGGTCGGACCATGGAGCTTCAGCTGGCAAGGTTCACTTCTTGCAAGACATCCCTGAGGAGAAGCCACATGGACGTACCCTGATGCAGCCCTGGATGCTGGAGCAGCTGCGTGGAGACTCCTGCCAGTGTTGAGATTCTGACACACTCACTGATTTGGCTTTCCTCATGCAGTCAGCATCATTGCGTGTGTTTTGGGATATTGAGGACTTTGTGGATTGGTGTTGAATATACGGGCCAATGTTGGACTTATGGGCTTAGATAGCACTGGGTTGGGATACTTTCTTTATGTACCCTTACCCCTTCTAAAAAACTCTCATATACACACACACACACACATATATATATATATATAATTTTCTGTAGATTTGTTTCTCTAATATACCCTACCACAATGTCCACAGTATATGAGATGAAGGCTTGCCATCCTTTATTCTAAGGAATATTCTGGTTGCATTTCTTCCAAGATATATCTGTTGGTTCTTTTGGCAGTCTATGATACTTTAAATATTCTTCTCTAGCGCCACAGTTCAAATCTATCAATTCTTCGTCAACCTTCCTTATTCATTATGCAACATTCATATGCTTTAGGCTATTGAAAAGACCATGATTGGGCCAGGTGCCTGTTAATCCTAATGGTAACATCTTTGCTCTTCAGTACTATACAAAGATCTTGTGCAGCAGGTTTACCTAATGCAACACATCTTTTGATTTCTTGACTGTTGCTTCTATGAACATTGATAGTCAAGCAAGACAAAGTTTTTGACAACTCCAATTTTTCCTCCATTTATCAGGATGAGAACTCTTGGTCTAGTTGTGAGGATTTTGGTCTTCTTTATGTTGAGTTGTAATCTATAATGAAGATTGCAATCCTTCATCTTTATAAACAAATGCTGGGAGTCCTCTACACTTTCAGCAAGCAAGGTTGTGTCAGCTGCCTACTGACACAACTACATTAACTACATTAACTACTGGTAGTTAATAAGCTTTTCTATGATCCTGATTTGTTTTGTGTATATATTTTTATATACAGCTTGGTGATTTTCTTCATTGTGTGGTGATCAATAACTAAGTCTTTGAGTCAAATTGATGTTTTCTCTACTTTTTCTCAATCCCTTTAACAACTCTTAGACTTTTGAGAAATTACTCCAGCTTCTCTGTGCCTTGATCTTTTCATCCATACATTGGCACAAGTGTCTAAACATTCAGTGCTTACCAAAAAGGCTGGTCGTTGGAATCCACCCAGAGGCATTTTGAAGACAATCATAGTGATGTAATTCCGAAAGATCACAGACATGTAAAATCCTGTGAAGTGAGGTTCTTTCCTGAAACGTGTGGGTTTGCTATGGAGCAAATTGACTTAATGGAAGTGGCTTTGGTGCTGTGCCTTTGTGGAGTACAGAGGACTCCCTGGGTGGTGCAAAAGGTTAATTTGAGCAACTACTCACTGAAGAGTTGAGGCTCGAGAACATCGAAGTTCCTTGGATGAAAATCCTTCTGAGAATTTGACTTAATGATACCTGCTTTTGCTGGAATTCTGTTTATGTGGAGTTCAGGCATTTGATGACACTTATGTATTCTGTGATGCCAACTAAGGTTGCTTAGCAGGTCTTGACTGGAAGGTGGACTGATATGGGGAATCTAATAGATTTTGCTTACATATATTCAGTATCTTGGTGGAAATGGCTAGAAGGCTGGATCTGAAGTCAGGACTGTGCAGTGGAGAGAATATTTGTGGCTTCCTCCGAAGGGCAGTTTGAGGGCAGTCAACTCTCTTAGGTGGCTTATGTCTTCAGGAGTCTATTCCAACATTGCACAAGGAAAATATAAACCCTTCTCATGTAGCCAATGTTTTTCTCCTAAGCCAGCAGACCAGTACAGATTCACGGCGAGAAATGCAGAAACACTATATGGAAGCCTAGAAAACTAGAGATAATTTTGGAAAATACAACCTAGTACACCTACCTTTTTTTTTTTTTAGTCTTTTCTCTTGAAAGAATGAAGTAAGTAATTCAGTAATTAAGACTTGCTCTTTATCCATTTTCTTCTGCTGTTTATATGTAAAACATAGCTTAAATTATCCTTCTTTAACTCTGAAGTTTATAAATTGTGTCTAATATATAAATGATTCAAAATATTAACTGTCCTTTTAAATAATACACAGATATTAGAGTGTATCATTTCCTATTATCCCCTGTTGGCTTATATCCAATTATTCTCTGCTATTTTAATTATTTTTTAATTGTTTTAACTCTGAAAATTAGACATTGTTGTTCTTAATTGTTTTGGTCAGTGACTTTTTATTAATTATTTAAAATTTCAATTTCTTATTGCATTCAAATGTTGCTTTTGAGTTTATCTTCTCTCTCCTTTATATATCTATATTTTTCTACAGTGAGAGTCTGTTAGCAGCAAATATCTATAGTGAATTTGATATTTGTAAAATTCTAAATAGAAGTTATACTTTTCTAAAAAAGTATGAAGTATTTCAATATGTTCTATTTTCATTATAGGGTTTGAGAAGTCAGATTTTCAGTCTTTTTGATATTGCTTTCTAGGCAATCTGGCTTCTTTTTCTTTGTCTACTTCAAAAAGTTTCCTTTCTTTCTTTCTTTTATTAATAGCTGCAGCTTCACAATAATGTGTCTAGATGTGCATTTATTTTTATTCTTCTGACTTAAAATTTATTATTTTACCTTGCACTAAAGGCTTTTCTTTAATATTTTCTGGAAAATTCCCATCCATAATTTCTTCAATATTCCCTTTCTTTTATCATTTTAGTTTTGTGCTTCTTAAATTCTGTTTCAGTATACCTTGAACTTTGAGGCTCATTATATTTTAACACTTTTCATATTTCTGTTTATATGCCTGTACTGCATTTTGTCCTCATTCTTCAGATACATTGTTCCTCTGGACCTATCTTCTGCTATTTATTCTCTCATTATACTTTTCCATTTTATTTTTTAAATTTAATTTATTGATTTATGCAAGCACTTTTTAATTCCATTTTAATGTCTAATTTTGATAGTTCTTTGTTCTTTGATTGTGTTAACATAAATACCTGAAGTATTTGGAAATCTAGACTAATGGATGATTCATCTTTGTTTTTGTCAGCTCCTGCTTATAATCTATTTTTTAAATTTTATTTTGGGCTCATGTTTTTGGTAATTTTGTTAAAGCACGTCTGACATTGACTATACTTTCTTGTGAGGGGAATTTTTTTTTACTTCTGCAAAGTATCTGCAGAGCAGCCTTGGTAGAATAGTGGGTTCTAACCTTAATGAGCTTCTAACCTTGAGGTCACTGTTTGAAACCACGAATTACTCTTAGGAATAAAGATGGACTCTTTACTCCTGTAAAGACTTACAGTCTCAGATATCCAAGGGGACGGTTCTAACTTGCCCTATTGGGTTGCTGTGAATTAGAATCGACTTCATGACAAGAGTCGGTACCTGGCAGAGAAGCCCCAGTGGGACAGAGAGTCGCACACTGGTCTGCTGACAGAGAGATTGGCTGTTTGAATTCAACAGCCACCCCTCAGGAAAAAGATGAGGCAGTATGCTTTTATATTTGAAAACTCTAGGGAACTGTTCTATTCTTCCCTATTGTGTAGCAATACAGTCACTTCGCATTGGAGTTGAATTTGAGGCAGTGAATTTGGTTGTTCATCTGTTCATTTAGATACTTACTTAGAATCCCATCAAACTTAGATTTCAATTCTTGTTTTGTACTTGTCTTGTATCACAGAAAGGATAGTGGCACAATCCAAATGGCTTAATCATCAGAAGGTAAAACACTAAGAGCATATTCTTTGATTCTCAGCATCATAGAACTTAGAGTAGAAGAACAAAGAAAAAGCAGAAACACTCAACCAGACGATTGACACAGTGACTGTCATAATAGGCTCCAGCTTAAGCACAATCGTGAGCCTGGGTAGGCCCAGGCAATGTCTAGTTCTATGGGACACAAACTCACTATGAGCCAGAACTGAAGGGACCTCTCAGCACAGCAATGTTGCTATAGGCAATTGGTTTTCTTGACTTGCTAACCTGGGGTTTTCCTTTCTTTTCTTTTCTTTCTGCCTTTTTTTCAATCTTCCTTCTCTCCCCACTTCCCTCCCTGCTTCTCTCTTTTCCTTACCTGTCCCACATTTTTTTCTCTGTTTGAGTTATGGTTTTGTTCAGAGTGGTCTATGATAAAACTACCAGGCTACACAGATTTTGTCCCCATTTCCACTTTGCTCTCTGAATGTCTAGGTCTCAAGGATGCTTAGTAGGTAGCTAGTATGGGTTCTAATTCATTGTCAATAGAATGAATAAAATTACATTGGATCGATAGGTAACATTCTGATACATGAAGACAAGATTGAAGTTGCTAATTATTTCATTTTGCATGGTTCTGCAATCAATGCTCATGGAAGCCACAGCCAAGAGAAAAATGAAGGCTATGAGACCAGGTTCACATAAATGAGTAAAATGTTCTAGGAGAGTAAAGTGAAATGAAAACCAAAGTTTAAAATCATGAGGAAATTGTGATTATATAAGTACATTATAATGCATTTGATTCAGGAAAGAAGGAATTCTTTCTCTACCCGCTTCTGTAAAACAGATTTACACACGCTATAGGAAGGAATTATGGCTATCCTGGAAAATGTCATGTAACTCACTTGGCAGGAAATATTGAATTGAATATGGTAAAAGAGACCACAGTAAGAAATTCCCAACCCTCCCCTAATTGGTGACTCAAACTCACCATATGGTTTTCACTGTGGTTCATGTATTTGAATTTTGGTGCTGGAGAAGAATATGGAAAGCATCATGGACTGCTAAAATGACAAACCTAACTGTGCAGGAAGAAGTAAGACCAGAGTGCTCTTTAGAGGCAAGAATGCGCATGTTAGGAGACAGCAGGTCCTGGCGAAGGACATCGTGTTTGGTAAAGTGGAAAGGCAGGAAAAAAGAGGCGGGCCCTCTGCTAGATGGATTGTCACAGAGGCGGAATCAAAGGTCGCAGGCATGGGAGCAATTGTGAGAATGGCACAGTATCGGCCAGTGTTTCCTTCCTCTGCATCATAGGGTCACTTTGGATTGGAACCAATTGGATGGTACCTAACATCAACAACAACAACAACAACGTGCTGAATATCTGTGAGAGACTGGTTGCTGTTGCCAGGGGATTTTGAATGAATAGATCCTGACTCAGAATAATCTGATGGACCACAGAACAAAGCACTGCTTAGTCCTGAGAAAGTCTCAGCATTGTTATATTTTGAGCCCATTCTTGCATCCTCGGGGTTAATCTGTCTTCGTGAGGACCTCCCTCCACAGATTCTCTATTTTACCAACCACGATGTTCCTTTCCAGGGCCTGGTTCCTTTTGATAACATGCCCCAAGTAGGGGTGAAGAACTCTTGTCATCCTTGCTTCTGAGGAACTTTGTGAGTATACGTCTTCCAAGAGAGATGCTTATTCGTTGGGCTGTACAATATCCTTCACAAATACAATGCTTCAAATTCTTCAATTCTAAAATCTTTCCTATGCATATGACATGGTGTCAAATAACATGGTGATGAAATGGTGGAAAGTACCATGACTTAAGTCAGGCACACAATAGTTCTTAAAGTCACATCTTAACTCTGACACACTTAAATGAGATTTCATGCAGCAGATTTTCCCAATGCAAACTTTTGATTTCTTCTTCTTTTTTAAAAATCATTCTAATGGGGGCTCATTCTTTCATGGGTGTTGATAAAAGATCCAGGTAAAAGGAAATCCTTGAAAATTTTAATCTTTTATCCTTTTCTATTATTATTGTTGACTGATCCAATGTGTGAGAATTTTTGTTTTCTTTACATTGAGTTATAATATATAGTGAACCTACATCAGTAAGGTTTCATCCAAGCTTCCAGACCAAGGCAATCTAGAACAAAGGAATGGGCAATTAATTTCTGAAGAATTGGCCATGGCAAACCTTAAAATAGCAGGGAAATTTTGTACAAATTGGTGCCAGATGATGATCCCCTTAGATTAGAAGATAGCTGAAACACTACTGGAGAAGGGATGCCTCCTTCATGATGGATACATAGCAAAATTTTTAAGGCCTACACTTAGAGAGGAATCATATTGTACTAATTGTCATAAAGAACATTTCCAGATCTCTCTCGAAGTACAATCTGTCACAGATTTACCTACAGGGATGTCTCATTAAGCTAGTATTCAAATTTGCAAGATAAAATTATAATTACTGGTGATAAGAATGGGAAAGTAGTTGGAAAATATCGTCTTCAGGAAAGAACCAAAGTTGGAGAGGGCATGAGAAAATTTTGTAAGACCAATGACTTCATTGCACTATTTTTTTTCAACATTAACAGTGACTACATCTCTAGATCTCACCTGATAGAACATACATAATGTGAAATGGAATACTATAGTATTGGATAAGACATTTTTATGAAATGACTCTTAATTTGTATTGATGCTTTATTATTTTAATACAATACTGAATGTAATGGGTTAGTTATACTTATGATTTTATTACTGTATTTATTGAGATTAGCTTACAGCTACTGTGATTGTGTAGATGTACGTTTGAATCACCCTTGCTTGACTCTGATGGCCATGTTACACCAGTTTTGTAGTACGGGAGCTTGATAGGCATAGTTATAATAGGTCTTCAAGATTTTGCCTGATGTGCAAGTGAGAAAGAGACCAAGAACACAGGTCAGTTCTATGATTGGGTCACAGTATATTGCTACACTGAAGAGAGTTTGCAAATTTGATTACTATTTCTAAATAGTCTCTGAGCTGATGAAAATAGAGTCTTTGGGGGATAGTCATGACTTAATTTTATAATCTTTTTAAAAGAGACTTCAGATCTTTCCTGAAGGTAGAGGTTTAAAGTGACAGAGAGCCCCCTGTGGATCCTGAAGAAGCACATTTCACTGCATGCAATGGTCTACACTGCGGGGACAGCTTGTAGAAGCAGATAATAAACTCTCACCCATTTTCTGGCCTGTAAGAAAGTGGAGACCTTACTGAGAAACTTAATCCAGCCAAGAAGCTTCAGACATGGAAGAGTTTGAGTTTGAATTTGAGATGGGATTTTGCCTGATCCACACCTTGATTTGGTTGGTGAACTTTTTAAGGGAGAGTCTTGCTTATCAAGCTTCAGATTATTTTAATGCAAGTTCACTGTGAGATAATAGATTTGAGCAGTTGTAAGTTGCTAAAATTGTGGGAGTTAGTTACACAATGTTAGAAAGAGAATGAAAATTCCTATACTTTCCTATGCTTGGTTTCTATAACAAGAAGTGTTAATTTTATCTTGAGAATTGAATTATAATGATTTTTAAAACTGATGATGTCTGTTCTCATTTTATAGTTTATGTGTAAAAGCTTGTCACGGTATGCTGCTTTTATTTTATGGAGTAAATTTTTTGTTGAAATTTCCTTGAAAACTTTCCACTATAACTAGACTTTAAAACTTATTAATGTAAAGTTTTAAATAGTATTCACTCCTTATTAATAGACTAAGGGGCTCTGGTGCCATCGTGAGTAATTTGGGGCTGCTAATTTCAAAGTCTGATGTTAAAATTCCCCAGCTGCTCTTCTGGGGAAAGACAACCCTTTTTTTACTGTAAGTCATCTGGGACCCTATATGGGTTGCTATGAGTTGGTATGGACTGAATTGGTTTGGCCATTTGGGTAACAGAATTCTCTGTATTATATTCTCTTTCTTAAAAAAAAAAATCACCTTTCCGGAAGCAACAAACCCACATGGAAGAAGTAAACCAGCTTGTGTGATCATGAGGTGTCAATGGGATCCAAGAACAAAAAAAATCAATGATATCATTGTGAATGAGGAGGCATATGGTGCGGAGGCCCAAAGCCCATCTGTAGCCAAATTTCCTTACAGAAGGGTCATGGGGAGGACATGAGCCAGTCAGGGAGCAGTATAGCATCGATAAAACATACGACTTTACTCTAGTTCTTGAATGCTCTCTCTCCCCATCCACCCCCACCCCCCACATTCATGATCTTAATTCTACCTTACAAATCCGGATAGACCAGAGAGTGTACACTGGTACAGATAGGAAATGAAAACACAGGGACTCCAGGACAGATGAACCCCTTCGCACCAGTGGAGAGAATGGTGATACCTGGAGGGTGGAGGGAAGGTAGAGTAGAAAGGGGGAACCGATCACAAAGATCTACATATAACCCCCTTCCTTGGGGATGTACAACAGAAAAGTGGGTGAAGGGAAATGTCAGACAGTGTAAGAAAGACACAACAAAGCAATAATGATTTATAAATTCTCAGAGGGTTTGTGAGGGAGGGGTTGTGGGGGGGGGGGAATTGAGCTGGTACCAAGGGCTGAAGTAGAAAACAGATGTTTTGAGAATGATGATGGCAACACCCATTGACACAATGGATGGATGAATGGATTGTGATAAGAGATGTGTAAGTTCCCAATAAAATGATTTCAAAAAGTCACCTTTCTGGAAACATTTATGCTTATGTTTCTGAACTAGTTCTTGCTTCCATTGATTACCTTTATTATAGTTTTCCATTTTAGATTTAAATTTCTTCTTTTTTAATGAATTTAATCACATAACTAATTATTTCTTCTTATCCATGTGATTTTTAATCAAAATAATCTTTGCAGGCATATTTAACATACAATGTGAAAAACAATTGGGCTACTTTTATTCAATGAAGACCATAGCAGGACGGGTCAAAGTAGAGTCTTTGGCAGTCTCCTTTTTTCACTATCCTGCAGACTTCAGGCCTAAGTACTTGTTAGTAGCATAAAAGACCTTGAACCATGTTACCAGAATACTAGAGCTTACATTCTGAGTTCCTACTTTGTGGAAATCTATGGATGAAAGTGAAATCCAAATATCCATTTGCAGAATCTCCATGTGGATTAAGCCTCTATTGAAACCCTGATCATTAACCAAGAATGTGTTGTTCTGAAATAGAAATCAGATTATATCCATTCCTTTTCTGGCCAGCCCAGAAAGGTGCCGTGTCTCATAAGCACTTGTCTGGGTTTGTTCTTAATCAAAATAACCGTGGCCACATATTCCTAAGTCATGCCTTATCTCTTGTGCCTGAAGGCCCTGGATTAACCTTGTAAGTTCTTCTAGCTAACATAATGTATATGTCCCAATCATGGTGCTGTTCTGGCTTCTGTACTCCTACCTATCACTGTGATGTATTGATCTGCCACCAATCTTGAATTTGTGACAATTTCTTTGACCCATACCTTATTTAACTGGCATCCTGAGTGTGATTCCTTAGACAATATTTTGGCCTCCTGTTAATGGTCTCCTTCAGTCCTATGACCTATCTTTCTTGTGTATTTGTCCCATTTAAGACTTAATAAATGTTCTCCTTGAACTGTGTTTGAGATTGGAGACTGTTTTGTATCCTAAAACATCAGGATTCTAATTACTAAGCTTTCTTGTGAAAGAAAAGATACATTATATGTATTATCTCCTCTGATCTTCCTGTATTATTATTATTATTTTGGACAGATAGTCCTACTATAATTACTTGTGGTAAGATGGTAACCTGAATGATTCACTCTGTTGTTGAGTCTGTCTATAACACAAGGAATAAACTATGCTACATGCTCAGGAAAATTGAAGTCTAATCTCTATCTTATTTGTTCTAGCCATTCCTTTAAAAGAGCGGTTCTCAACCTGTGGGTCACTACCCCTTTGGGGGTTGAATGACCCTTTCACAGGGGCTGCCTGATTCATAACAGAACCAAATTACAGTTAAAGTAGCAATAAAAATAATCACCGCAAGGTGAGGAACTATATTAAAGGGTCGCAGAATTAGGAAGGTTGAGAACCACTGATTTGAAAGGTACTTAATAATTGGGAGGCTTGGACATTCTCGCTCTTTTCCTTGCTTTCTAACTTTTTTGTCATGTGTTAGCCTAGTAGCATTTGTGTAATGATTCACATTTGTCAACATCAGTTCTTACCTGCTCTTTCATGCATTCCTTGAAATAATTCTGTAAACATTTCTATATCCTTCTTTTTGTTGGGGGGGGGGGGCATCATTGCCCATCTATACCCTTCTAAGACTTCAATTTGAAAGCTATAAAAATGACTCTCTTCCAATCTTTTAGGTTCTATAGAAATTGATATTGCCTTTAATCCAGATAGTTCAAGAATTTTCCCCACAGTTCTCCCTTTGATTTTCTTCTTTTCTTCACAATTATTAAAACTTTGCCTTCAAAAACCTGTTAGCCAATAATGGACCTCATTAGGAGAGACAAACTAATTTCCAAAGAAAAATTAATGGTCCACTATATTCATTTCTACTTCCTGCCATTATTCTTTTTAAATGTTTGCATGCATTAATTTTTAAAATTTTTATTACATTGAAGTTACTCTTAATTATGAGATAAGATTGTATTTATTAATATTCTTTGCTTCCATACTTGTTTTATTTATTTATTTTTACTTATGGGGGGCATCACTGCCCTCTGGTGGGAGTGGGAGGCCCAGACTTGCTCCTGGAGAGTGCTGCTGGATTTGAACCACCAAGCCAGTGGGCCGCTGTCCCGCACTCAACCACTATGCCACCAGGGTTCAGCTTCTCCATACCCGTTTTATAAAGTGGTTTATATACAGGGGTCATTCCTTGAAACTATTATAGATTAATTATTAGAATTATACATATAAATAGTTATACAGAGAAAGGCAACAAAGAAAAGAGAAGAAAAAGAATAAAGAAACCAGAAACAGAAAGAAGGAAAGACAAGAAAAGCAAGCAAGGGAGAAACCTTTCAAAAGGGATATACTGAGTTTTTGTTTATAGTTTACTCAAACTGAAAACACTACCATCATGTTGAGTCTAACTCAGAGTTCCCTTATAGGACAGAGTAAAATTTCTCCTATTCTGAGGCTATAATTTTTGCAGGATTAAAGAAATTTATCTTTGGCTGAGCCCCGGTGGCGTAGTGGTTGAATGCAGGACTGCAACCCTCGGGCTTTGCTGTTCAAATCCGGCGGCTGCTCTCAGGAGCAGCACTGCGTAGCTCCCACGACCACCAGAGGGCAGTGATGCCCACCAAAATAACAAAAACAAAAACAAATAAAGAAATTTATCTTTGGTGGTTTCAAACTGTTGGCCTGTGGTTAGCAGCCCACCCAGTAACCACTACACTGTCAGGGGTCCTATCGTGTGCCAGGAAATGTCATACTCACTCATTGGGAAAACCGGGGCAAACATCAAGTATTTGCAGCTTCGGGGTATAATTCCTCAAATAGTATCTCCAGAGATACAAGGGAAAAACCACAAAATGCAAAACATTTCAGTATATGGTTCTCTGATTACTAACTTTGCGGCTTTAGAGAATTACCAACTGTATGTTCTTCTTTCCTCTCATGTGAAAATGAGACTTCATAGATTTGTTGAGATCATGCTTGCTCATGTAAATTAATAAAGGAGTTACTATGTAATGGTTTGAATTGTATTTGGCATTTTTAATTCCTCATTGCTATTATGTGTTGTCTGAGGTCTCTGATAACTCAGATAAAGCCTTCTCTAATCATTTTGTTGAATCTCCCTCTAGTCTGTGTCATTTAAATATTCCTTTCAGAACAAAAGTGGTATGTGGATTTATATTCTGTTCCATATGATCATTGTGAATCAGAATCAATTCGATAGTACTGGGTTAAATTTTTATGGCGATATGAAAAATATCTTTTAATATGCTTGAAAAATTTGGCAAAGAATCAAAATGGGGGTACTGCATACATATTTCACTAGGATGTATTTTGATCCTGATAACACATGACTTTTATTTGTACAATTTCCAGGCCCTAGCCTGATTTCAGAATCTGTCTCTCTAACTCTAAGAACTGATCATTTCTCACTGCCAGGCTGACCAGAGGCTCAAAAAGATACCAAGGAGAAAAGGGGATTTAAAACTTAAAGGACAGGACATAAAACACACATCTAACTGATAAGAACAGAAACAAGAGTGTTAAAGCTACAGATAAAATGAAATGTTAAGGACCTGGGTTCCAGCCACATAAACTCATGAAGCTTTAATTTTTGATGGGCATTGTGACAAGAGAGTAAATGAAGCTTCAGAAACCTGGGCTTTCTGCCAAAGAAGAATTTATAACCAGAGTGTTGTAATTCAGTTCAACATTCTTGGGGAGGAGAAATACAAGGTCCATGTGTTTACTTGAAAAGGCCATGTGAGGCAACCCCCTGGCCTTACTTTAAGCTGAGAAGGGTGAGAAATCTAGTTGTTGTGGACTGTCCAGGTAATTCTGCATCCCAGCGACCCTGCATACACAGTAGAATGACTTCCTCAGATTTTCAAGACTGTGACCAGCAGACGTAGATCTCCAGACTTGTCTTCGGAAGCACCTCTGATGGGTTCACATCACCATCTTTTCACTTGTAGTTAACAGCTGTTTTCTCATCTCAGAAACTCCTGAAGACTCTGTTTTCTTATGTTATGGAAGCAAGAGCTTCTCATTTTGACCCCCTGGTGGGTTTAAATTCTTCCATAGGTGACAATGGTAAAGATTTCTAATAAACTTAAATTTTCTCATCAACAGAACATCTTTTTTTAGTTTGGCAACAAAGATGTGATAAGTAAAAAGGGTGGCATTATCCCATACATACTGCAGGCATAACACCTAGTGTCTGTAAGATCTTTGTGAGTCTTTTAAAATGTTTGGAAATAAATTATTTCTTCTCCTCATGTTCTAAACAGAAACATGGAAATAGAGATTGAAAGCGATTTTAGGATCACAATTATATAAAGAAGGGTTTCAAAATTTTCATAGAAAACTTCTATTTTCTCTAAGTCATTTCTTTAATTCATTCTTCTCTGTATTTTCAAAGCCACTCCTCTATATCCTTTCAATAATTTGAGCAATTATATAATGTGGAAGATGGGGACATTTAGAAAGTAAATGTGTGTTTGTGTGGACCATCCAAAATTGCTACACTAAGAAATTGTTAGATGCCAATTGTTCTATTATAATTCATAGTGACATTATGTACAACAGAACACAATGCTGCCCCGCCCTGTGTCATCCTCAGAGACCGGTGTAGCCAGGGTGCTAGTCTATCACACTTAATCTCACTGAAATCCTCCTCTTCTTTGGCCGACATGCGCATTCCTATGGGAGAGCCTTCTGTGGGGACTGGTTTCTCCAGACAACATGTACGAAGCACATGCAATGATGTCTTGCAATGCTAACTTTTACGGAGAATTCTGACCATGCTTGAAACAGGATAGACTTGTTCATTCTTCTGGCAGGCCACAGTGTATTTACTATCTTTCCCAACATCATAATCCAAATGAATTTTTAGTCTTTCTTAGTCTTTAGCCTTTTTAGTCTTTCTTACTCATTTTTCAGCTTTCTGTTATATATATCTCAGTTGAAAGTACCAAGTCTGAGTCAGGCACACCAAATCCGCAAGGTGTTATCTTTGCTTTGCAAACACTGCTTTGTAAACAAAGGCTTCTGCCACCAAAGGGAGCTCAGGGAGTTCAGTGCTTGGTTGCAACCTCAGTCAATCCCACTCATGGCTCCCAGGGAGAAAGGTGAAACTGTTCACTTCCCTAAAGACTGACAAACCTAGAAACCCCAAGAATGACTCTGCTATGTTGTATAAGGTGGCTATGCCTCCAAATCGACCCCAGGGCACTAAGATAAAGCCTAAAGTAGATGTGCCTGATGACTAGGAATAATCTTGTGCGGTCCTGAGTGAGTATTCTTGCCTTTTCCTTGTTTCTTTCCTGGAAATCTTGTAGTCACTATAGAGTTACATAATCTAGGTGAGATATGAGCCATTTAAAAATCCAAACCAAGCTCACTGCCGTTGAGTCCACTCAGTTTCCCAGTGACCCCGTAAGGCAGGGAGGGACTGTCTGTGTGCATTTCCGAGACGAACTCCTCGTGGTAGTAGGAAGTTTTATATTCCTCTTGAAGAATGGTTGCTGTGTCTTACTGGGGAGTGTGGAGTTTACAAGCTAACCTGTGAACACCACGCTTCCATAGACAATTATATACACAGGATAAAGTGATTAAATAATAATTTCTCTTTATTTTTACTTTATTTTAATCTTCATTTTACTGAGATTTTATGTTAGTGCAGGATCACTTTGTACTGGCCACTCTTCTCACATACATATATTACGTTCAATTCTCCCATTAGCCTTGTAAAATGAATATGACCTGTATCTCAATATTATAGGAGATTAAAACAGAAAAATGCCAGGAAATTTGCCAACGTCACAAAGTAGTATAACCTTGATTACAAGACTTTTAATGTTGAAACCCAATTTTTAACCACCAAGCAATACTGCTTTGGGGCCACATAGGACATACATACACCAGCAACATGAGTTTGGTGTGCGCTTTATAGTTTATAATTCAAATATTCTGATCTGCAAACTTTTAAAAACTTCTCTCCCGTTAACCACAACACAGAGAATGCTGATTATGGGCAGTATTTGAGAATTTACAAACTGTGGGCACAGGGCTGGGGCAGGAGCAGTAGTATGTATTCTCCGTACATAGTGAGGCTTTCATAACACTCCTCTGAGGAAGCACAAAAGCCACGTGGCTTCACATTGGAAAAGTCCTTGCCTGCTACATGAAAGGGCAGAAGTTCATAATCAAAAAGAAAGAGAGAAAAGCTTGCATGCAGCATACTGGGACTTTTGAACCCTTGCAGCCACCCCACACCATCTCAGAATGGACTGAAGGAAAAATAATGAACTATGGTATTGCACAGGGATTTCTATTTACGAGACAGGAGAGCACCCAAAATTCCACTGAGAATATTGAAAAGAACAAGACCTCTCTGTGGTTGGTTATGGAAAGTAGCCCCAAATTATTCAGAACTATAAACAAAACAATTTATTTAACCAGTTATTTAACACAAACCAGATGCTTAAACAAGTAATCTCAGTGAAGGAAGAAGAAAATATTCCTACCCAAATGAGATATGGAGTATCTAAATAGTGAAAGCATCTATTGACTAGAATTGAAACTCTTAAAAGTTATGTAATTTATGGTGTTTTCTCATGAGAAATAAGGTAGAGTTTGATGTCCTTGTATGCTATTTTTTAATTTGAACACATTCAACTACAAGAAGGTGTGCTTTCAAATTGTGTTTTCAGTAATTCCTAAATCATCTTAGGGTTGGCTCTCTGTCTAGATAAAGACATCCAGTGTAAGTTGTTATAACATTTTTCTTTATCTTTAAACATTTTCTTATCGTTTCCCTCTGTGCTGATGAATATATCCTGAAAAGATATGGAATGTGTGCAAAATAATTGTATAAAGGGTGTTATTAGGCATTGTCTGTAAGGAGTACTTAGGAGCCATCTGAATATTTATCAATAGGATGGATTGTTGCTGTTAATTGTCCTCAAGTTGATAATGCTGTGTATAATACATAAAGGGGTGGGGGAAGCCCAAGCTTCATTTTCATGATTGCTGTTAGGCTCAAGTTCATTGTTGGAACCATTGTGTGTTTTCGATGACTTCAACCTAAGGAGTTTACCTTTCAGCACTATATAAAAAATAATTCTGATCTGATCCAAAGGCGTTTCATGAACCAATTTTCAGTGGTGTATCAAAGCGCTTTTCTCCTAGTCTGTTAGCATAGACAATCTACTGAAACCTTTCCACCAGGGATGACTCTTGTGGCACACCTTCTAGCATTATAGTAACAATGGAGTTGCCATGATATGCATGATGGAGCAATAGACTACAGGCCAATAAATAATGTCATCCTTTGATATACTAGTTAGGTGCTTAGTATGGCGTGTCTAGACAACCAATGCTGATAATTATGCACCCATCATGATTGACAGGCAACACTTCTAGGCAGCAAGGTGAAACAAGAGGTGAAACAAGAGGGATTGAGGAGAGAAAGAAAAGAGAGCAAAGTATTAAAGGTTCATGGGGGTGGGGAAGGGAAATATGGGGAGGTGGAACTGGGGGCCTAAGTGGGGGGAGAATGTTTTGAGAGTGATAATGGCAACAAATGTGCAAATGAGGTCTGTATACAATTGATGTATGTATGGATCATGAAGGGAGGTGTATGAACCCCCAATAAAATGATTGATTAAAAAAAGAGGGGGGGAAGAGGAGCTTTTTTCATTTTTAAGAAGAGCTTATACCAAGGGCTCAAGTGGAAAATGTTTGGAAATGAATGTTGCAACATGTGTGCAAATGTGCTTGATACAGATGATGTATTGAATGTTATAATAGCTGTAAGAGCCCCCAATAAAATTATTTAAATTAAAAAAAAGAAAAGAGAGCAAAGTAAAGTAATGGTTAATTGTCCTCATTCCTGCTAGAGCTGGACCTCAGACAATCTATACAGGAAAACTGCAGTGGAACAGTCCCATTTATACACTAATTCATCTGCCTCTACAGGTACCAGTTAGTGACATTATTTACATTCTTTGGGTTGTTCCCTTATTCTAACCTTCCATATCTCAGTTGGTCCTCCTTTATGAACATAAACTTTTCTCCCCTTTTCTAGCTGTTGTCAGTTTGATCTTATTTTAAAAGAATAATGCTAAATTTGGCATTTTTTATTAGACAGTTAAACTATTGCATCATTTGAAGATTTTCAGGAGTACTTTTAAGTTTTAAAAATAATTTCAGAAAAATCATTTTAGGAGCTCTTTCAGCCTCCATGGCTACAGAAAATTTAGAGTCTACAAGAAGGGGAAATTCTGTGATGAAAATGTGTTTATAGAATATTTGATCAAAATGTATCACAATGATAATAGTGTACCATCTAATTTTAGTGTCATGTCAAAGGAGGCAGTGGTGAATTGAGACAAGGAGTCACATATTCCATATTTCTCTTCAGTTCTGAGTCTGTTTTTTTTTCTGTTACTGCAGGTCAATCGAACTCGATAATCATGCCTTGCATAGCTGTGACAAATTTTCTAAAATCCTAGGTATGACATAATAGACTAAGAAATGGGAAAGAAGTATTAAACACATTATCAATCCAACCGACTTGATTGTCTTGTGAAACTATGACTCTAAAATCTTCAAGCCAAGAAGCCAAACAGCATAAGGCATTTAGTTGTACGTAAGTAGCCTCAGCCTCTAATTCTTTTGTCATTGTTGAAAATATAATACAACTTTTCCAATTCAATTTGTTGCATTTGTACAATGTATTAAAAATAGCCAACCTATAATATTTTCTGTAACCTCATGTGCATACATCAGCTAGATAATGAATAAGGAAAATTAAAGGCAAATCAATGTTTTTGAATCATGATGTTGGTGAAGAATTTTGAAGGTATGATGGATTATTAGAAGAGCATATGAATCTGTCATGAATAAAGTACAATCAGAATGCTTCCTAAAAAAGAGCATGGCAAGATTTCTGTCTTACATACTTTTTTTTTTTTGTGGGCATCACTGTCTTTGGTGGTCCTGGGCACTACCCAGTCGCCGCTGGATTTGAACTGCCAAGCCCGCGGGCTGCAGTTCTGCACTCAACCACTTACGCCACCCGGGCTCAGCCCTGTCTTACATACTTTTGACATATTCTCAGGTGACACTAGTTCTGGGAAAAGGACAATATTGTTGAAGCAGAGGATTAGCAAACAGATGAGGAATAGATGAATCTACACTTGACCTTAGCAAAAAGGTTGAGAAGGGATTGAAATAGATGGATCTATCTACCTATTCTTCCTCCTTTTGCATATATGGTCATTATTTGTTGGAAATGGATTTGTCTATCAGGATATGACTGGGTTTATCAAAAACAACAACAACAAAACTACAATTTACTGTCAGCAGTTAAAATAACCAACTAAGCAATTGTACCATTAATCAAAATTATTGTTTTTACAACTCCTTCTAGATTTACATATAGACAAATAGAGTAAACTATTTTTTTTGGGGGGGGGGCATCACTGCTCTCTGGTGGTGGGAGTAGGAGGCCCAGCCCCACTGCTGGAATTGAATTTCCGTCCCAGTGGGCCGCAGTCCCGCGCACAACCACTATGCCACCGGGGCTCAGCCCAGTAAACTATTTTTAAATGACATAGAATTATCCAAAAATTCTGATACTGGGTGTATATCCCAAACAATTGAAAGCAGGCACACAAACTTAGATTCATACACCAGTGTTCATTGTAGCACTATTCACAATATCATCACCTCTCATTTCTCCGTTCATCTGTTGATAGCTTCCTTGGTGTATGAGTATCTGAGTTTCTGCTTTGAGTAATTTTATGTATAATTCTCATATCTATACTTATTTTATATATTAAATTATTTATGTATTTTACTTATTTTATATGTACATATGCATATATAATGAAATGCCACTCAGCCACAAAAGTAAATGTAGTCCTGACACATGAACCTTAAAATATAAGTAGGATGAACCTTACAAATATAAGTTGATCAAAAGAATGTAAATATTTTATGATTCCATAGATTTAAGAAAACAAGAATAGGAGTGAGTTAGAAGGAAGGGAAAAGGAGAACTCATTGCTTAAGTGTCAATGAATTTCTGCCAAGTGAAGGGGAAATTTGGATAACGGATAATAGCAATAGTGGAACATGATAAGCATAAAAGATATCACTAAGTTGAACAGGTATAAAATATGGGAAGAGCAAATCATCTGTCAAGCACATATTTATTGCAATAAGGAATTACACAAAATTTCCTTACTTTATGATTCCTTTTAGAATGTAGGATCGCAATTGAAATGATTAGAATATTTCAGTGGGGTACATTTAGTCATAATAATAAGATATTGACTGAGTCCCGGTGGCGTAGTGGTTGTGCGCAGGACTGTGGCCCACTGGGATGGAGGTTCAATTCCAGCAGCTGCTCCACAGGAGCAAAGGCTGGACCTTCTACTCCCACCACCAGAGGGCAGTGATGCCCCAAAACGAACAAAAAAAATAATAAGCTATAATGCTCTTAGTAAATGAAAGGTGAAAATAACTTGTAGATTCAACAAAGCTTTTAATTTACAACTTTTAATCACAGCTTTTAATTTAATTTCAGAAGCTGGTAAACCTTAAAAATCCAAATAACTTGAAAATAATCATAAAATATTTAATTTTAAAATGTAAGTTTCAAAACAGTATGTTTGGTATGAGCATATATTTGTGTTGTAAAAATATTGTTGGTCTATTTTTAAGAAGTTTGGAGTGCTATTCCAGGTAAGAGGATTGAAACTCATGAACTTGTCAATTATTCTCAAATTGGGGTCTGAAGTTAATGCAATGTGAATAGCAATCTTTTCAAATTGGAGCACATTTAAAATTCATGTGAAAGAATTAATGTGCAGCACAGAATGCTAAAACTATATTTATAACATAGATATAGTTTTAGCATAGATATACTAATCATAGCACACATATATGCTAAGCATATTATATATGTGTGCATGTGTGTGTGTGGAGGGAGAGAAAGAGAGCGAGCGAGCGAGAGAGAGAGAGATCCCATAGGAGGAGAGGGTGGTAGAACAACTTCCCTAGGGGGTTTCCATACTGGTGGTTCTTCTTTCTCCCCAGAGTGGCTCTTCTTTCTCCCCAACAGCTGATTTTATTCTTAGCAGCCTAATATGTGACCAACCATGCCACCAAGACTCTTTGTATATTTTCCTAAAATTAAAATAGTATAATCATTGGAGGAGAACAGATGAGTTTGAGCTGTGGGACAAATTTGGGAGTTTAGGAATAGTTCTAATCATCTTGAAATCTTAAAACATAATAAAGATGTCCTTTAAATTCAGTATAAAGTGATATTTACTGTGTTGGGCTGAGTTGACTACAGGAAAAAATCCAGTGACACTCATATATGTATAGAAGAGAGATTTATATCAAGAAGTAATTATGCATCAATAAAACATTCCAGCCCAGTTCAGATCAAATTCTTAAGTCTCAAACTAGTCTATAAAGCCTTCTTCAGATTCAGGAAGCCACATGCAATGATGCAGAATGCAGGATCATCACCAGCTGGTGAGAACAAAGTCTTGTGGATCCAATGGCAGTGGGATGTATCTTCCAGGTTCTCACAGGTCACACAGTGTTGTCAACACGAAGGTGAAGGCTGATGGGTGTGTGTGTGTGTGTGTGTGTGTGTGTGTATGTGTGTCTGAGAGCCTTCCTTATGATGAGGCTTCACCCACAAGGAGGCACATTCAGGCTGTGACTTGGTTGGCAGGCTAGACTCCTCTCCTACACTTCAAGTTGATTTGAAATTATGTAGTTACCACAAGGACATAATATAGGGATATCTATCTGGAAGAACAAAGTTGAACATCTATGTACTAACTTATTCAAAATAAATTCCAGGTAGGTCCAAGAAGCAGTATAAAAAGCAAGATACTAAATACATTTAAACACTTAAAGACCCTTTATCAACTTAGGGTAGGCATGCGTGGTATTCTAAATGAGATGAAGAACCAACAACTAGTAAGAAAATGTGGCAGATTAGATTCAGTAATTTCCTTATGAGAATAGAGTAAGCAGATCACTGACAATGTGTAGTCTAGAGACACACACACATATGCACACAGGACAAAAATGAATAATTGTTATGTTCAAATAATAAGAAATAGAGAAAACGAAGAGTCATACAGAGGAAAAAGATAATTTTGCCAAGAGATGTGGAAAATATTTCTTCTGCAAATCAAAATCAAAGGATAAGAAAAGTCTTTTATGGTTGAGCCCTGGTGGCGTAGTGGTTGTGCACGGGACTGCGGCCCACTGGGATGGAGGTTCAATTCCAGCATCAGCTCCACAAGAGCAAAGGCTGGGCCTCCTACTGCCACCACCAGAGGGCAGTGATGCCCAAAAAGCAAAAAACAAAAAACAGAAAGGTCTTTTAAAGTATTACAACAGCAAAAATAAAAAAAGGATAGATAAGATTGAACACTGGAAATGATGTAAAGAAGCAGATGGTAAAATACATTGCTACTGGTGCTTCCCACTTTTAAGAATTTATCTGTTGAGAAAAATAGTACTAATAAGAATATATCTGTAACTGCAGATTGTTTGAAGTGGCATTGGAATCTCGTACTGACTCAAGGTTGAGAGTTTATCATTTCTGGTTAAGAGCTTGCCAGGGAGTATACAGAATATTAATGCTGGTTCAAATAAATCCAACTTTGCTCTTCTTGTAAAGGTGTTTTAATGAAATAGTGTATCTAGAGATTTGCCAATATTGGCATCTAACTAGATATCTATCTGTATGTAGATATAGTATCTGGTGAACCAATATGAAAATATATGCTACTTAAAATGTCTAATATGTTCAATTCACTGCAAAAATGATATCTCACTGCCTTTGAGTCAATGCTGACTCTTAGTGACCCCCTGTGAGCTGCCAAGAGTTTAAGGGGTTAGAACATCCAGTCTTCTCTCAGGGAGCTGATGGTGGTTTTGAACTGTCAATCATGCAGATGGAAACCCAACTCATAATCACTACAAAACCAGGGCTTCTACTTAGCTTATTCAGCTTATTCTGAAAGCTTATTCAGCAGTGCAATCGAGAATATCTCTTTAAAAGAGATAGGAAATGTTCTGAATAATGTTAATTGTTGGCTTTCTGATTTCCGGATTATTTTTTTTTAAAGATCAGGATTAAGACATGCTCCTTTCCCTCGCTGCACTCCCCCTCTTAATAATTGTCAGTAGCGTAATACTATACTAGCATAGATAACTCAAGTATTTGAAAGCGACAACTGTATTATTCCTGCAAAGGCAGGGAATCAAGTAGTTCTTGTAGGGTAAACATGAGGATGTATTTCCAACAAAATTACTTTAGTTCAGGTCATACTTTTCCCAAAATGAGTTATATTCATCTTTTGTTCCTTTTACTTCTTATTTCTTGGCTCTTGCTATATTCTAAAAGTGCCAGCAAGAAATACACTATGTTGTTATGCTCAGGTGCCATCCTATTGGTTCCAACTCCCAGGAAACCTAAAAACAACAGAGAGGAACAGCGCCAGGTCCTGAACATAATTATGCTCATGTCCAAGTCCATTGTCATAGTCACTGTGTCAATCCATCTCACCAAGTTCCTTCTTTTTCATTGCCCTTACACTTTACCCAGCCTGGTACCCTTCTTCAAGGATTGGTCTCTCCTGACAATGTGTCTAAAATACAAGAGAGCAAGTCTTATGTATGTTTATAGTTTCCTGTGATGAATTAGGGAAGGTGTTGGCTGGGTTAGTTGTGGCTGTGAGTCCCAGAGGAGTATTTAGGCAGGTGAGGCACGTCTTTTCTTGCATGAACTTCATCAGTTTGGCTCCAATGATTTCCCCTTTCCTGAAAGATTTCAGACAAGTGATTTTCAACCAGGGTACTATTTGCTGAAATTGTTTCCCAAAATTTTATTTTCTCAATGCTCAAGCTTCACCTGTAATTTGCAATATGGGCTTTATAACAAGAAATGAGAGAAGATAACCACTCCAAGTGTGATTTCTGGAAGAAGAGAATCAAGCACGCCACTCTTCCATTGCAAAATGAACCAATGAGTTTCTCTTCCATGGACTGTGCAGGCTGTTGCTCCATCACTTAGTTTCACGTTGTGGCTTAGGGATCTGCTAACAACTTGAAAGGAAATCTTCAAAGAGAACCTATCAAGTCATTTGATCATTGATGTGAAAATGTTCATTAAATTATTTCATAAAATTAGATGCAATTAGAAGGAAAGAATAGGATAAGAAGGAAATGCACTGTTCGGAGCTAAGGGGCCATTACGGAAACTGAAAACAGTGTAATAGAAACTTCACAATGATAAAATCTATTGTATTATTTACTAAGAATTGTACTTTATATGCGTTAACGTGTACAAATCTGTCTTGAAGGAAACACAGCCAGAATGCTTTATACAAGCAAAGATGATAAGACTCCTCACATCTTTTGGGCACATTAGTAGGAGGGACCAGTTCCTGGAGAAGAAGATCAGATTGGCAAAGGAGAGGGTGAGCAAAAAAGGGAAGAAAGCACTCACTAAGATAGACTGCTCCAGCACCTGCAGCAATGGACTGAAACACAACAATGACTTGAGGATTTCACAGGACCTTATTACTAAGGACTTTGAGTTATATATGTTAAGTCATCTGCAGTCAGTGAATGTGTTGTTGTTGTTAGCTGACACCCAGTTGGTTCTGGCCATCTCTACTCTCTGCAAAACAGGAAGCATCACCATGCAGTCCTGCTCTAGCCTCACAATCGTTCCTGTGACCGAGCCCCAGTTGGAGCCACTGCATCGATCCATCCATAGGAGGACCTTTCTCCCTGTTACCAAACATGATGCCCCTTTCCAGAGACTGATCTCTCTTGATATTGTATATGTCAGAGAGGGTTCTCTGGTGAAATAAAACCACGGCACTAGTAATTCTCTTTATATATTTATATAGAGAAAAGGGTATATGAGATAAGAAAGAAACAGTTAACTAATCTATAAAGCAGTACAGATTGCTCGGTGCAACTCACTTGCATGAGACAGCTAGAAGAGTGGCAGTCCTTCAAGTCTTGAGGGCTGCTGAGTAGTCCTCTGTAGAGCAATCCAGGCTATCTGGTCACAGGCAGCAAACAGCAGAGCAGGTCACCAACAGTCAGCCAGATGACAGAGTCCAACAGTCCCCAGCTCAAGAGATGTATACCTCAGGAACATGGCAAAGTAGGGCTTGAAGGAACCTCAACTCACAGCTCCACAGTCCACTATTAGGTGTCCCACAGGTAGTGTTGTTTGGAAGTCGAGGCACAGGATGAACAAAGCAGCTAGTTGGTCTGAAGATCCAAAATCAAAAGAGAGAGGACAGGACTCACTGAGCCCTTCCTGTCTCTGCCCTTCAATTCATCCCATGTGTTCATTGGCTATGCTGTCACAATAGACCTACCAATATTCTGTGGCCGCGTTGGCATAAGAAACCTACCCATCACAATATATCCAAAGTATGTAAGGCAAATTTTTACCATCCTTGCCTCAAAGAAGAACTCTTGTTATACTTCCAAGAAGTTCTGTCCTTAGTATGTTGCATAATCTTTTCCAGCACCACAATTCAACTTCATCTATTCTTCTTCTGCCTTCCTTATTTAATGTCCAACTTCCACATGCATGTAAAGCAATGGAAAATACCATGGCTTGAATCAGGTACTCCTTAGTCTTCAAAGCGCCATCTCTGCTGAAGAGGTCTTGTGAAACAGATTTATCTAATGTGATATGGCTTTTAATCTCTTGAGTGCTGCTTCCATGAGCACGGATTGTATATCAAAGTCAGACAAAAATCCTTGAAAACTTCAACCTTTTCTCTACTTATCATGATATCACCAATTGGTCCAATGGGGAGGACTTTTGTCTCCTTTACAGTGAGTTGCCATCATCCATAGTGAACGTGGCAATCCTAGATCTTCACCAGCAAATGCTTCCATCCCTCCTCACACTCAGCAAGCAAGGTTGTCTCATCTGCATAGAGCAGGTTGTTAATAGCCCTTTTTACACATCTGATGCCACAGTGATTTATACTATAGCTTCTCTGAAGATTTTCTTGACATACACATTTAATAAATGTGATGAAAGGATACAACCTCAATGCCCACCTTTCCTGATGTTCAGCCATGCAGCAGTCCTTTGTTCTGTTTGCACAACTTGCACTTTGCCCCTGTACAAGTTCTTCAGGAGCATAATACAGTGTTCTGAAATTCTCTTACTTCTCAAGGTTATTCATTGTTTGTTGTGATGCACCCTGTTGGAATGAGTGGAAGCCACACAGTGAATGAGGGGATGAACAGAAGTGTACACTTAGGTCTCTAGCACTCCCAGACAAGGATACTGAACTCTTGGGTTTTCTAGCTATTTTGACACAGTCCCTCGATGTTGTTCTGGGTCATGCTTTCCTGACCAACCTCTCTCTACAGTCAACAGGTCCTCAATTTCTTGAAGAACAGGGGCACCCTTTGTTTTGCTTACAGCTGTCTCCCCATCAAGGTGTTTACTTTGGAGAATTTACTCTGCTTATTTGTCTTATTTCTTCCACTGTGCAATCATGAGAGGGATCAGTGACTCAACTTTCTCAAATATTGTAGAAATTCCCGTGATATATCTGTTGTCTCCACCTAAATGAACTTTCATATAAAGGTTTGCCCACAATTTTTCCATTGAGGGAAGTTTATAAATACATGGAATATATTATGATTAATTCATTTCATATAACCTTTATGATTTCATAATAATGTTTACAGGGGTAATAATGAATGCTATTATAAATTGAATACTACTATTTCTTCAGAAAATCACCTTCCTAAGAGCTACTTGCAGCCACTTCTTTGCGTGTCAGACTCTGAGGAAGCGCCACGTAAATCATTTAGCTTCTGAGCTGTTTTTCTTTTGAAATGTTATCTCAATACACACACACCACATCCACATCACACACACACACACACACTCCATCCTCAACGTCTTTGCCCTGGTCTGCATCCCCACACATCTCAGTGAAATACAGAGGAGAAGTGTAAACATCTGGACAAAATATTTTATTTTACTTTAAAAATATTATCAACATCTCTCACAGAATTCATCCACCAGATATTCTGTGCTATTTTACCAGATAGCACATACAGTGCAGTATACTTATTACTCTTTTAGTAAATACTGTCTTTCCAGGAATCCCTCTCTGAGGTGACCAACACAAGTTCCCAGATGCAGTTAAAAATGCACATAATACTGTCCTGTTCCATGTGCTATTTATTCAGTAACTAGTTCAATTGCACATTAATGAAAATCAACTCAGTTGACCTTGATTCTTTGAATTAAGAGATTGTATAAATCCTAGCTGGAGTAAATTCGGACTGAACTTTTTTCCTAGAGTGTGACTTTTCATATAATAAACTTATTTAATGGACACACATAACAGTAACTTATCTTGGAGTGTGACAGGCAAATTTTCTGGGAAAAAAAATCAATTTCCCTCTTTCAATATTTCTTTTAACAAGGTTGAAAATCATATATCTTAACGGAATGTTCTCAAGCTCTGTGATTAACATGCAAAGCTGTTTCTTAACAGCACTCTCTCACTTTTAAAATGACATTGAGAGCTAAGAGGCGCTTGTTCTTAATTTTTAAACCTACTGATTTCATTGTGCCTGACACAAAGCAGAACATCTTTGCCATAATTACGGTATAACAGTTATTTTTCGCAAAGTTGTAATTTTCCTGAAATTAGCTGGACTGCCTCAATTATGTAAAGTGAATCCTGAGAATTTAATGAGTGTATTTGTAAGAGCATAATAGACCTTTATAGGGAAATATCAGGGGGGGAATCTCGAAATTATTTTGGCCTGCTTTAAATGAGATGAGGAAAAAGTGATCTGCTACTTGTGATCACAGCCTATTGCAGACAGGGGGTTTCTTGGATCTTTTCCTCTGTTTTTGGCACTAATGAACTTCTGCCGGAAGCACCTAAGACTAGAATATTGTGATTAGAAGGATTAGAAGGAAGTTCCTAGAATTAGAGGCTATAAAGTAGACAAGTGCTAACTTGAGTGAAGGGGAAGGCAATGTACACTAACAGAGAGATTAGAAAAGTACGATGGAGACAGGAAAACACTAGGAGATTTGCAAGAGTTACAGGTAACACACAGTAACACTGTCATAGATGTCATCATGCAATGGTGGTGGTGATCTACAAATAGATGCTTGGGTAGACCTATAGGACTAATAGGCGTGGAAGGGAGCACATGAGTCTACCCAGAAATAAATGTTTGAAAGAGGATATTTGTGTATACTTATTTACTTTTGCTGCAAATATATCCATGGATGTAATAGAAAACATTTTAGTAATTACCCAACACCCTGAAGACATGAGTCAGTAGGATTTGTGCCAATGGGCGATAGTCTCAGGAGACATAGATGTCGATTGGCATAAGGCACTTCAGGAAGACAACCATCTGTATGCTACTTTAAGTAGTGGCTCAGGTCTGCTAAGCTTGTGACCATTCATCTAAGGTGCAATACTAGTCTATCCCCTTTCAGAGGGAAGAACAAGATGGAAATCAGAAGACTCATGGAAGTAATTAGTCCGATGGACTATTGGACAGAGCAAACATCAGTTTTGAAAAGACCCGAGAACTGACCTAGAGGATGCATGCCTCCCACTATGAACTACTCTGAAAAGGATTACATGAACAGGTTCTAGACAGAGTAGGAGAAAAATTAGAAACAGAACTCAAACACATAAAAGAGCCAGGCTTCTTGTTTATCCCCTAAGGCATGGTTCTTAGTCACTCTTTAGGTCTGGAAGTGAACTCACCCCCATATTAAAATAAACCAACTATTTAAGACAGTGAGGAGATGGTGCTGCATTGAGAAGGTAGAAATGGATGAGTTGAAAAACAAAATGTAAATAAATTATTGAATGTAAGACCAATGATCCACTCTATGAACCTTCACCTCGTTTACAATAAAAAGTTAAAAGACAATAGTTCTGTCCTCTAGCTGGCTGGGAGGATACCTTAGGCAAGGATGACCTTAAATCTTTGTTTTTTTTTTTGCTCCTTCTCTGTCTTCACCACACGCTCTGTTTTAATTATCTATATATGTGTAACAGATGACTCCCAAACTGGGAGGCTTGACTTCTTATTGCTCACAGGTTTCTGGGTTGAATGGTCTCTCTTCTGTTTTTGATTGGGAAGAGTCCAGTGCTGGAATCATCTGCAGCCTTGACTAGATTGGAAGTTCCAGATGACTTCTTAATTCATTTATCTGGTGATCTGGTGGCTTTGTGCTCCCCGTGTGGCCTCTGCCTTCATCAGGGTAACTCAGACTTCTTTCTTGAGACTTTGGTCTTTCAAAGAGGAAAAGGCCAGTTCTTTCATAGAATAAGTCCCCAAAAAGTCTAGTATCGCCTCTACCATACTCACCACTGGTTCAGATCCACAGCAAAGACTACAGACCCAACTTCCCAATGGAGTGTGAGCATCATAGAAATTGGAAGTCATTTGTAATTTTCCACATGCCTCTTTGATCTGTTTTGTCTCTGACTAGGATTTTCTTCCTCCCCTAACTCTGCCACTTCCTACGTTCCCCATTCTTAACTAAAAGATAACCTCACTGTTTTGGCTTACTTTGCTGCTTATATTTTGATTTTTTGGTGAATGTTTCCAATGTGAATTCTCTCGCACCTAATTACACATTTATTTGATTCATTCTGTTTGATTTATCATTTTTTGTTTATCACTTTTTGGGAAGCTCTTACAGATAACTTATCATTCCACAGCTCTATCCCATCAAACAGTATCATATACTTTCTTCCCCAATCACTTTCAAACATTTTTATTCTTCTTGATATCAGCTCCCCTTTGTTTCCTCCAACTCCCACCCTCCCACCAGTTACCCTTACTTTGTTTAGTTTTTTTCCTATAATAGTTTTCTCACCTCCATTCTGTACTCTATGAGCTCACCTCCTTACCTATGGTCTGTATCTCTATACCCTGAATACAGTGATTTCCCCTGTCTCATTTCTTGAAGGCAGTGTTATTTGCTTCACAGCTTATAGCTCTTATTTTAGAATTTATGACATCAGGACAATATGCTATACAAAGTGAAAATCAAGTCGTTTTACTGATATCACCACAACTAATATTTGTTTAAACCTTGTATGTGTCATATCATTCTAGTAATTTTCATGTATTATTTAAATCTTCAGTTCACTAGTGAAACAAATTATCCATATCTTACAAATTAGGAACACAAGGCCTGGAAATGCCAAAGATGAACATCTTTAATTATATTAGACAATGATAGATTATTTTCTAAGGTCATTTATATTCTAAATCAGTGCTTATGAAGACTCCCCACCTCACAATACATAACATTGATATTGTTATTTATATTTCCCTAATATGGATAACATGAAATGCTATTGTGAATTAATTTTCATTTTCTCATGGAGATGCATTATTTTCATAAATCTTCTTAGATATGCATGTTTTCTCTTGTGGGAATGCTTATTGGTGTATCGTTAACATAAAAAGCCAACTGATTTATAGAAAGTCCTTGTATACTGTAGTACCCATTGTTTAAATCTAGCTTGATAAGTTGTGTTTTCTTTCAGAAGGTGGCTGGTCACCTCACTCATCCTTTGATGTTTTCTGATGAAAAGAAGTTCAAAATGTTTCTTGTATAATTTTATTTTTGTTGCTGTTGAAATTGTCTTTTTAAATATTAGATTGTTTATTGTTGTTACAGAGATGTTGAAATGTAATTGATTTTTAAATATTGATCCTCTGCAAGGATTTTTGCTTTCTGTATGTGTGCATTTGAATACCTGGAATGTGCAATTGCATATGTATGCATTTCATATGAAAATAATAAAGATTTCATGTTTACTTCAATTCTTTTATTTTATGTCCTGACACCCATTGTTTCTCAATTTGTCCTAATTGCATTGGCTGATATCTCCATTAAACTTGTATGAAGAAAAAGATAATAGTGGATATGTGGCTATTGATGTTTACATTTTACCATTCAGAAGTTTTCTGTAGAAATTATTTATAGATTTTTAATTTCCTTAAATTTAGAGACAGGATTATATAATCTTTCTCACTTACTTTTCATTGTAGTAAACAACATGGGAAGCTTTTTGGTGTGATATTAACCTTACATGTCTTTACTTTTTTACTTTTTACTTTTCTTGTATGTTGCTCTCTAGGGTTTGCTTATAGTTGAAGATTTTTTCCACCTGTGTTCAGCATTAAGCTTGACCTAATTTTTTCTTATTCATTTCATCCAATGAGTATTGGATTTTAGTATTAAAATGTTTGTGCTTGATAAAAAGATTGAGACAGTTTTACTTTGTTTTATCTTCTTTGGAAAAGTTTGCAGAAAGCTGAAATCTAGTGTTATTTCTGAGTCTGATATTAATTTATGGAAAGATTTTTTAAATTTATGAATTCTATTTCTTTAATGTTTATACATACTTAATTTATTCCTAATTTAGTGCACATTTTTTTGGAATGTGCCTATTTAGAATTTATTTCTATTTTTTTCATTCAGCTGTTTAATATTGTGGCAGTTATGTGCTTATGTCAATTTCATGATTGGGAGATGTAGGGGTGGAGACTAGCCTGTTAATCTGGAGATAGCCATTGTGTAGCCAATGAGGCCTCTATGTGGGCATGGCTTTCTCCTAAGACTTCTGGGAAATCTCACAATATTTCCCTGGTGGATATGAGAGGCCATCTCCCTAGTTGTTGAGAGTTAGTCTCTAAGACGACAAACTATGGACAAGAGGGCAGTGTCCGTCCGAGGAGCCAGAGGAGCCGGAGAAGAAGCCACACGACCTTCCCCTGATGGAACTAGACCTCTGAAGCTGGAGAAACCATGTGGAGACCCCTGCCAGTGCTGAGTAGCTTCTACCACTACTGGATGCTGTTGATGGACCCTGAGTCCTGGAAGCGAGGAGCTATGGGGAGACCCCTGCCAGAGCTGGGATTCTGTACCCACTGGCCTGTGACTTCTTAAGTTGGAAGGAGACTTTAGAGACTGGTATCCGGCATATGGGCTAATATTCAACTTATGGCTTTGAACTGGACTGGGTTGGGATACTTTCTCAAGGTTCCATTACTCTGGTATATAAACCTTACCCTTATATCCATATGCATGTCTATGAATTTGTTTCTCTCGTCTACCCGGACTAACGAAAATATTATAGTTTATTTTTAGTGAGGAGTGTTGATGGTGAGGAGTGGACAATGGTGAAACTGCTAACCAAGAATTTGTGGTTAAAACCCACCGCTTTCTCCACAGGAGAAAGAAGGGGCAGTCTGCTTGCAAACAGATTTGCAACCTTCAAGATCCTGAAAGATACTTCTACTCTGGGCTGTAGGGAAATTTGGGTTGGAATTGGTTCTATCAACAGAGGTTTTTCTTAATATATGCTTTTTTCTATATGTCAATCTTTTGAATTCTGATTATTGCTTAATTTTTCTATTTTTTCTATTAATTTAGTCTTGCTAATTTGTGATTTTCCTTAGATGTTATAACTTTTTATGGAAATACCTCCTGATTTAGTTATTCACACAGTTTTATATCTCTGGGTATATTTTTCTCTCTCTCTATATATGAATAAGTAAAAAAAAATAATAACAAAATAAAAACCTGTAAAGAGTTCAAAGTCTGTTCGTTGACCTCCAGAAGTGTCCCCTGGTTGAGTCGGATGGGGTGACACACCCTGGCCTCAAAGTATATCCTTGACACTCTATAGGGAACTCCATGCTCATACATTTTTTATATTAATATTTAGCCCATGCATATTATCTTCTTTTCCAAGGGAATTTAAAAAACTCCATGGAAACTTCATGGGTAAACCAGAAGGGGAAACTTGTCATTGTGGAAGATGCTTAACGTGACTTATATAGATCCATGCCACCCCCACCACCGATGGGAGAATATGCTCTGTATTATCTTCCTAATCAGGTAATTTTGACCAAGTTTCTATCCATCCCTTGATGAGTGAGGCAGAGTGCAGTAGACAACTGTGACTGTAGACTTTGTCCTTTCAAGATTGCAGTATACTTCATCAGTCACACTGGAAGAGTTGAACTTGTAAACTCCACTAAGAGAATCTTCCCCTTAAACACACCTGCAGCATATAATAATGACTGAAATGCTCCATTAGGCTTAAGGCTAAAACACCCAAGTAAATAAGGAGATGATTACAATCCCAAGGTTGTAGATTTGGAAGACTTTGGAATTTGGATCAAATTTCTTGTATTAAGGGTGCCCAATAACTGGCAATTTAAGACTGTCTTGTGGTTGCTGTTTTCACACTCGCTTTTCTTTTTTATGATAATGTCTTAGTCCAGGGATATAATTCTGTTTAGTGAATGAGCATTATAGAAAGTTTTGTCTTGCCTTGTCTCCAACCCTCGTTTCTAAGAATAATGTTCAGTCACTTAAACATTTAATCTGTACAAGTCAACAAATCATGAATTTTAACCTAAAATTGCCCTATTTGTGTATACTTTCCTTTTTTAACATCATGTTAAATTCTACCCCATTAGTTAAATAACTTACATGATTAATAGAATTATCTTATTCCTCATGGGGATCATTTATAATGGTCCTCAATAAAATGATAATGCTGTTCTTAAAGTGTTCCCAGGATGTAAAAAAGGTAGTCAAATGGTTGGATTTTGACATTTCACTTGATTGCAAGATGAATTTAAGAATAATTAATTTTTATGCTGTTGCCATATTCAACACTTGCTCTCATAAAGAATCACTGAAGAGATAGGTTCCATAACAAAATATTGTGAAGAAATCATATGATCCCCTGCTAACAGAAATGGCTTTGACTGTGACTGGGGTCTAAAAGGCTCATCTTAAAACAAGCAGCAATTTAAGTGAGGTGTCAGCTAGAATCACAATAAAGAAACATACAAGTATATGATCCAAGGATTGCAAATAATAAACTCCAAGACTTGAGAAAAATATTGTATTTTTTTTTTTTGCTTAAAATCCAAGCAGCAGGCTTGTAGGAATCGATGGATGTTGGTGAAAGCCCAAAATCCATTTGCAGAATCCCCCTGTGGATTACTCTACGGAATACTGATTAACGTGTTTCAACACACTGATAAAGCCCTGGAAGCATTCCTTTGTCTGTATCACTACATTTGGAAGAAAGCTACCTGGCCACTGTCTGGAAGAGATTCATATTTATACCCATCCCCAAAAGAGGTGTTTCAACAGAATACACAAATTATAGAACAATATTATTGATATCACAAGCAAATAAAGTTTTTCTAAGGTCATTCAACAATGGATGTAGCAGTATGTTGATTGAAAGCTGTGAGAAAGTCAGACCTGATTCTGAAGAGGAAGTGTAATAAGGGATATCATAGGTGTTGGCTGATTAATATTGGGTGAAAGTAGAGATAGCAAAAGGATAGTTTTAATTTCATTTTTACAACTTTTTTATGAATTAAAACTTTAAGAGTACATTGGTATTCCATTCAACAATCCATACATTGATTGCAGTCCCCAAGATATACCAGTATTCTTCCCACTTCCACTCTTCCTGTGTTTTTATATTATTCATCCTTCTTTCCTGTTACTTCTTGCTCTTAAGTGTTTCCCAGACTATGCAAAGACATTCAAGAATGTGTGATCACAACAAACTATGGACAAGCTTGAGAAGAATGGAAAACCTAGAGCACTTTAATTATGCTCATTTGGAACCTGTGCATACATCAAGGGGTAGTTGTGCTAACAAATCAAGGGAATTCTGCATGCTCTAGAATCAGGAGAGGTGTGTGCCAGGGTTGTAGCCTCTCACTGTACTTTTTATACCTGCAAACTGAGCAAATACTGTATTTTTCATACCATAAAACGCACCTGGCCATAAGACACAGTCAGTTTTTAGAGCAGGAAAGCAAGAAAAATATTCTGAACAAATAGTACCAGTATACTAAAATGTTCTGGGGTACCACACCTTCAGACCATAAGACCCACCCTCATTTCTCCCCCATTTGCAGCACACTGCTGCAGTGTGCATATGACAGGCCCTTGAATGCTGACAGTAAGGTGGACTTGAAATACTTGCTGATGGAAATGAAAGATTGCTGCCTCCTTTGGTGTGAATTACATTGCAATATGTAGTGATAAATAGAGAAAAGATTGAGCTTGTGAAGATCTCATCTTATTTGGATCCACAATTAATGTTCATACAAACAGCAGTTAAAATACCAGATGACACATTGCATTGGGTAAATCAGTTGCTCAACTTTAAAGTGTTATTTTGAGGATGAATGTGCACCTAACCCAAACCATGGTATTTTTAATTGTCTCATATGCTTGTTAAAATTGGACATTGAATAAGGAAGACTGTAGAAAAATCAATCCATTTGAATTATTGTGTTGGTGAAGAATATTGAAAGTATAATGTACTTTCAGAAGAATAAACAAATCTGTTAGCAATAAATACAACCAGAACATAAGGTAAGCAAAAATAGTGATCCTTTAGCTCACATACTTTGGGCATGTTATCAGGCAAGCTCAGTTCCTGGAAAAGAATGTCATGCTTGGTAAAGTATAGGGGCAGGAAAAATGGGAAAGACCATCAGCAGGAAGGATCGACACCATAGCTGTAAGAATCAGTTGGGACATAACTCCCATTGTGAGGATGGAATAATGGCACGGAAATGAGCAGTGTTTCTTTTTGTTCAACATAGTGTCACTATGAGTTGGAATCAACTGGGTGGTACCAACCACTAACACCACCAAGTAGATTAAGCCTCCTGTGAATCTCCTATCCCTGCGATATATACTTATAGAAAGAGGGCATTGGAAAGTGGATTTATAAAGATAGAGTTGGGTTAAAATATAATACCTTATCATTTGTTTTGTCTTTTCACCCACTTTAAATTGTTCTAAATCCTATTCTTTTCTTTCTTTCTTTCTTTTTTGGTATTGCATGTTCAGATTTTTTTTGGTTTGTATATCTATCTATCTATCTATCTATCTATCTATCTATCTATCTATCTAATCTATCATCTATCATCACCTACATATCAGCTGTTATCTTTTTACTGGGGGCTCATACAACTTTTATCACAGTCCACACATCCATCCATTGTGTCAAGCGCTTTTGTACATT
Organism: Nesogale talazaci; assembly: GCA_004026705.1. NCBI lineage: Eukaryota > Metazoa > Chordata > Mammalia > Afrosoricida > Tenrecidae > Nesogale > Nesogale talazaci. Next base: position 68,095 of record PVJH01001047.1, read on the forward strand.
TGTTTCCCTCCTTGCTCTCAAAACACTTGCTTTCTATTTGAGCCCCTGGTATCCCCTCCTCATTTTTCCTCTCCTTCCCCATTCCCTCTGTGGCAGTCATGTGTTTATGTTAATATTATGTTTGAAATGTAGGGGTGGAGTCTAGCCTGTTAATCTGGAGATAGCCATTGAGTAGCCAATGAGGCCTCTATGTGGGCATGGCTTTCACCTGAGACTTCTGGGAGATCTTGCGATATTTCCCTCGTGAAGATGAGAAACTATCTTTCCCCAGTTGGTGGGAGTTAGTTTCAGAGACGATGAATCACAGACAAGACAAGATGGCAGCATCTGAGAAGCTGGAGTTGCTGGTGGAGAGACCACACGACTTTGCCCTGATGGAGCCAGACCTCTGAAGCTGGGGTGGCCACATGGAGACCTCTGCCAGCGATGAGTTCTGCCACCACTGGATGCTGTTGATGAACCCTGAGTCCTGGAAGCGAGAAGTGATGGGAAGACCCCTGCCCATGCCGGGACTCTGTACCCACTGCCCTGTGATTTCGTGAGTCGGAAGGAGATTTTATAGACTGATTTCGGGCATATGGGTTAATATCAGACTTATGACTTTGAACTGGACTGTGCTGGGATGTTTTCTCAATGTCCTGTTCCTCTTGCATATAAACCCTTTCCTTATATTCGTATGCATGGCTATGAAATTTGTTCCTCTAGTCTACCCAGACTGACACACCCTCTTCTCCCATGAACTCTTGGAAATTTATAAATTGTTATTACTTTGTCATATCTTACACTCTCTGATATCTCCCTTCACCCACTTCTTCACTGTCCATCCTCCAGGGAGGAGGTTATATTGCAATCTGTTCTCCATTTCTAACCCAGCTTTCCTCCAACCTCCCATTATTGCTCTTCTCACCACGAGTCTTCAGAGGTTCTTCTGTTTTGGATTTCCTGTGTTTCCAGTTCCTATCTGTACTAGTGTACCTCTTCTGGCCCAGCTGGATTTTAAGGTAGAATTGGGATCATGATAATGATGAGGGAGGAGAGATTTAAGAACTAGAGGAACATTGTATGTTTCATCGTTGCTACACTGCACCCTGACTGGTTCTTTCCTCCCTGAGCTTTATGTGAGGGAATGTCCAATTGCCTACATATGGGCTTTGGATTTTGCACTCTTTCTCATTCACAATGAAATGCTGTTTTTTTGTTCTTTGATGTCTGACAGCTGATCCCCTCAACACCTTGTGATCACCCAGGTTGCCGTGTTTTTCCATGTGGTCTTTGTTGCTTCTCAGTTAGAGGGCCACTTTTTTATCTTCAAGTCTGTAAGGCACCAGAATCTATATTGCTTGAGATTCGGGCACCATCAGCTTTCTTCACCACATTTACTTATGCATCTGCTTTGTCTGCAATGATCATGTCAGGACAGGCTGGTGTGCTTCTACCATATGGTCTTTGTTGTTTTTCAGCTAGATGGCCACTTATTTATCTTCAAGCCTTAAAGATCCCAGACTATATATTTTTCTATTTCCTTTTGGATTAAGGACTTTCTGTGTGTCTGTTTAGTTATTGTTGCTGTTGTTGCTTTTTTATGTTACTTTTTGGTATACTTTTCTTTCTATGAAATCTAGAATAGGTAAATCAATAGTGACAATAATTGGATTAATAATTTCTAAGGGTCATAAGAGGGGAGGTTAGAGTGAAATATGGAGCTTATGATAATATGTTGACTACAGAAACCAACGCAAGTATACGCATATATATGTAAGAGAGTTTTTATAGCATTTTCTTTTTTTTGGGGGGGGGCTTGGTGGGGAACACCACTGCCTCTGATGGTCGTGAGCACTGCCCAGTGCTGCTCCTGAGAGCCGCCACTGGATTTGAACCACCAAGCCCACGGAAAGCAGTCCCGCACTCAACCACTTACGCCACGGGGCTCAGCCCCAATGTAAGAGAATTTTATGTCAAGAAGTAATTGTATATCAGGAAAATATTTCATCCCAGTTCAGATCAAGTCCATTAGCCTGATACTAGTGAGGCAGTCGTGTATTTTGATGTCAATTTCATGATCGGGAGTGTAGGGGTGGAGTCTAGCCTGTCAATCTGGAGATAGCCAATGAGACCTCTGCATGGGCATGGCTTTCTCCTGAGAATTCTGAGAAACCTCATGGAATTTTTCCCTCATAGATGAGAGAGACACAACTCAGTCCTTGGGAGACATTGCAGTTGACAAGACAAGATGGCAGCTTGCTGATAGACCCTGAGTCCTGGAAACTGGAGTAACTGAAGAAGAAGACACATGGGCTTGCCCTGATGGAACCAGACTTCTGAAGCTGGAAATGCCACTCCGGTCAGAGACACTCCGGTCAGAGCTACGATTCTTGAGAAGCTACAGAGAGACCCCTGCCAGCGCTGAGATGTTTCTATCACCGTGGATCCACAAGACTCTGCACCCACTGGCCTGTGATTGTCCTGGCATCATTGCATGTGCCTCTTGAAGCTGAACAAGACTTTATAGACTGGTCTCAGACATTTGGGCTTATATCAGACTTGTGGGCTTGGACTGGATTGGGTTGGGATGCTTTCTCAATGTTCCATTCCTCTTGTATATAAACCCCTTCCTTATACACATAATCATGTTTATGAATTTGTTTCTCTAGTCTACCCAGACTAACACACTAATCCATATGTCTGATACTAACCTATAAATCCCTCATCAGACTCATACATCCACAGGCAATGATACAGAATGCAGGAAGATCATAAATCAGTGGGTACAATGTCTTACGAATCCAATGGCAGTGGACACATTTCCAGGACTTGTGTAGGTCTTAGCATGGTTCCTCAATAGTACGGTGAAGGCAGGAAGAGTGGGGAAAGTTCCCAGAACCTTCCATATGTGGAGGTCATGCTTATAGAGAAGCACCATCAGGTTGTGACCTGATTGATAGACTAGACCTCACCACTTAATGAGAAGTTGACACAAAATTATGTAACTACCATGGATAATGAGTACAAAAATGAAAAAAATGTTCTAAAATTGACTGTGGTAATGATTATGCAACTCTTTCTAATATATCTTAACCATTTAATGGTATGGCATGTGATTTATATGTCAATAAAGCTCTTAAAATGAAAAGATCTGTAGACAAATATTAAGATTTATTTAGTAATAATATTTAAAATGATAATGACATACTGAAATATTTAGGAAGAAGTACCATTGTTTGCAATTTGACTTGAAATATATAAAAATAAAGATTGATTGAAAAGGTAGAAGGAGGAATAGTTATGAGACTAGTCAAACAGATTAAAATATTAGTACTAAAAGTTAGATGATACTGTGTACTTCACTGCAAAACCATTTCACTTTTTCTATATATCTAAAATTAAGAAATAAAATGTTGGAAAATGTAGGTTCATGAAAAACAGTATTAAAATACTATACTATTTTCATGAACTTAAAGAAAACTCTCTCACAATAAATTATCCAGATCCCTTTTAATGTACAACTTCCCTTTCCATTTCTTTTTCTTAGTTTTAATCTATTGCTTATTCCGACCCATTTATTTTAGTCTGAATTTTAAGACTGCCTCCTTGGCTCAGTATTCTGGTTTCCTATTTGTGTTTACCTGTTCTCTGCATTTCCCACAGCTCGGCAGCTAAATGAAGCTAGGGTCAAGTAAATATTATTTCTTTATTTGTAGTTGGATTCAATTGTATCACAGTTTCTTGAAGTGTGGATTAACTATTTATTAGATTTCCTCATTAGTATTCATATTTTTGCTTTTCTAAGACATGAGCAGAGAATGTGACAAGGCTTTTCCGTTCTTGGTTATTAGCTGCTATATTAGGCAGCTGTTGAATTTCAAAGTTCTTCTATATAAAACGTTTGCACCCATAGTAAATGTGAGAAAAGGGCTATGACTTTTGAGTCATAACATTTTAGGGATAAAGGAACATATGATATGTCTTCTGGATGAGTTTAAATTCCCCTAGGCAGATCTCTAATATTCTTAGAAAAATGATTCTCTTCTTCCATTAAAAAGTGGATATTAAATAGACTTTTTCAGTAGTGAAAACATAAAATACCACATGGGAAAGCCTCACATTTCTAGAAACTAAAAAAATTAAAAAATAGGCACCCAATTTTTTTTCTTGTGCACATCAGGAAAAATCTTTGAGATAAAGATTTATTATGAACATCATACATTAAAGTAAGATTAACATACTTTTAAAACCTTATGTATGGACCTCTAACTTTTGATGGTTAATGGCAACGGATATCTTTTACTAAATAGATTCTATATAATAATAGTAATCTGCTTCCTTCCTATCTGCCATATTATGATGGCATGATGATATCATTCTAATTCTTCTTGTGTCCAATGGACATTTTGGGAATCAATTGAAATAAGGAGTTTAGTGTATCTTTGTGGTGAGGTTTAGCTCCTCAGCTAATATAATTGTAAAGACATCTTAAATTCAGGAGTGTCATTTTTTTCTACTTAGTTGAATTTGAAAGACCTACTTCAGATATAGCCAATTAATTTCAACCTCCTAGCCATAATTTCTTACACAATGCATTATTTTTCTGGACTTTATGCCCGTGACTATAATCCTATTTTGGAGTAAGTTTTCTTCTGTGGGAATGGGGACAGTATTATGGTAGGATTTCATTTCTAATTTAGTAGAGGATATGAATCAAGTTACTTCCTTTTTTCCTTGTGAATCTAGTCAGCTTAGGCATCAGGATTGGAGGAAGACTTAGTAACAATCTGAGATATGCAGATGACACCACCAACTACTTGCTGAAAGTGAGGAAGACTTGAAGATTTACTGCTGCAGAACAAGAATTGCAGCCTTCAGTCTGGAATATAATATAATGTAATATAATATAATGGAGACCCAAATCCTCACAACTGGACCAATATGCTACACATCATGAAAAATGAGGAAAAGCTTGGATTTGTCAAGTATTTTGTCTTTTTTTAGGTCCTCAATTAATGCACATGGAAACTACAGAGAAGAATCCAAGAGACCTCTTTAGAGTACTGAAAGAAAGGATGTTACTTTGAGGACTAAGATGTGTCCAATGCCAATTTTCCATTGCCTCAGATGCATTAGAAAGTTGGTCATTGAATAAGGAAGACTGAAGAAGAGTCGATGCATTCTTGTAGTGTTGGAGAATATTGAAAGTCCCAAAAACTGCTGCAAAAAATACCAAACTGATCTGCCTTGGAAAATGTACAGTTAGAATAGTCTTTTGAGGCAAGGATGGCAAGACTTCATCTTGCATATTTTGGACCTATTATCAGGAGAGATCAGTTCCTGGAGAAAGACCTCATGTTTGGTAAAGTAGAGGGGCAGCCCCAAAGAGGAAAACCTTCAAGGAGAGGTGGATTGACACAGTGGCTGCAACAGTTGACTCAGCCACAGGAGCAATCATGAGCATGGTGCAGAACCATGCCGTGTTTCTTTCTGTTGTGAATAATAAGATTGCTATGGGTCTGAATGAACTTGCTAACACTTGACAACAACAACATAGTCTGTTGAAGTATGAAACATACATCTCAAAGTCATTCCTTTATGTATAAGAGCCAGCTCAGACACAGAAAGGAAGACCAGGACCATTGTAAGAGAACATTACAAGTCTCTGTCTAAAGTCATGGAGGCTGATGTATAAATACCAGAGACTGTGGCATGGAGACTCCAAAACTTATCACTGAAACATGAGGTAGTAACCTTCTCCTCATCTGTCTCATGATTATGGCACTGAGAACATAAAAATGTTAGTCCAAATTCTGTTATTTATTATGCATTAGAGTTTTGTGACAACATCAGTGAAGGCATAAGAAAATTCCAAGAGGAAATGACGTGGGAAAATATCCTAATTATGAGTTCTGGGTTGTTCAGATATTTGTATATCTTAGAATTTTGTGAGTAGGGATTGGTAGCAGCTTATGTGCCTTGGAGTCAGAAGTTAAGGGCAGGTTGGTTGTGGGCTAGCATGGAATAGACTAGAACACTATTCTGGTTTCTGCATTACAGACAGACTCTCCAAGGAATTCTGTGATTTTGCCTTGACCACACAAATGTTCTAGAACTAAAAAGTACTACTACTCTAGTCAGTCAAAGATTCCCAGCATCAATGAGATTAAGTACCTAATTTGTAATTTGAAAGTAGGCCTGGTAGTATAGTAGATACGTGTTCAAATGCTAGTCACATGGTCATCAAGCTGAACTCCCTATCTACTCTGCTGGATAAATGTGAGACAATCTGCTCCCAGAAATATTTTCAGACTTCAAACCCAAAAGGGTTATTCTACTATTTTTTATAGGTTTACTATGAATCAGAATGGACTCAATGGTAATGGATTATAATCCTATACATTTGTAACAACTAGGGCATTTCTACTTAGCTTACTGGAAGTGAGGAACACTCGCATAATTTTCTGATGAAGAGCAAGGATTGCTTTCTTCAGTGTGTGCGACCGTTCAATATTAAGGACACCAAAAATCCTCACAACTCAACCAATCAGTAGCATCATGATAAATGGGGAGAGGGTTGAAGTTGTCCAGGGTTGTGTCTTATTTGGATCCACAATCAATACCATGGATGCAGCACTCATGAGGTCCAAGAAGGTATTGCGTTCTGTAATTTAAGGAGGCACAGGTATAGCATCTGAGCCTCCTTAAAGTATGGAAAAGCAGGCAGCTTATCATGAGGACTAAGCTACACTGGACTCAAGCCATAGATTGCCTTTTCAGTTGCCTCATATGCATGTGGTTGTTCGATATTGAATAAAGAAGACCGCAGAGGAATCAATCCACTTGAAGTGTGGTGCTGGAAAAAGAATATTAAAAAGTGCCATGGACTTCTAAGGAAACAAAATATTGTTCTTGGAATAAATATAGCTAGATTTCTTCTTAGAGCTCTGGCTATGCAAATTTGTCTCATGCATTCTGGTATGTTGTCAGGGGAGACTAGTCCCTAGAGACTAGTCCCATCAGGCTTGGTAAAGTATTAGGGTATTGAAAAGGAGGAAGACTTTTAAAAAGATGGACAGACACAACAGGTACACGGATGAACCCAAACATGAAAACAATGGTCAGGATGACCAGGACTGGGTAGAGTTTCATTATGTTGTACATAAGGTCCTTATGAGTCAGAACTGACAGGATGGAACCAAACAGGAAGCACAACAAAGGATCTCTGGCCAACTAATAAAGAAGTGAAGAATTATTGGCTTACATTTACTACATGTACATCAACATGGATGAGAAACTGAAGTAACTATGAGGAGTTAGGAGGAAAGGAGTAAATGATGCATTGAATATGCTAAATATTTTCTAGAAACACATACTCGTAAAATATCGTGATCTACTGAAATCCAAATGAAGAATGAACATGATAGTGGGACAAAAGCAAAGTAAAAGGCATTAGAGGAAGAATCTAGGAGGCAAAGGGCATTTATGGAGGTCTACATAGAAGTATGTACATATTTAAATATATTTACATATGACAATAGGGAAATAAGTCCATGTACATATATTTATAGGTTTAGTATTAAGGTAGTACAAGGACATTGAGCCTCCTCTCAAGTACTTCCTCAATGCAAGAACACTTTGTTCTAATAACTTGGCACTCCATGATGCTCACCTTCCTGACACAATTGCTAAAGAAAGTGAGTACATAAGCAAATGTGGTGAGAAAGCTGATGTGCTCAGCAATCAAAAGATATAGTATTTGGGGTCTTAAAGGCTAGAAGATAAATAAGCTGCCATCTAGCTGAGAAGCAACAAAGTCCACATGAGAGAAGCACATCAGCCTATGTGATCATGAGATATCAATGGGATCAAGTATCAGGCATCAAACAATGAAAAATCATATCATTATGATTGGTGGGGAGTGAAGAGTGGAGACCCAAAGCAGATCTGTAGACAACTGGATATCTTCTTATAGAAGGATGGAGGGGATGAGATGAGCCAGTCATGGTGCAGTATAGCACCATTGAAACATATGAGTTTCTTCTAGTTCTTTAATCTTTCCTCCCTGCCACACCCCCGCCAGTATCATGACCTCCAATTCTATATTACAAATCTAGTTAGACCAGAGGACTCACATGGTTACAGATAAGAGCTGGCATAAGGGAATCCAGGACAGATATTGAGGACCAATATTGAGAGTAATGATAACTTCACACTATATGTATGCTCAGGGTAGTTAGAGAGAAGTTAGGTTAGTAAGGAAGGAGGTTGTTGAAATGGTGTAGGGGCCATGTCTGACCTCACCTGACCACACAAGAGAGATGGAGAATTGAACTTCACATCTGCCCCAAATAAAGCCTTTCTGAGACCGATCGATTGTCTCCCCTGCCCACCACTACCTACTCTTACCAGTTAGTTGAATTAGTTGACACTAATTCTCTGCTGCAGTCAATAGTCACTTGTTATGGCCACACCAAGCTCACAGACAACATTTATGAATTTGGAATTTCTGTGAAGGTGCTACGTTGCAACTGAGGATTGGAAATACAGTCTTTTGTTCAAAGTGCTTCATCTCCGTTGTGCTGGTAGATACATCTCTGTGGTCCTTGACATCTTAACTCTGTGCTTCTTTGGCTTCTTTCCTCCTCAGGCAAGTATTGCAAAGCTCCTTTACTGCTGACTAATGGCCCAGTGGACAAACTAGTTTGCAGGTCAGTCTCCTACTGAAAGACACTCAGCTTTTTTTATTCAGTGGCCTCAGAAGTCCACCATTTTGTGTATGGTCTCTGAGATATCACTGCTTATTCACACATAGATCTTGGATGCCTTCAGCCAGTAGCCTTTTTTTTCTTTGATGGCCATAAGATTCCCTAATTATGTTGTTGAGATGGTTCACTTTATATTCCTGGAACCATAACTCTGTCCAATGTCAAATTAGATTCCTCTACTTTTTATAAGTATTTTTCCACCTAGTCTGTGAGGGGGAGTAACAAAGACTGTGTATGGAAGAGGCATTCTAGGTAGTTTCACTTCACTACAAATGCACAGGAGGCATTTAAAACTGCTTATATTTGTACCCAGGGTCTTAGACTTCCACTTTAATATTTAAATCTTTTTGCTAAATATGGGTATTCCAAAAAGAATTCGTAACTATTCATAATGCTTTTGTGTCAGGAAATTGCACATTTCTGTAATGCTGAATTGCAAATTAGTTCTAAGGTGATGCTTTGCTTGGGGGTTTATGGATCCCTATCAAATTAGAGTGTATCTGGACAAGTTGAAGTTTTCATGTACCTGAGAACACTGTGAGCTACTGCTTTACCTATATCATTCTGTGTGATGGTTTGTTCAAGTACTCCTTTAAGGGCCATAAGTTTACTAAGGAAAACAGTGATCAGATATTTTAAACCTTGATGTATTAAGTAGACTTGTGTTTTTAAAAATAATATATAAATATTAGAATATAGGAACAGTTCTGATAAGAACCATACTTTTGAGGTAGAGTAAAAGGGGGAACCAATTGTAGGGATCTACATATGACCTCCTTCTTGGGGTATGGACCACAGGGAAGTGGGTGAAAGGACACATCAGACAGTGTACAATATGACAAAATAATAACATTTTGTAAATTATTACAGGTTCCTGGGGGAGGGGGCATCAGGAGGGAGGGGAAATATGAGGAGTCCATACTGGGGACCTAAGTAGAAGGAAGTTGTTTTGAGAATGATGATGGCTACAAATGTGCAAATGTGGTCTGCGTACAATTGATGCATGTATTGATTGTGATGAGTTATGTGAACCCCCAGTAAAATAATTTATTAAAAATATTTACATTAAGTGAGATTTCAAAATGAATGTTTAAAAACCGTAGAGGCATATTTGATTTCTATGGCTATAGTGCCATAGGACTAATACTACTGTGGTTCTTTCTTACTCATATGCCTAGGTTAGTGCAACTAAGAAGGGACTATCTTTCACTCATGATCACACCGAATAAGGAGCTCTAAGAAGAATTAATGGATGGGAATGACAGTGCTGGTGAAGAAATTACTATGGATTGTCAAAAGAGCAAAGAGATCTGGATTGGAAAAAGTATAGCCAGAACAATCTTCAGAAACATTGGGCATGTTATCAGGAGACAGCAATCACTGATAGAGATATCATGCTTGGTAAAATAGAAGAGTAGACCCCAAAAGAGCGAGACCCTTTAGGAGATGGATTGATGCAGTTATGCAACAATTGGCTCAAACATAACAATGACTGTCAGGCTGGCTCATGTAGAATTGAGCCATGTTCCCTTTTGGTGTTCATAGGGTGGCTGTGGGTTGGGACTAACTTGACTTGTCAATAACACAGCAGTGATTACAGGGAAAAGGCAAAGTTGCCGTGAAAAGGAACAGTGAGGGCTGTGCACGACCAGCAGTTTCTCCTACTGTTGCACACATGACTGCTCTGAATTGGAATAGAGTTGGTGGCACCCAGCAGCAGCAGCAGCAGAGGATGATGATTACAGTACTCTGAATTCTGCCTTCTCTTTCCCACAGGGTGGAATAAGTCCCTGACATTCTAGACAACATACATTTTGTCGGAGGTCAACTTTTTGGTAGATTCTTTGAGTCCTGAAAAACAGAGAAAAAAAGACATTGAATGAGGAACAGATTTTGGTTGCAGCTTCATTTCTGCTACTCACCTTCTGGGTTATTTTGGACAATGAAATTTGCTACTCTGGGTCCCAGCTCCCATCAAGAAAATAAGAAAGTTGGACGAGCTGATCTCCGAGGAACTATTCTGATTTCATATTCTATTATTCTATGAGTCTTTTCTTTTGCTCGTCACCTATATTTATTCCTTTATGATATTAAACAGGGAACAGGAAAATGTCACATCATTTGCCAAGCTATTTCCTCAGGATATCTTTCACTTCAGAATTTACCTTTTCCTTCCTCTAGGAATAAGAACATTACTAGAAACAAATGTTCCTTTCCTTGAATGAAGATATTTGTCAGCTAAAGGAGACTTTGCACAAACTTCTGAGAAAAGCAGACTTAGATGTAAAACAAACTGTATCCTTGGCTCGTTGATTTTTGCATCTTCTTCGTTGTTTATATTTTATTTGTTGAGTTGTTAGATCTTATTTTATCACAGCCCAAATTCTCTTGTGGTCTGATTCTGCACTGCAGCCATACATAACAATGTAAAAAATAGTACACTACACAACAAGCCCGCTGGTCTACCTGTTACTTTGATCAAAGCTGAGGAATGCTGGTAAGTGATATGTTATGAAAAGATGGTTCAAGTTGAGACTTTTAAAATTGTATCAGACATATCAGAAAATTTTTCACTGCTTGCTGTGGCTTTGGCTCTCACTCATTGGCACCCTTTGTATATGCAAATAAAGTTTGGCCCCACACCACCCTTAGATCTGCTTGTGAACATTGTTGAGGTTACTGTCTATTTTGAGCACCTTTCAATCTGGTTGGTGCATCTTCTAGCCACAAATCAAGAAATATTCTATCCTGATTGTCTTCTCTATTTTTAGTAAGTGTGCTCTGGCTAACTTGAGAAGTAGATTGTTAAGCCATTCATCCTAGTCTGTCACTGTGTTTTAACTACACTGAAACTTTGTCACATGGATGACAGTACTAATATATATATATATATATATATTTTAAAAAGCGACATAGCTTTTTAATATCACCTCAACATGACTCTATACACCACACTGACAGATTTAGCCACATTTAGATCCAGCTTTAATTACTCATCTGGTTGGTCTCTAGTCTCAGTGTGGTTCTTTTTGAATATAGATTAATAGAGATGTGAACCACCTACCTCAGTACTTGACATACATACAGGTTGAAAGGGTGCATGAAACTAGAAGTCACATCCGATTTTTTCCAGCAATTTTTACAAGTCTCAATGATTTTCAGCTTTCCTGGTTTTCTACCAAATGTGCTAGTCCCCATTAAGATGCTTCATTATTTTGGAGGTAGTACATGAGCAAGAATCAATGGTGCTGCAGGAAGAAATTCAAGCTATACTGAAAGTATTACCCCAAACTAAGTCTCCAGGATGGAGTGCTTCCTGAAACGTTTGGTGAGGATGATGAAGCATGCAAACACCCACTCATCTAAGCCAGGACATTTGGAAGAGAGCTACTTGGCCAATTGACTGGAAGGGATCCATATTTGTATCCATTACAAAGAAAGGAGATCCAACAGAATGCTCAAATTATAAAACAACATCATTGATATCACATGCAAAACAACTTTGCTGAAGACTATCCAATAGTGGTTGCAGCAGTGCATTGACAGGAAGCTGCCAGAAGTTCAGACTGGCTTCCCCAGAGGACATGACATAAGGGATAGATAGCATCGCTGATGTACCTTGGTTAAAAGCAAAGATTACCAGAGATATGTGTACTTGTGTTTTGACTATGCCAACACACTGACTGCATGGACCACCACAAACTAAGGATCAGGTCCTTGTGTGTCAGGATTGACTAGATGGCACCTACCAAAAATAATAGCCAGATGAGACAAGGACAAGGACTTGAGATAGGGACAAATGCTCTGAATTTCAGTACTCACTCCCTCGCAGTCCAGTGCACTCTCCGGAAACCTTGCAAATTTCACTGGACAATGCTTTGAGAATCATCCCTCCAAGATAAAAATCTTTCCTCTTGGGAGCTTCCATCCTATCTCTACCCTCATTTGTCCTTTGATATTGACCTCTGCAACATGTCAACTTAAAAAGAAACACAACTCACCAGACAATATATATTAGTAGGAGTTTGATAAAAATATATTGAAAAAAAAACACACATTTGTAGAAATGTGACTCTTAGATGTGCTTTTTAAGAGTATGCAAATTGGAGTTTTGTGTTGGAAGTAGTTTTGCCTGGCAACAAGGACTCTAGGTTTTGTCATAACTGGATTTGCATTTCATCCTGCAGCAGATTGATGACAAAATTGGTCACAATTATTCACACCTGTTGTTGATCGCACCATTTGCAATGTGACTTGGCAGCTTATCATACCCTTGGACCTGAGCTGGCATTTTGACTTGCTTTGATTAGGAGGTATGGTAGAAAGGATTGTAAACTTGTTCCAATCCTAGCATATTAATGCCCTTGAAAATGTGTACCAAGTCTCCCAGAACCTTTCTTTTCCCATGTGAACAGAACCATCTCAGTTTGTTGCCTGAATTGAAACCCATATATAACAGAGCCCAGTCAAGATCACCAACGCTGTTTTATGACCCTTAATGAACACCAAATGCATGATGAGTCCACCCAGGAGGACAGACGGGGGGTCAGAGGGAACAAGGGTAGGAGAAGAATTTCCACATCCAAACAAGACAAATAGTAGATCTGAAAAATGTGAGCTCAAAACAAAAACAAGAAACTCACAAGAACCCTAAAACCAACTGATGCACTAAGTCAGTAAGCTTTGGTGTGCGGATTTGGGCAGTAGTACATGGTACTAGATAACTGATGTCATCTTTGTTTTTCACAATTGTCTTCTTGGGCAAGATTCTTAAAGTCTCTAAATATGAGTGTGTGGTTTTGCGTAACATAATTCTCTGTGTCCTTTTTACCCTTTTCAAAACAGGGCTAATAATAATACTTGATTCCTTTATCAAAGATTTTAACATCTCCCAGTTATTCACTTGTCTCCAGGTCTGTACCATATGAATGGTTGCATGTGATTGTGCACTAAAAAGCACAATCCAGCCATTTATCTAAATCCCATAGGCATGTGGCAGTGGTTCAGCCATTTGGCAGGCAGCTAGCAGGTGGTATGAATCGTCACACACCATTATAGTGAACAACTGGTCCAGAAATAACATACTAACTAGTTACCAAAGGAATCCAGGAATTTGGAAAACAGAACAATTCATTGCCTTGAGTAAATAACATTAACTAATGTCAGTGTGGATTTGAGTTTAGTCTCTGAACAAAAATAGAAGATCAAAAAAGGATTATACATGGGAAAGGTTTATAGATGAGCCTAGGTTTATTTAAAAGACACTACATCAAGAATCCAACTAAACTGAAGGATTTAAAGTTGTAACGTGAATGGAAATTTTGTCCAATAAATCTGCTGAGAGATCATGAAAAATAGACTTGTCAGAAGAAGAAAAGTAAGAAGGAGATTATGTATAGTTTTATTCATAGTGGACTTTGGCAATGGCCTTTGTAGGTTTGATATCACCCAATGGGGTCACTCAGGTCACCTCCTCCCGTCCCACAAACCTTCTTCCATATCAAATGATAAAAAATCTTTAATAAAGTTTTTTATAAATTCTAATGATAGAGTAACATGATAGATATAATTATAAATTGCTTAAATTAATGTCTCTTAAATGATATAAACTTTAAAAGCAAACATATCTTTAAAAATCTTTTCAATTAGATTATTAGTATTTGTGCAGAAGTCTTTTTATTTTTCTTCTTTTCTATTAGTTACTACTTCATTCTTTAAAATTAATTGACAGTAGTTCACAAATAGGAATTGTCACACTATTATAGCTAAAACAGGAAATTTGATGATATCAGTGACTACTAAACATTTAGTGCTTTAGTGAGTATACATGTGAGCTAGGCTACAAGAACATTTTGTAATTGCTATAAGTGACCATGAAGACATCTTTATAAGAAAATAATTAATTTCTGTTCAGACACTACACAAAAGTTTTATTGACAGTCATTTTATTGCTACCCCTTTTGGCACTTTCCCCAGTGTGGCTTATACTCCTGCCTGTCCTCAGGGACACAACTGGGCTTCAGAGTCTGAGAGAACTAAATTTCCTTTCTGCCATTCTCATTGAATCGCTGTGTGGTTTTGGAGACGTTTCCTCATTTCTCTGAGCTTCAGTTTCCTCATTTGTAAAATTAGTACAATCGTTCCTTACTCCTAGTGCTAATAAATGAATTGAACCACACGTATGGATGAATTTACAGTACCTGTAAAAGGCACTTCAGAATTGGTATGTTACTGTTATTATTGTTATTAATTAAACTGCATGCTGAAAATTTTATATTGCTGAAATATCTTTCTTGGATAACCATTTTTGTAGCCTCATATGTTCTGATGCAGCCTTTCAATTCTTCTGTACTTACCATACAACATTTAAAAAATTATGTATTTTATTAAAATGTTATTTTATTGCAGGCTCTTATAACTTGTAGCGCAATCCACACATCAATTATATCAAGCATATTTGTACCTATGCTCTCATCTTTCTTTTCTAGACATTTACTTTCCATTGAGCCCTTGGTATCAGCTCCTCTTTATCCTTCCCCCCTCCCTCATGACTCCTTGATGCATTTTAAATTAGTATTAGTTTCATATCGTACACCAACCACTGTCTTCCTTGACCCATGGTTTCTGTTGTTCATCGCCCTAGAGGGTGGTGTGTGTGTGTGTGTGTGTGTGCGCACGTGAGTGTAAGTGTTGATCATTGAGATAGGTTCCCCCTTCCCTTACCTTCTCCCTGTCCTTCTGGTATTGCTATTCCCATTCCTGTTCCTGGATTCCATGAGTTGGGAGTTCTTATCTCTTACGTGTACCAGTACACATGTTCTGAAGTGAGAGGCAGCACTGGGGTCATGATAGTGGGGGGTGAGGAAATCTCAAGGAACTAGAGGAAAATTGTGTGTTTCATCAGTGCTTTAAAAAAAAATCATTTTAGGGGCTGAGTCCCAGTGGCATAGTGATCATGTGTGGGACTGTGGTCCACAGGCTTGGCAATTCAAATCCAGCAGCAACTCTTCAGGAACAAGGCTGGGCCTCCTACTCCCACCAGGGCAGTGGTGCCAAAAAAAATCATTTTATTGGAGACTCGTATAACTATGATCACAATCCATCAATCCATCCATTGCATGCAAAGGACATTTGAACATTTGTTGCCATCATCATTCTCAAAACATTTTCTTTCTACTTAAGCCCTTGCTATTAGCTCCTCATATTTCCCCCGTACCCACCCCTCCTTCCTCATAAATTCTGTCATCAGTGCTTTACTGTGACCTGGTTAGCTCATGTGACTCCTTTGTGGGGAGATGTCCCATTGTTCACATGAGTTTTGAGTTGCTGCTCTGACCCACCTCATTCTCAACAATAAATTTTTGTTTTGTTTGTTTGTCATGGGTCTTCTGATGACTGTTACCCAGTCCCAATGATACCTTGTGATTGCACTGTCTGGTATACTTCTTTCATGTGGGCTTGTTGCTTCTCTGTTAGATGGATACTTGTTTAATTTTGAGCTTTTAAGACCCCAGATGATATATCTTTTAATAGTTTGGCACCATCTGTTTTCTTTGCCACATTTACTTAAGCACCCATTTTGTCTTCAGTGATTATGTTGGGAGGATGAGCATCTCAGAATGCCAGTTACTTGAACCAAGTGTTCTTGTGTTGAGGGAGGGCATGATCAGAGGCCCAAAGTCTGTCCACCTCAGTGTATTGCCATATAAATATATGTATATAGGCCAATACTTTTATTTTTATGAATTTATGCATTTACATATGTACACACCTATGCTTATCTATAGCTTCACTGCCTTGATCATTTGTTTCCATTTATCTTCCTCCTGCCCAACCATCATACTCACCATACTTCTGCCTCGTGATTCTTCCTCCCCCCTTGATTGCTAGTGTTCCAACACCTGCAGGATCTCTTCATCTTCCTTGCTGTTGATTTCAATTTCCTAGATTTCCCCCATCTATGACTTTTTTTCTCATTGCACCCTTCCCCCAAAACTTTCACTCCCAAGTCCCTCTGGAACAGTTGGTCTCATTGTTTTCTCTTCCAGCTTACTCCCATTCCTATCTTACATAAGAAGGCATAGCAACACCATCACAGAACAAACAAAACGAAAGCAAAAGTTTGAGAAAGCAAAGAGAGAAAAGGAGGAAAACACACAATTCCAGGTCTGTCCACTGACCTTTATGACTGTCTCCCCACTGTTCCTGGGGGAATTCTGGGAATTGTTCCTCTTACCCTGAAGCTTATTTTGGGATCTCTTTAGGGGCTTTGTGGCTTGGTTTTGCTCCCATTGCTGATGTGTTATGTTCCCTTCTTGGTTCACCCGACTGTGGAGGTTCAGAAGTGACTAGTTCCCATATGCTCCCAGTATTGTCCCCGTCACAATATGCTCCAGTGAGGGGACAACATGTCTCGAGCTGTTGTCAGTCCTACAGTGCTCTCTGTACCCTAACAGATCCATACAGAAATGTTATCCTCCAGACTTGGTGTGCCATTGTGGCACCTAGACTGACTCTCCCTTTTTCTTTTTGCTTCTTCGTTTGGTTCCATATGTATGTGTATGCTGGCCCCTCTCCCTAACCTGTAGGTTTGGTGTTCTCTGTTGCACATAGTTTGATTCTGATTGGGGCTTCTCCAATTGGTTACATTGCCTTCAAGATTTGGTGCCTTCAAAGTTTGGTCTGTACACTCCCAATTCTGAGGAGACATAACCAATACTCTCCCCTTGGTGGGTTATGCCCTGCTCCCCATGCCATCATCTCTCCTTTCCCCTTCTCTGTTGCCCCATTACCTGCTTTCCCCTTCTTTGTGCTGGATCAACATGTATCTCCATGTGTTTTGTCTGACCTCCACCTGACTACCTGTACTTCAACCTGTACATTGTGAGATAAGTGACTTCTCTTCTATACTTACTGTGCTGATTATTCTTAACTCAGGGTATCCATGTTGTATTTTTCCTTTTATGGTTTAGACATAAAACATTTGACACGAGTCATTCTGAAACATAAATAATGGTTTTAACAGTACACAATTCATTGGTGATCTACTGTATTGCCTTTAACTTGGTGACCTGTATTATTTTTATTTGCTGGGTTTAGCTTTTCTTTTCATTTTGTCCTATAAATTAAAGAAAATGAGATCATAAAGAGACATCTAAGAGTGGTGAACACTTACAGGAAAAAAAACAGAGTAGCATAGGGATTGCAGAGGTGAGGGATGGGTAATAGTGATAAAAAGGGGATTCTGGGAGTAAATAATGAAGGGTGTGGGGAGGGACACTAGACCTGGTCATGGTTGCACAACTCATTTTCAGGCAGTACAACCATAGAGGAAGGGGATACTCTCACATAGATGTGGTGATGATTGTACAATTCCCCTTGATATGATTGAGCAACTGAACTATTTATTTATATGATATATAAATTATGTGCTAATAAACAATTGGGGAAAATAAAATGTAAATATGAGTTTTAAGAAAATAAAAGAGACATGTGTTAAATATGCCATATCATGAAAAATAAATAAATAAATAAACTAGTCAAAATGTGGGGGAAACTCCCCTCAAACTTTACCACATAATTGTTCTACATTTTTTTTGTGAACTATGTAAAGTGAGGCATGAGTTCTTAACTCAGGGATTGAATTGAGCTTTTCTTTATGTGTAAGGGTTTTCTAGATCATTCTCTCTGATTCTTTCCCAATAAAATTAGTAAAAATTTAAAAATAGGGGCAATTTAGGATACAAAGTTGGGAATCATAATGAAAGTAAGTACACTTTTTTTTTCCTGACTGCTGACTTAATTTCCATCCCCCTTACTCACTGACATTTCCATTTTACTACTTTGAGTAAATTAAGTCATATTTCAGGTTAAACACATTGATGAATTTGATGTGTACTTTGAGTGCCTTCCAACCTATTTGTCTGACTTTTATAGCATCACATTGAAAAATATTCCCTTGTGCTATGTAGAGTATCCATTGGGAGTAGATTGCTAGGTCTTTTTTTCTCCTCGTCTGCCTTAATATAGAACACCCCCCCGCCCCTCCCTGAAGCCTGTCTACTTGAAGTAAGGTTGCTAGTATTTGAAACATGGGCAGCATTGCCTCTTGCATGCCAATCATACACAAGCCACCACAGCACAACAGATGGATGAAGGTTGGAAGTTTAGGTATATTTAAACTATGATCAGGAGAGACAAATCCCTAGAAAAGGACTAACTTACTAATGAACTAACTCAATGCCATTGAGTCTATGCTGATTCATAGTAGGACTGCCATTGGGTTACTGCCAAGGCTGTGACTTTCTCCCTCTGAAAGGCTGGTTGTTTCAAATGACTGGCCTCATGGACCACTTACCCACTGTGCCACCAGAGCTCCAGAAAAGCTAGCCGAAGCAGAAGGTCAGTGAAGAAGAGAAGGATACTTAATAAGATGGATCAACACCGTAGAATTAACCATGGGCTCAAAACATTTGTGAGAATGGTACAAGACTTGTTCTGCTGTAAATAGGGTATCTATGAGTCGGAATTGATTGTGCAGTTCTCTAACAACAATAAAAGCAGGTCCAATTATTAGTCAAAATTTTGGTTTACTTCATTTAGTTGTAGGTGTCACACAGCCCATGAGGAAATATTGATAGATGGAAAAAGAGAAGTTATTTTCACAACTGAGAAAGCAAGGTGCACTTTAGATTCATTGTCAACCTATCTTTCTTTTTAATAGTAAGGATTCTAGTGACTAGGCTCATATATCATCATTTTTATAGCAACAACAAACTTTGTTTAGTATCAAAGTGTATAACTTTAGTATTTTAGAACTGTAATGGTAAAATCTCCAAAATAATAAAAGCCATAAACACAAAAATAGATGAACTAAGTAGATATAGGGTTTCCTTTCAAGTTCAAGTACATTTTTTCTCTGATTGACTAATAGTGAGATTTTCAGTATCTGACGGTATTTGACTGCTATTAATAAGGTTTTTAGGGCACCTCAAATGTGGACAGAATATTTCTTCTTCACAGTCCATTCCTTAGTCTGGAAGCTCTGCTGGGACCGCTTTAGTTTGAGTGACCCTGTTAGCATTTGAAGTACCAGTTACATCACTTCCAGCATCAAAGAAATTGGCAAGGCATCACAGTACAAGAAACAAACAGGCAAGAGTATTTCTATTCTGTTACATGGTGGCGGGGGGGGGGGGGGGAGGCTACGTCAAAATAAATTCATTGGTATAAATGAATCCATTCAAAGTAGTTTTGTGCCTAAAGGAGAGATTCAACGTGTTTATTCAAGGAGTAAAATTAAGTGACCTACCTTAGATAGTAATCACCTTATCTGGTGTCAATTTGAGGAATACCAGTGTAGGGGTGGAATCCAGTCTGTCAAACTGGAGGTAGCCAATGAGACACCTGTGTGGGCATGGCCTTCTCCTGAGAATTATAGGAAATGTGGTAATCCCTTCTTGGAGGCAGGAGACACTATCTCTCTTGGTTCACTTCCTTGGAGACTTTCTACTGAATGCTCCCAGACTGAGCGATTCAACTGACAAGGCTGGCTCTGTGGGAGACATTTCTGAGGAGAAGTCACATAGGCGTCTTGAAGTTGGAATTCAGGGTGCCTGATCTAGAGGAAGACTTTTCCTCTCTATTATCTCTGTGGGAAGGTCCTCTCTATTATCTCTGTGGGAAGGTCATTGTCTCTTTAGCTTCCCTTTCCTGGTTCCTTGGAAATCTCCATAGGAATTGGCATGCATATTTTCCCTCACTCTGACCATTGTCCTCATTGTTTAATGTATTTTATATTTGAAACGTGATTATGTCTCAAAAGAAAGTGCCTGAAATCTCACTCTCCACTAATCCTGCCTTATTAAGATAACAGAAAACCCACTCACAAATGAGAGTATACCAACAGGTGAGGGTTATTTTTAGGGGACCAAATTCAGTCATAACACTCATGTTGTGTGTCTGACTGCACTCCGTGGATTAGTCAGTCTACTTCTAAGGGTTTGTGCCAGGTCTCCCATGAAGGGACACACCATATGTTCCCATCCAACTGCAAGGAGAGTTGGGCAAAACTGATTAACTGTGCAGGCAGCTTGGACTACAACAGAGGCCTTTTCTTTATTTTTGGCCTAACTTGTGATATTATGACTGTGTCAACTTGTTAGTTGAGAAAGAAAGTCTCCTTGGGTAGAGACTCAGCTCTTGAGAGATCTTTTCATTCACTTCTGGGGAAGCCTTTTCTGTTTAATTTGTCAAGTTCAAAGAGCAGCCTAAGGAAGGGCATTTACTGCTCCAGCTTTTTCTAGAGCATTCACATTTGTTGTCACTATTGATCACCGAATACATATAAAAACCAAGTCTATGATTAGCCAGAGTGCTCGAGGCACTATTACAAGATTATTGGTCTTGGGTTGACTTAGTTTATGTCAAGCCAGAACGTGTAAACTGTGTCTGTGTGTCAGATATGGTGATTCCAGTTTGACTGTGGTGCTGAATGGTGTGCACCATGCATCAAGCTAATGGATTAATAAATCCAAACAGTAATTGAATTTCTGCATTAATGATAAGCATTACTTTCAAAGAAAAAGAAAGGCATTCAAGGGAAAACAAAATAGTCCAGGGAAGGTAGCATTCTACCATGATTTGTATTACCAAAGGGCAACTCTGCAGCAGGGGAGCACAGAGCAGCGAGGCAGAGAGAGAGCCTGCTAAATCTCTTCCATAGAGAACAAGGGCAGATGAGAGCAGACATTTTCTGAGTGAGGCTCCTGTCTCACCTTTTCAATACAATTTCTCATCTGCCTAGGATCTCTGCCCGAAGGCAATAGTATGTACATAGTGATTATGTAGATGTGTTTTGGAGCTAGGAAGATTTCAGTTTGCCTCTGTTCTGCTGTTCGCTGACTATGTTGTCTTAGGTTCCCAAACTCCAAACACATTATCATGGAGCAGATTCTGACCCATCATGACTAGACTATGGGTGTTTCTGAGGCTGTACATATTTTCTCTCTCAGAGCAGCTGGTGAGTTGCATCTGCTGACCTTATAGGTGATAGGAACCCACTAAGCCACGAGAAGTTCCCCGTTCCTGATTCTGAAAACTGAAGGGATAATCTCATTCTAGATTTCATTGAGATTAATATGTTTGCTTGTTTATTCTTCCAACATCCTCTAAGAGGGAAGTAAAAGTTTCTTTAGAGACTTACATATAAATAAATATAGGAAGAAGAATGCAGCAAGAGGATTGTCGGAAGGCATTTTAACAGCCCGCAATATGCAGATGGCACAATGTTGTTTGCTGAAAGTAAGGAAGACCCAAAGTTCTTTCAGATAAAGATCAAGTTTGCTGCTTTCAGGATTGATTGTGACTCTATGTAAAGAAGACCAAAATCCTCATGACTACATGAATAGGTAACATCATGATACATGGAGAAAAGATTTAAGTTGTCAAGGATATTGTTTTGAAAAGCAAGGCTGTTATTTTTAGAATTGCGGTACCCCTGCCACAAGCCATGGTGTTTTCACTTGCCTCAAATGGATGTTAAAGTTGGACATTGAATGAAGAAGATTGGAGAAGTATTGATGCATTTGAATGGTGGTGCTGGAGAAGAATATGGAAAATACCAAGGTCTGTTCAAAGAACAATCAAATCTGTCTTAGAAGAAATATAGCCGAGTGTTCCTTACAGGCAAAGAGGATAAGACTTCATTTTACATATTTTGCACATATTGTCAGGAGACATGAGTCCCTAAGGGACATCACGGTCGGTAAAGTGGAGGGGCTGTGAAAAATAGAAAGACCCTCAGGGAGATGGAGTGACACAGTGGCTGGAACAATGGACGCAGGCAGAGGAACAATTGGGAGGATGGCACAGGACTGTGCAGTGTCTCCTGTCATGCAAAGGATCACTATGGGTCAGGATAGAGTCAATGGCACTTGACAAAACCAACAACATGTAAATATTCATCACCCAGACTCTGAGACTCCACTTCTTCAAGTTGTTCTGCATTCTCCCTGATTGTATAGAAACCTACCCTTCTAACTTATTCTGCTCCCTGTATGTTGGTAATTTAGGAAAAAAGCATGCATTTCCTTGAATCTTTATTCATATCATTGTTGAAAGCACACAAGGCTTGTTTTGGATTGAATTTGTGTACCTTCAAATGATGTGTTATAAATCCAAACCTCTCTGTCTGTTTTGATAGGCTTTTTGTCAAATCAACAGGACCAGCATTCTCAGTAGTTTGGTAGTTAAGGCTGCCTCCCATTATGTGAGCTATTGTAATGTTATTAATTCCATGATGGTACCTACTTTGAGGAGACAAGCAGTTGTGGGAAGAATAGGGTTGGAAGTAACCCTTTACTAATGATGTTTCATTGGGGGTATGGCCTTCTTACTATTCAAACAGGGAGCGAGAACGTCTTCATTTTTGTTGGTTTGCATCTGCATGTGGTTTATTGAGCTCTGGTTTTTCAGCCTTGAGTCAACAGCTTGAAATATTACCTCCTGATTCTGGGAGACATTCCATCTGCCTACCTTGAATGCATCTGCCTCTGCCTCTACCAGGTGTGCGCTTCCTGCTTCATCTTCCGGCTTCCTGGTTCTTCAGTGCATATGCATATGCATATATACATCTCTGGTTTTGCTTCTTTAGAGAATCTAGCCTAACACACATGTGTTTAAAATTCCATTTGAGAGGAGCTGTCTTTGCTATGTTAATGAGGCACATAGGATATATTTTAAATTAACTTCTTAAGATACACAAAAGAATTTAAGCAAAGCAGAGCAGAGATGGGGTACATTACATTTCAAGACATGAATAACTCCAGATCTAAATTCAGGGTGGAGGTTTTAGGAGAAGACCTCTTCTCTTTTCTCCAGACGAGAGAGAAAATCCCTCTCCTAAGCCTCCTCCCTGAATTCAGACTTTTAGCCTCAACTGTGAGAAAATACATTTCTCTTTGTTAAAACTACCAATTCTTGATATTTCTTTTACACCAACACTAGGTAACTAGCAAAGCTCCTTTAACTGATAGTTACTGCTTTCTGCCAACACTTTAAATTGCTTTTCTTGCAGGCTATTTCAAG
The DNA here is from genome assembly GCA_004026705.1 of Nesogale talazaci. Classification (NCBI taxonomy): domain Eukaryota; kingdom Metazoa; phylum Chordata; class Mammalia; order Afrosoricida; family Tenrecidae; genus Nesogale; species Nesogale talazaci. The sequence goes on from PVJH01001047.1 coordinate 91,932, forward strand.
ATTTCTGTGCCTTCTTGTTTCACACATCATATCTGGGTCTCATTGTAAAAACCGTCTGGCTACTACTCCTTGAGTTTTCTACACAGCCAGTGCTTCAAAATACTGCAATCCATGGAGCAGCTGAATGTCTTCATTGATTTTTGTGCCTTCTGATGATTGGAATATTCATCACCTCTGTAAGACTAGCATGAAGAACATTTTTGCCATTGTTCATGTATGTAAAATCTTGGGTGTCTCTACATATACCTGTATGTGTATATTTTTATGAGAGAGTGCAGGTTTTTCATTAGGATCTCAAGTTGTTGTTTTTAATTCAAAACATTATGAATCATTCAGTAAAGCTGCTGTCTAAAATTCTACAACTATCCCAAAGGCATGGGTTTCACAGGCAGGCTACATTTCCTTGATTCTCTTCTATTGTGCGAGTGGATTTAGAGATGCGTACCTTTATAAAACCTTAATCATCTCTCTTTTGCTTTCTTTACTTACCCCACACTCCCCTAGGGGAAGTTTTCTGTCCTGAAACCACATGTTTTAAAGCCTGCCAACCTCTTCCATCCTCTTTACTCCATTGCCAAATCGTGCCTTTCCTTTCCACCCCAAAACTCTTTAAAATCACCTCCTTTAACATTTCCAAGTATAGAGCTAATGCCATTCTTTTCTGTTCTGTTTTCGGATCTAGTTGGAACCTAGCACATTTGTGATCACAAATATTTACCTATTGTCTTCAGAAAGGTTAGAACTCTGGTTTACTGGTGTCATACATTTGGCTTCCTAATTATATTCATAGGCTTTGTGAAAAGAACAGGTGCCTGAATTGTGCAAAAGATTTTCACTCAGCTGGTAATGGAAGGTTTGGCAATTTGAACTTACTTCTCTGTACAACAAAAGAAATGCCTAGTAATTTGCTACTGAAAATCTTACAACCATGAAAACCTCATGAATTCTGGATTTACTGAAAGTGATGAGTCCTTGAGATATTTGCTTCAGAGAACCAAAGATTGCAGCTTTCAGCATGGATTACCTTTCACTGTAAAGGAGACTGAAATTATAACAGCTGGACCAATAGTTGACTTATCATAAGTGGAGAAAAGGTTGAAGTTGTCAATGATTTGGTCTTGCTTGGATCCACAATCAATGCTCATGGAAGTAGCAGTCAGAAATCAAAAGACATGTTGCATTGGTTAAATCTGCTGCACAAGATCTCTTTCGAATATCGAAACTCAAATATGCTACTTTGAGGAATAAGGTGCACCTGACCCAGGACATAGAGCTTTCAATTGTCTCATATGTATAAGAAAATTGGATAATGAGTAAGGAAGATTGAATATTTGATGTCTTTGATTGTGGCACTGGAGAAGCATATTGAAATTACCATGAGTTCTAAAAGTACAAAGCAATCTTTGTTGGAAGAGGTAATTCCACAGTGCTCCTTAGAGGCAAGGATAGCGAGACTTGATTTTACATACCTTGAGCATGTTATCAGGAGAGACCCATCGCTGGAGAAGGACATCATGCTTTTGAAATGTAGCGGGGCAGGGAAAAGAGGAAGGCCCTTGAGACAGACTGGCATGGCAGCTGAAACAGTGGACTCAAGCTTAGGAAAAGTTGTGAGGATGGTATGTAGGACTGGGCAGTTTTTCATTCTGTCATGTTCATGGTCTTTAGGGGTCATGACTGATTTCGTGGCACCTAACACCCAATGAGGTGCAGTGGTCATGTGTTGAGCTGTGACGGGCACTTCAAAACGACCAGCTGCTCCTCAGGAGAAAGACTGAGCTTTCTGCTCCTGTCAAGGTACGTTTTCCAAAGCTACAGAGGGCTGCCAGGAGTCAGCATTGACTCGATGGAAGTGGGCTTCGTTTTAGTTAAATGACAACTACAACAAGGGTTACAGCCTTAGAAGCTGAGAGGGATAGTTCTACCAAAGCTTACAGGGTTCTTATGGGTAAGAATCGCGTCAATGGCAGTTGATTTTGTTTTGTCTTTTTATTTCACCACTTAACCAAACTTACTTGCATAGACTGAATTTTGACCCATAGCAATTCTAGGAACAGAGTAGAATTGCACCTGCACATCTTCATAGGAGTTGAAAGTCTCATCTTTCTCCACATAATCACCTGGCAGGTTTAAAATGCCCATCGGATAGTTCGCAGCCCAGCGTACAACTCACTACACTACTGCTTTTCCTACCTAGTAGATAGCATGTGTAAGTGGTAACAAATATTAACACTAGTATTTCATTTTTATGTTCTAAGGAATATTTTTTTAAAACCCCACATCATTCCCATTGAATCACTTCTGACTCATGTTGACCCTCTCAAGCAGATTAGAGGTACTTCATGGGAGCAGCTGTTGCTTTAAGGGTATCAAATTGCCATATGCTTCTGTAGTTCACTGACTGGTAAGTTTATTATGCCGATCTTTGGGTTGACAATTGAGTCCACTTACTGACCATGCTACCAAGACTCCATGCTAGCAGGACTCCTCAGTGAAACTTTGTATGTGTTGATGCATTATTAAGTAGAAGTTCTATTTCTGCCTTTGCCATGCTCTGTTGTAGACAGTACTTTCCACACCAAATCTAACAGCCAGTGGGCAGGTAATGGCTCCTGGCTAACTCTATGGAATGCACACACATACACACTGAAATGAAGCGTATCATTGTCAGATGATGAGACCCTCAGGCTGTCTGCTGTCCAGAGTGAGCAATGGGGAGGAGACAACAGCTGCTTCTGATGCTTCCGGTAATTATGATGGAGGATGATTCAATTCCATGTAGGATCCAGGACCTGAAGGGAACAATCTGGGCTAAGTCAGCATGTGCCTAATGAAATCATTTAGCTTGGGCTGCGGCCGTACCTACCACAAGCTGTGATCTACTGTGTTCTAACAAAGCAGCCCTGGGAGATGCTGCTGCTTGGACAGGAGAGGGCAGAGGGGAAGAATGCTTAGGAAAATACACTGCTTGCATCTAAGCTTCCAAATGTGTACCTCTACCCAAGTGAATTGGTAGGTGAGGTTGGAAAAGAACTTGGTCTCTCTCTCACCAGAGGAGAAGTCTCCATTATTAAATGAAGGGGCGGCACTTTTCTAAGATCATCTCTCAAAATGAGCAGGCTTTTTCAGTCATTGTTATCAAGGTCATAGTTGTAATGATTTTCTGTCACTCTAAACGGTTTCTGGCACCTTCCCATGGAAAATGAATCAGGTTCCGAACAGATGTTCTGTTTATTAATAAGCCACAATGTGGTTGTCAGGGATGGGAATCAGAGAGTAAGCAACCAGAGCCTGGTTATTACCTGATACATGATTTCCTGCCCTCTTTTCTCCAAGGAAGATCACTGAGGCAAGTGACACATGGACATCAAGTGATGGCACCGATGGTTAATATAATGTTTTCCTTTTTCTTATTCATTATATCAATTGGAGAATTTCAAAAGTACTTAAGAATGTGATGTGGAGACGTTTTGAACATTTGGAGGCTACGCATTTCTAACGAAAGATGAGTGCTAGCTCATATACTTCTTTTGAGGACAGTTCAAACACCTCCATCAAAGACTCTTTCTGAGAGGGTGGGTCTATTTCAATGCCTGTATTATGTCCTTTGACATCTGCAGCCTACTGGATTTTGTGTCAACTCAGCTGGGCCAAGAATTTCGACGACTACTCACCCAATACCTAGCACTCCCTCATGATGTTACTTAACACAATGTAATCTATTCCATGATAGAATCTTCAATGAGCATCCCATCAGGAAGTAGATTATGGTGAAATGCAAAAGCTTTACTCTAGTCAGAGCCCTGATTCAATTGAAAGGAAGTTCCTTTGAGTTGTGGCTGACTTCTTAAATAAGAAGATGCATTGGAAAAGCATATTTGTTTTGATGGGTTTGGATTCTGCATCTGGATCATCAATCTCTAGTTCTTTGGACTTGAGACAGTCACTAGTCTACCACATTGTCTGATGATCTGGGGAGCCATCAGTGGATCATTTTCTAGCCTGCTGACCAAGGACTCATCTTCCTCTGCAAACTGTGGCCTGTGATGTTCCTGCCCATCTTGGGTTCATCAGTCCCTGATGTTACATGGGTCAAGAGAAACATCCCACCGAATCTCTGAAACCTGAATCTGAAACCTTACAGTTTACTCCCTTAGGATGGCTTTCCTCCAACAAAAAAATGACCATTCTTTAAAAAGTGTGGATACAGTCTATATAACATCTTTGAAGTGTGATTGTTCCCATAGGTACAAATGAAGATACCACCAAAATAGTGTTACTGTTTAGGGTCTGGGAGTCTGCTTGGATTTGGAATGGAATTGCCTGCTTTTATAACTGCATGAGACATTTGCTTGATATAAATTTCCAAATATATGTGAAGACACAAACTTTATTTGTTTGGGTTCTGTAGAGATCCTAACCTAAGATACTTGCTTTCTTAACAACATAGTCATTCAGTATGTGGTTGTTTTTAAGTTTCTAAGAGATAAACTTGTATTAACCTGCCTTATGGCATGGCCAATCATTACCTCAATTTAAAAAAACCCAGAAATTATTCTGGAAGTTATTAGCCAGTAAAATCAGTACTTTTCTCTAGAAAGTCCTTTTTTTCTATATCCCAGATTGGACTCCCAGAAAATCTCTTGTGGTCTAACTGTAATTGAACAATTCCTAAATGCACACATGCATACTAAACTCACACATATAAAGGCATGTCAACACTCACCTAGCATTGCAATAAGTCCACAGTAAGTATATGTTAGGGTGTGATATATTTTCGAAATGAATGAAGCCTTATTAAATAAACCAATGGAGTAACACCATTTTAGTGGTATCTTCATATATACCTATGGGAACAATCACACTTCAAAGATATTATATGGACTGTATCCACACTTTTTAAGGAATGGTCATTTTTTATTTGAGGAAAGCCAAGCTAAGGGAGTATTCTGTAAGGTTTAGAAAGAAGTTGGGGACTGATATAGGTCTGGTCACTAGAGCTCTTCATTGTCTTTTTAATTAAAAATATTATCTAATAACTGAGGCATAAAAAACAGTAATGGGACCAAACCATTCAAAAAACCCTTGGGCCTTAAAATTAAATTAAAAAAATAATAGCATGCAAGTAGTCTTGTAATTACTAGGTTAAAATGACTAATTTTTAGGGAATTTTGAAAGCCTTTAAATTGTGCTCATACTTCCAGGTAACACAACACCCAGAGGTGACCCTGTACTTTTGCTTTGACTTGTCTGTGACCTTGTTTGAGAAAATATGCTGATGCTGGAAAACTTCTCACCACTTGGAAATAATTTTTGAAATAAATCAATTTCCAAAATATAGAATGAATCTTTGTGAACACAAAGTAAGAGCAGTGTCAACTAGATAAAAATACTTCTCTATCTGAAATGGTCAAATGTATCTAATAATGTTTTCAAATAATTTTACAATGAGCAGAATCATATACTAAAATACACTCACTAAGACATCTTAATACTGATGACCCAAAACACTACTGTCTGTGCCTGAGTGACCACGTTTTTCTCTTTATATAAGTTTAGAATATATTCTAAATTATCAGAAAAAAATAAGTAAAACATCCTTCACTCATTTGAATAACATGAAAACAAGGCAGACAGCTTTAAATTAAGATTCCAGAAGGAAGTAGCCATTGAAATAATCCAAGCAACACATTAAACAATTTAAATTAAGACTACTCCTTTCTCGAAATTTTAAAGGGTATACTGGTAACATTTGTGACTGACTCAAGTTTTTTAATTTTGAATAATATTCTATGTGGCCAACCTTTCTGTGACAGTACTATAATATCATGTATACTCATGACAGGGAATCACAGCTGACGTCTCTCAACATGCACACATTGCATAGCCTGGAATTAACTAACTTCCATTGATGTTACATTGCTCCTGTAGAATCTCTCCATTAAAGAGGACCTTAGTGCAACATGAGTTTCATAATTCTACTTTCACACAAACTTTCAATTCTGAACATTTTTTCTTAGATTTACCTAACTGATGTCTCTGTTGCATTTATTATATATATAAATATTTCAGCATGGAGCCACGTTGAGGTTTGCTTGTAAAATATCTCCTTCAACAACCAAACAAATGAACATTTTCAACATATGGACTCCCACTCAAAGAGCAGAACTTCAGGGATTCTTAGGATGTCCGCCTTTACTGGAGCAGAACGATTCATCTTTATCTTGGAGCTTGTGGTTAAAAGGTCAACATCATTATGATCACATAAACACCATGCAGTGAAGGTGAGTTTGCTGCCTTAGACTTGGCTCCCTATAGAAACAAAAATAGTGCTATATGAACACACACACAGATTTGTATTCAGAAAATGGCTCACACAGTTGTAAAAGTGGGTTTGTCCAAGTCCCAGCGGGTTCCACGTCTGTGGGTCAGATGGTAGGCTAGAGGCTTCTCCTGACTTGTTGCTGTGGCAGTAGATAAACCCAAGAGAAGGCCGATGGATTCAGAGGTGAAAGAATTCAAGATCAGCAGAGCAGGTGTGGTAGTTACATATTCTGTTGTCAATTTGTGACTTTAGAGTGAAGGGGTGGAGTTTAACCTGTCAATCAGATCCCAGCTTGATGCCCTCACTTGGAGGCACTAAGGCATAAATAGCTCTGCCAGACATTACTAACTACGCATTACATGGAGCTATGCTACATGGAGTCCTGGTAGCTGGAGGAGCCATGTGGAGACCCCTGCTTGCGCTGAGATGCTTCTACTGCCACTGAATCCACAAGATTTTCCACCCACTGACTGTGATATTCCCGCATTAGCATTATTGCATGGCTTCATGAGTCTAAAGAGGAATTTATGGACTAGTATCAGACATATGGGCTAATATTGGACTATTGACTTGATCTGGTCTAGCTATAATGTTTTCTTAGTGTACAAGTACACTTTCTATACAGATTTTTCTTTTTTTAATCTTTTCTTTTAGCTGTTTCTTATACACATAGACAAGTATGTCTATGAATTTTCTCATCTACCTGGTTTAATGCAGCAGGTTTGTGACTACAGAGGTGATGATGAATACAACGTCTGCAGGCCAGATGACAGGTCACTGAGAGGTCTTACTTTGGGACTATAATCATGGCAGTTTGGAATCACCCATCCCTCTGTGGGAGAAAGATCAGGGCTTCTAATCACATAAGTGTTTACAATATCAAAAACTCACAGACAAGTCTACGCTGACCTATCTGGCCACTATGAATTGGCATCAACTGGTAAGCAGAGAGTGATAGGAAGCCATTGGTTCCAGTCCAAAGGTTGATGAGTTGGATACAGGATTCAGACCCAATAAAAAACAAGAAAACTGTCTCACAACATCCACTTTTATTGGAAAGAAGATACACACCCAAGGAAACTTCCTTTTCGTTGCTTGAATCAGGGTTGTGATCTGAGTAAGAGTGTTGCATCCTACTCTAATATTACCACTACTTAATGGCTCATAGCCAACCCCATAATGGAGAAAATTATACCACATAATGGGATTGAGAATACTGCCCCAAATAAATTGACACCAAATCTACTATGCCACCGGGGCTCCTGAATATATCTTCCTAAGTACTAAAACCGAGCTGCCATTCGAGAGGCCATTGCTACTCACAGTAACCTTATTAGGAGTTTCAAAGCCCACAGAGCCTTATCGTTCTCCTGCAGAGTGGCTGGTGGATTTGAAATGCTGACCTTGCAATTAACAGCCCAGTGTCTAACACACCGTACCTCCAAGGCTCTCTAGCTATCTATCCCCTTTTAAACTGCTCTCTCTTCTAGCTGAGGAATGATATTATTCTCAGGTGATATTTGAGAATGTTTGAGTGATGTTCAGTTGGGTGCTACAGGCATCTAGTGGGTAGATAGGACCAGAGATATCCTACAATTCAAAGGAGAGCACCCCCCACACCACCAACAAAGAATTACCCATGGCAAAATGTCTGTAGTGTCAAGATTTTGTAAAGTAATATAGTGACGCTAAGCCTTTCTCTGCACAAGAAAGCCTTAAATGTGCAGAAGACAGTGATTGTGATCTCGTCGCCTCTGTTGCTCCAGTTATGCATTTGTCATTAACATAAATGTAGTGACTAGTTACATTTGTAGCTAATTCTTTTTATCAACGCGTGGTCTCCAGATCTTGTTGAGGCCCTTTAATTTCCCAGGGTCTTGTTCTATGATTTTCAGTACTACAAGATATTTTCTCCTTTCTCTTACTGAGATCAGTATATGCTCTACAGTTATATGCTCTGTTTAGAAAATAGTTTTTAAAGGATAAATGAATCAGTGGTATAAAAAATCAAAGAAGAGTGGAAAATGCAATGTCTTTTGAATTCCCTAAAGAGAGCTTTTCAATTAGGAAGATTTAAAAGAAAAACCAGATGCCTCTTTTACTAGCATTGACTTGTCACTCATTGAAGATGGCTTGTAATACCTCAGAGCTCCAATTGGGGGAGCCCCATCACTAACTCAGAGGCTGGAAGAAAGTATGTTTTTAAGAACACATTTTTTAAAAAATTTCTTTAAGGAAAATAAAATGTCTTCATTACTTTCTGACTTGTTTGTATGCATTAAGCACCAAGGGGGTATATAACAACACTACTTTTATCTCATGGTTAGAAAAATTGTAAACGAAAGGTCCACGACGAGCGCTCCAGCTCGATTGCAGAGCTTAAGAAAATCTAGTTTCTTTTTCACAACTCCTCCAATGAAAAGGTGTCCGGGGAAGATGCCAATGCTTAAAGCATAACTGAAAGACTTCATGTTTGTTCCCACCTAGGGAAAAATACATGGCAACCTCATTCCCATGAGTCCTAGTTGATTCTGATAACTGACCCCTCAAAAGGGAAAATGCAATCCGTCCATCTTTCCGTATTGTGGAGGAGACCATATCTTTACAATGTACTTGTTTACAAAGCAGTGTCTAGCGCCCCATGTTTCCTTTGTGTTCTAGGACATGCACAGTTTAGATATGAGACTGAAGCTGAAGTGGAACCTTACTCTTCAGGAAGTAGTCCACCCAATTCTGCCCTCTGTACACTGGTCATGCAGTGAGCCCGTTCTCGAGTGTCAGAAATCACAGGGGATGTGTTGGTGCCCTTTGCCTTTCCCAATGCATGCTTTCTTCCCAAAGCTCACTGAAGTCACCAGATAAACCAGAAGATACAGCTGTTTGACATTCAGAGTGTTCTCGACCTTAAAAAGCAACAAGACTCATTTTACAGCCAGAGACAGGAGTCTCCAGGCACGTCAGAGCAATGTTTCTCTAGAGAAGATGTTCACGTGTTCAGTGGCCGCTTTAGCCCTTCCCGGCAGACTCAGTTGCCGTCAATGGTCTGCCAGGAAACTTTCTGCCCTCAGTTTATGCCTGTTCATCTCTTTCCTTCAGACTTCCTGGTGCTCCTGATTCTCTATTGTTCACCGTGTCTGTCTTGGTCAATATTACTCACTGCCATCAAGTTGACGTTGATGCATAGCGACCCATTAGGACAGGGTAGAACTGCACCTGTGAGTTTCTGAGACTAATTGTTTAGTTGCTTATGGGAGGGGAAACCCAGTCTTTCTTTCGCTATGCCACCAGGGCTGCCTATCATTCAAGGCTGTTTCCTTCTTGGCAAGTTATTATTGTTGCCTATCATATCCCTAATCCATGCCTGCTGACCTGCCCTAGCACTGGGTTCTTTACTTATACCAACCAGAAACATGCTTTGAATTTCATTTTCTGTGGATTTTGGTTCTTTATCAATGGGAAAATCAAGCCAAACCTTTTTAATTTTTTTCAGAATAAGATAGGATTAAGTCGTGAGAACACATTGGTTTTAGTCAAGGAGCTCTCAGTTTCAAATTCAGCCTGCAACTTAATATTGAACAGATCCTTGACTGTTCAATGAAGTAATAAATACATTTTCATATTTGTGGAGATAAAATACCGTACATGAAATCACAGTATACACAACCAAATGCATATAAACATTCATATGCTATGCTACAAGCTGACTTTGTTTAATGTCTATCAGTTGAATCTTACTGTACTATGACACTCTTATGAAGTAAAGTTGTTAAATCATTCTGGAAAAAAATTCAAGGACATAATCTAAAGGTTAATTAGAGATCAGATAATGGAGTGAATGCATATGGAACATTATATAAAGCAAATGTGGATTAAAGGAAGGTTGCTTACCTGAAACCAGAATAAATGTTATCCCTGAAGAGAGAACATATATAAAAATTATTTTGCAAAAAATGTCCCATCTTATATAATGGGTCAAATTGCTCCCCCACAATAAGTGCCATAAATCCTAACCTGTGTGTACAGTTAGACTCACATTTGAAATAGGTTGTCTTTGCTCTGTTAATGAGGGAGAATTAAGAAAGGCTGTGTCTTGAGCTAGTGTCTTTTGAGATACAAAACAGCTTAAATAAACTAACAGAGAAGAGGAAAAAGAGATGTCAAGTGACATGAAACTTACATAGGATCAGAAGAGATAAGGACTTTCCTTGTAAAAGAAGAAAGTCTCCCCTTAGTGCTTGCACCCTGAATTCATGCCTCAAGCTTTCTGAACTGTGAGAAAATATATTTCTGTTTGCTGAAACCATCTACTTAAGGTATCTGTGCTATAGTAGCAGTGATTAAATATAACACCAGATAAAGGCAACATAGCCTGATTTTAGGTTTTATAGTTATGTAACAAGTTAGGGTAAGCAAAATATACAGAGATAAATTGAACTTCTTGTATAGCCTTAATCTGGCCAGCTGCAGAGAAACAAAACAAAGTTGTCCAATTTTTTGCTTTTGTCTTCCTTCCATCACCAGGCTGCATGCAAATCAATTGATGTCTACATATTTCCATTTCCTATTGTAGAAGATAAAGTGGTGGGTCCATCATGATCGCTAATTACCTAACCAGCACTATGAGAGGAATTCTCTTAACCTGGGAGATCTTTATTTAGATTCCCCATCCTCTTTGTTCATGACGTTGCTTGTATTATTTACTTACGTTAAAATGAAAGATGCATTTACAGGATAACTTCATATAGACTACAAGTTTCTAGATGTGGAGGTATGCATGTCAACTGAGTCTACTGTTGACAGGTTTCACTGTGTTCTGGAAATTGAGGAGAAGAATATCAAATTGGTTCTGGTATTTCTCAACCCAGTCTAGGTGCTAGATGCATTCTTCTTTATAGAATCACTGCTCGTTCAGCGAACTCAAGGGGTCGACCATTTGTTTTAGCACTAGGAAAAGCTGGACATGTGGCTCACAGAAACTCACTGTCACTGAGTCCACTCGGAACCAAAGAGACCCTCTAGGGCCCAGTAGAACTGCTCCTAGATGGCAACTACTTACAGGAGTAGAAAGTCTAATCTTTATTTCTGGTGGTTTTGAACTGCTATCTTTGTGGTCATGCAGCTCAGTGTGTCATCCCTGTTTGATCAGACAGCTCTGTTGGAGCATAGTGGAAGGCACTAAAAATACTGGGCATTTTGTATTGTTGAACAGACTTGAACCACGATTGGCCAAATGAGTGGTAACATGAAGGCAGTTGTGAGAGACTGCTACTACTTTTTGGCAAAGAAAAGGAAAACTAACCTGGTGTGTTAACCCCTGCTACATTGGCACTCAATTCAATGACAACTGATGGCGGCCTGTGGGTGCCACCTTGGTTTCCATATGGTTTGGCAGATGATAAGGGAGGTGTCATATGCTCTGCCTCTCCACGGGGTCCTTCTCGTGATTCTCTCAGCCATATTTCTCAATCTCCATCTTTTTCTCTACACTCTTGGACAGGGCAAACTTAGTTTTGCACTTTGGATGGGGTCATTCACCTATGGTCATTCCAATTTATTTTTTTGTGGATAAATTCCATATTCTGATTTTTTTAGGTTTTCACCTTTTGACACACAAAATCCTTTTCACCTTTTTTTAAAATCTCTCAACATTTCAGTTCTTACTTAAATACTTCCAGCTTTCATGAGTATTGCTGTTGAACTAAGCTTCAAGTGACTATTTTGGAAGTCAAATACTAAAAAGCGACACTTTGGCTGTGCTTTCCACCCTTAGCAATCTCAGTTCTTCCTAAGGCGATGGATGTCTCTGTGAATAGCAGGTCATACAAAAAGAGACATGCATGTTGATAGATTTTAAAGCATTATAGCATAATAGGGTGATTACAAGGCTCCCCACTCACTCACTCACTGTAATCGAGTCAATTCTGACTTATAATGACCCTGTATGGCAGAGTAGAACTGCCCTTTTGAGTTTTCTATGTTTTAAATCTTTATGGAAGCAGAAAGCCTCATCTCTCTCCCATGGAGCAACTGGTGGATTCATAATGCTGACCTTGCTGTTAATAGTCCAACATGGAATTCACCATGCCTTCAGTGCTTCCAGGCCACTCCTACAAGTATGCAACTCATTGATACAGCAGGTAATTTCTAATGCCCTGTTGTTTGTCCAATATATGAAAGTCTTTTTGGTGACTGAGACACAGAGCCTGTCTTCAAGGAGCTATTGCTATTGTTAGGTGCCATCTAGTTGTTTCCAATTCATAACGACCCCAGGCATAAGAGAAGGAAGGTTTATCCGATCCTACACCATCCTCCCAATTATTGTATATTTGAGCTCATGGTTGCATTCACAGCGTCTATTTTCTTTCAACCTCTACAAGCATTTTATTGAACATGATGCTGCTGGGGATAGAATTCAAGATCTGCAAGGGAATTTCTGTTTTTCTTCATGTCAGGATAGAAATTCTGTACCTCATAATAGTATTGTTCTACTTGAATAATTCTCAGGGTGACAGATTATTTCTTGAAATCTGACTCTGAAGTTTCTGAGTCATATTTAAATTACAAGTCATATGCTCTTATTAAACCATCTGTGTAGTTCTATATAGGAATAAACAATGATTTGTTTGTTTCACATTATATATATACATATATATATTCAGAGCCTTGGTTACAGCAAAAAGTATTTAGCTGAGGCTGTGTGACACAATAGATATTTTTAAAGTATTGCTGTATTAAAATTGTGATATTGAAAGAGTTCTGAATATTAGTTGTGTTGATATTCAATCTTAGATTGAATACAACCAGAATAGCTTTTAGAAGTGAGGGCAGCGAGACTTTTATTTGTTTGATAAAGTATCACAAACTTCCTGCCATCGGTAAATGTGATTCAGACGTATAGCAATCCTATGGGACAGAGCAGAACTGTCCCTTGGGTTTCTGAGACTGAAACTGTTTATGGAAGCAGAAAGTGTTGTCTGTGGAGCAGATGAACATATTGAACTGCTAAACTTAGGTTAGCAGCAACAACGGGCCATTAGGGTTCCTTCGTGGCCTGACAGATTGAGTGTCAATTCTGAAACTTGTCAGAATTGTATTTGTTTTCTTCTGCAGCCATAAACCTATTCTGCTTCCCTCAGATTCTTTGGTCACTGCACCCACAAGCCTGATCTTGAGCTGACCAGTTGCTGCAGTTACAAGTCAAGAGACTAGGACAGTTACATAAACTCCTGTCAACTTGAGGAGAGGGTTGAGTCTAGCCTGTCAATCAGCTTGCAGCTTGCTGACCTTATTTGGAGTGTGACAGAGATAAAAAGCACACTGGAGACCAGACTCATTTTCTCTGCCACACAGTCCTGCTGACAAGTCACATGGGAGCTATACTGACAGAACCAGAGGCCTAGAGCTAGAGAAGCCATGTGGAGACCCACACAAGCATTGAGATGGTTCCACCACCACTGGATCCACAAGACTTCCCACCCATTGGTCTGTGATCTTCCTGCATAAAGCATCATTGCATGTGTAGCATTATCTGAAGAGGAATTTCTAGACTGGTGTCAAACATAGGGGCTAATATTGAACTTAAGGGCTTGATCCAGACTGGGCTGGGATGTTTTCTTAATATATAATTCTCTTTGATATAAAACTCTCTCTTACACACATATGAGTGTTCCTGGATTTGTTTCTGTAATCAATGCAGACTTATACAAAGCATCTATTCTAATCTCAGACTCACAGACTTGGAACCTGCACAGATTGGGATATACCCACTTTTATAAATGTGTGGTCTATTTACTTGATATAGATCTTTCTTTCTCTCTCTCTCTTTATATATAATCATCTCTCTCTATGTATATATATAATTTATCACTAGTTTTGCTTCTCTGGGGTACCACTATACCACCCAGTATCAGAGTTGGCACACACTAGGGAAATCCTCAATGAGGTAGACTGACACAGTATCTGCAATAATGAACTCAAGCTTACTTGTAGTTATGAAGATGGCACTAAAACAGGCAATATTTCATTTAAGTACATGATATGGTGAATTAACAATTCTTCCACACCATGCCAATTACAAAAAATATTTACATGTATTCCTGATAAAACTCTATCTTATTGAATTTTTCAGAGACTTGATTGTACTTAGACTATTCACTTTGCAAATAGACTCTAATACTACAATAATTGGGTTATTCTCCCTGGAATGTCTGTGTTAAAATTTGTTCGATATATTGTTCTAAATGCCATTCTACTTCACAAGCTAGCTTAGTACTAAAAAATATGACCAGAAATTTTGTCTCTAATCATAAACAGAACAAATTTTATGATTAAATTATGATGAACATCTAAACAGTAATCAGGAATTAAAAAGAACTTTATCAGGAGTTATAAATTTTCTATTCCTATACACTCACAATAAAAGCTTTTAATTCATCAAAATTGTATGATCAGTGACTTTTACCTGAATTTTTCTGAGCTCAATTGTTACTCCTGACCAAAGTATTAACCTGATTAGTAATTAAGATATATCTCTTAAAAGAAATGATTGAGTATAAAAGAGGATGATTATAATATACACTTATTTATTACTTTTCTCAGTTCACTTTGATTTCTGGAAAAAATAAAATAATGCTACTAGTGAGGATGTGTTATTTTGAGTATGGTTAGAGTACTTATTTATTGTCTATTGTATTTACTTGCATAGTTATCATATTCAGTTATTTACAACATAAAGATTGCAATATACTGTTTTCAATTATCTACCCCCACCCAAAAAATGTTGTGATTTAGAGCAACAACTACTTATTTATTTTTTATGTACCAATATGTTGGATATCTGGAATGGAAGCAACTTGGCAGGTTTTCTGGACTGGGTTAGACTTGGTGGCATACCTGGGGCTTTATAAAAATATTGATTGAACTAGGATAACCTTCGTTGGGCAGACAGATGCAATTTAACTTTAATCTAGCAACCTAGCTCTAGCATGTGTTTATGACTTTCCCAGAGAGAAAAACAGCAATGTGAAGCATGCCAACACTTCGATAAACCTCTTCCCTTCTTCACATTTTGCAAACACAGTGTTGATCCAAGCAAGTCTCACTTTTGAGGTGAGTCAAGAAGTGTCAAGGGATGGAGCAGAATATCTCATGAGTGTTGAAGAGCCTTGCAGACTTACATGACTAAGGGTGTAAGTGAACACAGCATTAGGTGAAAAAATAAGGGCATTAATGCAGCTAATGTTACCACAATTGTCATAGTGAGAAATGCTATAGACAATAAAAATAGAAAAAGTTTTGGCTTACAGAGTGAGTCTTTTGCACATTTGAGTAGAATAGAGTGCAGAAAATTATGAGGAATTTTATTGTTTTAGTTCCCAGAGTGACGGTTTTATGGCAGTCATGATTTGACTGAGAATAATTTGATTGGCTTGGTTTTATTTTTATTTTTTTTAAGTCAGAGTTATAGACTATTCACACTCGTTAATTTTCCTTTGCTCTAAAGATTGTGACATTTCTTTTGAATTACAAACCAGTCTTGATTAGCAAAGGGAATAAACACATGCTAATCAGCTTAGGTACTGCATCCCATAAATATATTTGGTTCATGTATTTTACTAGGGGCATTGGCAGATTATGCTTAATTATTTATAGTAAGACTTCATAATATTCTAATAAGTGTCTGGTCATATATTTGGAAGGAGGAATAGCATCTTTTCGCTGTTTTATATCAAAATTTCCTGTCATTTCCTGGTGGAGTGGGAACATAGTGAAAACTACTGCTTTTGTTCTCTAAACTTGAAGAGGAGAGAATAGGATTTAAAAATGATTAAACTTTTTGTCTATGTCTCTAGAAGCAGAAAAGTTATCTATGACCATTGAGGGTTTTTGGTTTGATATTTTTGTAAAGGAACTCAGAGCAACATAGAGGCTGCTAGTTTCAACCAATCTTTGGTAGATGGCCTAAGACCTCATTATCTTCAGACAATAAGTTGGAATTATTTTTAATATTCTACGTGTGTTTTCCATAAACATACTAAAAATAAATGTCTATCATTTTATCTTATCAGATTTAAAGATTGATTAAAATCTACTATTATATATATATTCTGAATGGCAATTAATATATTGGTTGTAGAATTATGTTACGCAGGGTTCATTAGAGAAGCAAAACTAGGACACTTATTTTATGTGTATATAGGTTTATACAATGAGAAGGAATATAACAGCAGCATAGACAGTCTAGTTCAACTCACTTCTGTGGAACAGGTAATATACTTGAGGTCATTCAACTCACATGGGCTTCCAAGTCCACGGTGAAGGAAACAGACACTACCCACAGGCAGTAAGCAAGAGTCACCAACACTTCAGGAGCTTAGCTAAGCAGGATCGGGTAGGCTATTGAATACAGGCAATGCAAAGTGACAGGATCCACCAGTCTCAGACTCAAGTACTGTGTACACCAGCAGCACAATGAAGTAGTCTCCAGCTCGAGTTACATGTTCCATGGGTTGGCTTGGCCCACTGGTAGTGTAGCTCACAAGTTGAGGCAGAGAACTAGTTAAAGCAGGAGCATGCTCCAGCACGGTCCAATCAGAAGAAAGCAAGAGGGAAGGGGGCAGGTCTTGCAGAACCATTATCTCTTTGACCTCCAATCAAACTGTGACCTGATTAATCCCACAATTTCTATTGGCCAGATTGGCACAATAAACCTAACTACCACAATAGGGTAACCTATAATCATTTCAAGCTGATATTCCAAACTTCTTTGATTATCCCATTGTCATTTGGAATTGATTCCAAAATATTGCTGAATTATTCACTATGTTCAGTCTGAATTTAGCTTCTAAACCAGCTATCCATAAAATAATTAACATTTACATTGATTCCTGTAGCTCTATCACTCACACACTTTGGGCTCCAGAAAAATGGAACTACTTGGATTTCTCTGGTAATTTCATTTTTCTTATCTCTCTGGGGTTTCTTTGAGTTAGCTCCTTCTCATCCTTCAAGTATTAGCATAAATGTATTATTTACCAATGAAATCTTCTCTGACTTTCTAGATATTTAGCAACCCCCAACAAATCAAAACTACAATTAAATAAGCATCTGGGTAATTAAGTAGTTATGTTAGATGGCTACCCCTCCAGAATATAAAGTATATTATGATAATGCCTAGGTTCCCCTTAATAACCAATGAATACAGATCACAGTGTCTGAAACATAGAAGTGTTAAATAAATATTGCTGAGTAAAGGGATAGGTGATGAAAAAAATGGACTTGAAGATGGTTGAATGGATAGAATGATGGAGTCACCTCTAATTTGTGAATGGAGTCAAATATCTTTAATCTTAAGTGCTTCCTTCATTGTTCCTACTGACAGGCATGAATGCTTCTTAATCATAGATTCTATTGAGTCTTCATTCACTTGTTCAATGATTATTTATTAAATAGTTACTGTTAGACTTTATATTGAATATGGGGATACAATGGACATGAAGATATACATACATATACATACACACACACATATATATGGTACCTGCTATCATGAGATTTATATTCTGGTAAGGATGATAAAAGAAAAACAAGTAACTCAATAAGTACTTTTCAAGGTGACAGCTCTTCCCCCATAAAAGTTTGAGTGGTTTCCAATTTGAGGGACTGAACTTCTGGTACTATATCAGGCAGTGCTCCACTGACCTTTCTAAGTTTTTACTGGCCAATTGCACAAGTTCTCCTGTTTGTTTTAGTCTAAAGGGTCTGCTGGAACTTGGCCATCATGGATGATTTTGCTAATATTTGAAATGCCACTGACCTAGCTTCCATCATCATAAAAGATATAAAACACCACAGCACAACAAAATTATGGTAAAATTGCAGCAGTACATTAATAGAGATTCAGAGAAGGACAAGGAATGAGAGATATCATTGCTAATATCAGGAATAACTTCACAAAAGTCAGGTATGTTAGTCTAGGTAGACTGAAGAAGACCGACTCCAGGGACACCAACATATGGATAGGAAAGAACTTTATATCAAAGAGTAATTATATATGAAGAAAACTTCCTAACCGGGTTCAGATAAAGTCCATAAGTCTGATATTAGCACATATGTTCAACATCAGTCTGTAAGTTCCTTTCAGACTCATGGAACACATGCAATGAATCCAAATGAGAAAGGTCACAGGCGAGTGGGTGCAAAGTCTTTGGATGCAGTGGCAGCGAAAGCATCTCAGTGTCTGTATGGCTCTCCATGTGGCCCCTCCCATTCCAGGGCTCTAGCCCTGTCAGTGTGTCTTCATGTGGCTCCTCCCATTCCAGGGCTCTGGCCCCATCAGTGTGTCTCCATGTGGCCCCTCCCATTCCAGGGCTCTGGCCCCGTCAGTGTGTCTCCATGTGGCTCCTCCCATTCCAGGGCTCTGGCCCCTTCAGTGTGTCTCCATGTGGCTGTCAACAGGAACGTCTCACAAGGAGAGTGTGTGTCTTTCCTGCTAAGAGGAAGACAGGAGTTCCCAGAGTCCTCAGGAGAAGTTCATGTCCACACAGAAGCCTCATTCGCAAGGACCTGATTGACAGCCTAGATTCTACTCCTTCCACAAGTTGGCAGTAGACTATGTAACTTTCACATCAGTGAACATAAGAAAGATGCCTACCTGTGTCTTATTGTTTATGCAAAGGCATCTGACTGCTGCATAGATTACAACAGATTTTGAATAACATTGAGAAAAATAGAAAATCCAGAATACCTTATTGCATTCACGTGGATAGAACAAGAGATACCATGAGACTAAAAATCAGAATAAAGGCCTGTCAAACTTGTATCCCTCCACCATATTTGTGTGTGGGGGGGAAGCTGTTTACCCATTTGGCAAACAGGACAGGACCACCACCTTCCACCATTCATGGTCCATGGGAGAATGCTGATGGCTCAGCATGGGAGTTGACGATGCAGTTGTCGGCCTGTCTCTCCACCTGAGATAAATGCAGACTTGCCTCCTGTTCCCTGGCTAAAGCTGCAGAAAGCAACATTCTGCAAACTTATCAGCTGCTTCAAGTCCCCAGCCTCATCCTCCCCTCCAATCTGTGAATAATTTGGCTGATGTATTAATGCTTATTTGTAAACCTTCAAATTGTGAATTGTCCTTTTGTTTAATTCTGGCACAAGATACAGGCTACATGATAGGAAGAGTATTCACATCTGTCCCCTACAAAGTCTGGGACACTGGACTGTCTATACAGCAAGGACCCCCCACACCCTAACTATTGGGTAAAGTTTTGTATAAAGTTTTCTCATTGCAGATCCTGACCCCTCTCAAACCTCCTTTCAATGTAAGATAAGAACTTCTCTCAATATTATTGCACACATTATATTTGACCTATAGGCTGAGAAAATAATCTGAGAAACTGAGCAATATGAAGAATACAATCTCAGGATTGTAAGAAGATTAACCTGCAAGGTGTATTGATTATTATTGGCAGTTGGAATGGCAAAAAAAACCAGAAACAAGATAGTAAGAACAGTAGTTGGAAAATATGGCATTGGGGATGGAAGTAAAGCTAGAGATCACATGATAGAATTTTATCACACTTAAGTTGTTTAGGATTTTGTCTTGTTTGGATCCACAAGTAAATCTCATAGAAGCAGCAATCAGGAAGCCAATAGACATATTACATGGAGTAAATCCACTGTACAAGACTTCTTTAATGTTTTAGAAAGCAATAATATTTCTTTAAGGACTAAGATTAACCTGACCCAGTCCATGGTATTTTCTATTGCCTGATGAACATGAAAGTTCATGAACATGAAAGTTGACCATTGACAAACAGATCTAGAAATACTTATTTCTGTTTTGTTGCTCTTTTCTCTTTGTTATTGTGTTTACATATATATGTGTGTGTATATATATAATGAGTATAATAAACAATCCACAGGTGAAAAAAAACAAGACCTACATATCTGGGGGACACAGGGGAGAGGGTGAGGTGAGGGAAGGGAAGACAGCAGTGCCAATGAACCAGGGACAAGGAAACACAAGCGATCTAAAATCAATGGCGAGGTGGGCATAGGAGGCTTGGTAGGGTTAAATCAAGTGGAATGTAGCCAAGAGGAATTACTGAAAGCTGAAAGAAGTTGAATATGATAGTAGGACAAGAGGAAGGTAAAAAGAAATACAGGAAGAACTAGGAGACAAAGGATATTTCTAGATGTCTAAATACAGGCATTTACATGTGTAAATATATTTATATATAATTATAGGGAAATAGATCTATGTACATATATTTATATGTTAAGCATTAAGGGAGCAGATAGATATTGGGACTTTACTCAAGTACTTGCTCAACACAAGAAGACTTTGTTCTAATAATCCAGCATTCTATGATGCTCACCGTCCCTACATACTAGATGAAGACAAAATGCGTGCATAAACAAATGTGGTGGAGAGAGTTGATGGTGCCAGGTTATCAAAAGATAGAGCATCTGGTTTCTTAAAATAAACACACAGTCATCTAGCTGAGAATCAACTTAGTCCACATGGAAGAAGCACATCAGCCTGTGTGATCATTAGGTGTCGATGAGGTCAGTTGTCAGGCATCAAAGACCCAGAACAAAAATCACATCAATATGAATGAGGTGGGATGTGGAGTGGAGACCCAAGGTTCATCTGTAGAAAATTGGATATCCCCTCACAGAAGAGTCACAAGGAAGAGATGGGCCAGTCAGAATGCAGTATAGCACTAATGAAACATACAACTTTGCACTAGTTCTTTAATACTTCCTCCATACCTCACTATCATGTTCCTAATTCTACCTTACATATCTATCTGTACCAGAGCATATACACTGGTACAGATAAGAGATTGCAACTCACAGAATCTAGGGCAGATAAACCCCCCAAGACCAATAATGAGAGTAGTGATACCAGAAGGGTAAGGCGAGGGTCAGGGAAGAAAGAGAGAACTAATCACAATGACTGATATATAACACCCTCTAAGGGGGACAAATAACAAAAAAGTGGAAGAAGGAAGAAACTGGTTGGTGTAAGACATGATTTAAAAAAAATATTCAAGGGTTCATGAGGTGGGTGGGGGAAGTGAACTGATACCAAAGACTCAAGTAGCTGTTGAGAAGAACAGGAATCTTGAGGAGAATGGAAGATATCTTGAGAAAGAAACTGTTTTTAAATTGATGATGGTAACATGTGCAAATGTGTTTGAAACAATGGATGTATGCATGGATTGTGATAAGAGCTCTAAGAGACCCCAGTAAAATGACTTTTTAAAGTTGGCTTTTGAATAAAGAAGGCTGAAGACAAATACTTGAATTTGAATCAAGATACTAGCAAAGGTAATGGAAATACCATAGCTTTCCAAAAGAACAACAATTCTGTTTATGAAAAAGTATAGCCAGAATGTGTTGCAGAAGCTAGGGTGTTGATATTTCATCTTGGATACTTTGAACATGTTATTTGGAATAACCAATTCCTGGAGAAGGACATCATAGTTGGCAAAAGTGAGAGACAGTGAAAAAGGGGAATATTGTAGACAAGATGGACTGATAATGGCTGAAACAGTGTTTTAAAACAGCAATTCTCAACCTGTGGATTGCAACCCCTGTGGGAGTCGTAAAATCCTTCACAGGAGCTGCCTAATTCATAACAGTAGCAAAATTACAGTTATGAAGTAGCAACGGAAATAATTGTATGGCTGGGGTCACCACCACATGAGGAACTGTACTGAAGGGTCGTGGCTTTAGGAAGGTTGAGAATCACTGCAAACCTAAAACACAAGCACAAGTGTGAGGGTGGTCAAGGACCAGTGGTGTTTCTTTCTGTTGAACACAGTTGTTTTGAGTCAGAACAAATTCAATGACAACAACAGCAATATGGAAAGGGTGCAGCATTGCTTGCTGAACTGGGATATTAGCTGAAGTACTTGAAATTAAGATCAAAGGCTGCAGACTTTACTATAGATTGCAAATCATAGAAGGAGAGCAAAAATCCTAACAATGGGACTGAATAGCAACATTCCAATAAACCTAGAAAAGTTGTCAAGGATTTTATTTTACGTGGCTCTACAATTAATGCCCATGAAAGGAATTGTCAGGAAATTAAATGACATATTGCATTGGGAAATGCTTCTGAAAAAGATGTTTTTCCATCATTAAACAGGAGGTCACTGTGAGGGCTAAATTGTGTTGGATCCAAATCATGGTATTTTTAACCGCTTTATATGCATATTAATGCTTGACAATGAATAGGGAAGAATGACCCTCCGGGCACAACAACACAAACCACCACAGTATGACAAACTGACAGACATACTTTGGATGTATTGTCAGGAAAGAGCAGTCCCTGAAGAAGGAAATCATCCTTGGTAAGGGACAGTGCAAAAGAAGAAGGCCCTCAGTGAGATAGATGGGCACAGTGGATGCAACAGGGGACTCAGCATAGAAAGGATTATGAGGATGGGCCAGGACTGGGGACAGAGTTTCATCATGCTGTCTAGAGGGTCCCTGTGAGTTCAAACTGACTCCATGGCACCTAAAACAGCATCCTAATAATGAGCACATCTATCTTGGAAGAAGCATAACTAGGATGTTCCTGAGACGTATAGATAGTGCGACAAGTCTCTGGAGAAGGACATCATTCTTAGTAAAGTAAGGGGTCAATGTCAAAGGGCATGACCCTAAATCAGGTCGATCCACACAATGACTCTAATGATGAGCTCAAACATAGCAACAGTGATGTGGATGGTACAGCCATGTTTTTGCCCTTTTGTTGTGCGGAATTGACACGACTTGGAACCAACTGTAAGTCACCTAATGACCACAACAATGAGCTTTAGGATGAACATTAAATGTGTTGATATAAAAATGACTCTGTGTGCATGTGTGTATGAGGGTGTGTGTGTATACAGGGAATGGTGGTCAGAAAAGGGCTCTTTTAAGATGGAACAGGAAACTGTGATCAGAATTGCCAGATGATAGCATGAACAGGGCAGCATATTCTAGATCAGAACTGACCTGTATAATTATACTGTAAGCCTCATAAGTAATTACAATTTTTCTTGTCACCTTATCCATAATTAATACAGGAAAATTAATTTTAATATTTAATGGAACCTGATATATCTAAAATATCATTTCATCATGTAATCAATATGAAACTTATTAGTGAGCCATTTTACACCCTTTTCCTACTGCAAGTTCTTCAAAGACTAGTGATTAATTCACACGAGTAGTACATTTCCATTAAGAGTAAATATATGTCCCAAACTCCATAGACATGTTGGAAAACACAGATATAAAGAGAAAAGACAGCAAAGGCAAATGGCCTAAACTAGGGAGATATTTAGAGATGTGAGAAAAGGGAAAACAATACAGGGTGACTGGAGGTCTGGAGGGAAGAGGGGAGTGGTGTGGTTTGAGATTAGTGACCAATGCAGGGGCAAATGTTCATATTGGCATCGGAGCACATCTCATAACCATAGTATATAGCATAATCCCCAATCAGTTCTAAACCCCTCCTTGAGCACAGGAACTATTTCTCTTTATCCCAGAAATTCAGTCTCTATAGTTAGTGCCACAATATGCAAGTATTCGATGAAGAAATGAATATAGGAAAAAGAGCTTGCTCAGGAAAGAGATGCTGGATTCATTCCTGCCTACCTTAAAAGTCTTTGATTCTTAGACTCCAGTACATACTTTGTTTGCCTCCATTATATTTATTCATGCCAGACTCTGTGAGCTTCTTCTGAAAGGATCATCATTGTTAAAGAAATAATTGCCAGTTTTCAGTAAACATTTATTGAGCAGCCTTGAATAATTGTTCTGTGAGGTGTGTTTCTGAATTATCATCCATGTTGTGTGCAATGCTTTATGAAATAATTGGTAGCTGGTACAATGCCTCATCAGAAGAACTGCTTGTTTAGTGCAATATTTTCACTCAGCAATTGTTTATGCTTTGCAGAATTTCAGGTTGCCCTGAATCCTTTAGTATAATATTTCATTAAAGATTTTCTGTTCTGCATAATGGGGAGATGAGCTGCTTGAGCTTTTAATTAGTGGGTGCAGCTGCGTAGCTTATTGAGTAATGGGGGGAGATGAATTGTTTTCTTAAGCACATGACTTGCCCGTGCTTTTATTGTGTGGCTCCCAATATGTTATTGATACTGTTTTGTGATGTTAAGTAAACATGCCTTGCTGGTAATAGAGTTAGCAGGAGTAAAAGGAGCAAAAAATTGGAGACACAGGCTATGTCTACACTGTGTTGCTGAATTCTCTTGAATTCACTGACTTTCTGAAAACACAGAGCTTGCGGTGGGAGATGTTTATTTGGGACGGACACTCGTCAGAGGAAGGAAAAGGAGACAGGAAGGGCGAGTAAAGAATCTAACTGATGCACGAGCAGAGCTACCTTGGCGGATGTGGCAGAGACCATGGCGGTGAAGGGTGCTTGTCAAAGCCCCCCCATGTCGAGTTGCAGGCTCCTTCAAACCTGCAGCTGGCTCCACGGCTAGAGGCTGGCTGCTCCAGAAAAGGCGTCGCCTTGGCTGAAGAGGCTGCAGCTGGAGAGACCTTGAAAGGACAGCTGGAGGAGACCACGGGCTGCACTCTCACTCACAGCTTGTTAGGCGGTCCTGCGTTGTGGAAGAAGCGGAGCTGCGTCACCTAATGTTCACCTCCTACTGCTAACCCCATTCGATGATTTTGTGTCAAGTTTGCTCTGTGATTATGAAATAAAATCATGTTATTTATTTAAGACTTGATTTAGGTTAATAAATTAGTGTTTATATATCTTCAGAAATGGAATCATATGAGAAATAATGCTGCTTCTATTAGATGGCTATTGGCCCACAGTAGAGAATACCAGAGGAAAATATCTCAATGTTTTATTGACTATTAAAAATTACTTAACTCTATGGATCAAAATCAATTGGGGATAAGATTGTGAAGAAGGAAATTCCAGAATACTTAATTGTGCTCACTTGGAACCCATACATAGACCAAGAGGCAGTTATTAAAACAGCGAAAATGGGTATGAGAAACTTAAATTGGTAAAAAGGTTTTTTGGGATTCTATTTTTTCCATGATATATATTCGATCTAAATGCTTATAAAATCATTCAAGAATGTATACTATATGCAGAGAACAGAACTTTGCTTGGTCCAAAAGAAGAGGCAGTTCATCTCTTTCCTATAGAGATGCTGTGAAGTGACTCAACGGCAGTGAGTTCAGTTTTTAATTTAATGGTCTGCCCAAGCAGTGAAAAAAATCATCGTGGAAGAAATATGGCTAAAGTGTTCCTTACAAGTGAAGAGAGTGAGATTTTTGTCTCATATACTTTGAACATTTTATCAAGAGTGACCATTCATAGAGACATTTTGGCGAGTAGAGTGTCAGCATAAGTGAAGAAGAACCTCAGAAAGGGGGATTGGCACACTAGCTGGAACAATGGACTCAAACAAAGCCCCGTATGTGAGGAAGGTGCCAGGTTAGTCATTGCAATACTTCATTGTATAAGGGGTTATAGTTATGAACGGGAGGGAATAATGTATTTTCCTAACAATAGGATCCCGGTGATGTCCTGGCCAGCACTGTTCATTAACTAAAAGGTTAGTAATGCTAATCTACCACGCAGTTGTGGAAGAAAAACATGTGATACTGCAGTCTATAAAGATAATAGCCTAGGAAACCTTATGAGACATTCTATTCTGCTCCACGGGGTCATGAGTAGTGCTATCTGATATAACATTGTAATTCACTTAAAATGGCCAGTGGAACTTGATGAGAGACTTCTTTTAAAAGTGCTCTTGATATTATTCCAGTTTGAACAACTCCGCTGAAGTAATTTGTATGCCTTGTAAAAAAATCAATACAAAGTATATAAACTGAAATTTGAAAGACTCTCTGAGCATTCATACACTCAATTTCACTCCTCCGATGGAAGCTCTGTTAACAGATTTGGCTACCAATGCAGATCCCTTTCTAGGCATATTGAAATATTCCCATACATGAATACACATGTCTAGAAACTTTTAAATTTATCTTAAAATAAGAGAAAAATGACTGCACACATCGTTGTTGTTATGGCTAGGTGCCTTCTAGTTGATTCTGGCTCTGAACAACCTTAGAATCATATTCGGTTCTACAGCAGCTTCACAATTGTTCTCACATTGGAGTCCTTTGTTGTAGCCAGTCTCCATGCATCTTGTCTTTTGCAGAGGGCCTTTCCATTTTCCACTGTCCCTCTACTTTACTGAGCATATGACCTTCTCTAGGGACAGATCTCTTCTGAGAACATGCGCAAAGCACATGAGACCAAGTCTCTCCATCCTTGCTTTTAAGGAGCAGCCTAGTTATACTCTTTCAATAATAGTTGTTTGCTCTTTGGGCAGTCCATGACACTTTCAATATTTTCTTTCAGCACCATAATTCAAAATGTATCACTTCTCCTTACTCTTCCTTATTCAATGCCCATTTTCACATGCAAATGAGGCAAATGAAAACAACGTGGCTTGGGTCAGGCACATCTTTGTCCCCAGAGTATCATTCTAACTTTTCAACTCTCTAAACCGGACCTATGCAGCAGATTTACGCAATGCAATAAATCCTTTAACCTCTTGATTGCTATTTATTTTTTGGGGGGTGGGGGGCATCACTCCTTCTGGTGGTTGTGGGCACTACACAGAGCCGCTCCTGAGAGCCACTGCTGGATTTGAACCGCCAAGCCCATGGACTGCAGTTCTGCACTCAACCACTTACGCCACCGGGGCTCAGCTCAATTGCTACTTCTATGAGCATTAATTCTGGATACAAGCAAGACACATTCCTTAACAATTTCAGCATTTTCTCCACTTTTCACGATGTTATCTATTCATCCAGTTGTGGAGACGTTGGTCTTCTTTAGTTGAATTGCCATGCTATAATCCAGACAGGAGGCTGAAATCCTTAGTCTTCACCAGCAAGTGCCTCAAGCCCTCTTAGCTTTCAGCCAGTGAGACAGTTAGTCTTCCCCCAATCCTGATGCTTCATTCTTCTTTATATAATCTGCCTCACTGATTATTTGCTCAACATCAAGATTAAATTAATATGGCAAAAGGACAAAACCAGGAAATTCACCTATCCTGATTTTAAATATCTAATATTTCTTCATTGTGTTGTCACTCATGCCTCTTGATCCATGTATGGGTTCTGCATGAGCACAATGAAGTATGCTGGATTCACCTTCTTTTCAAGGCCATCTACAGTTTGTTATAGAGTTGAATGTCTTTGCATAGGCAATAAAACATAAGTAAACATCTTTCTGGCATCTTTTTCTTTAAATCAAGATCCATATGACATCAGTGATGATATCCTTTGTTCCATGTCCTCTTATAAATCAGGCCTAAGTTTCTGGCAGCTATCTGTCCATGTACTGCTGTGCCAAAAACATTGTTGGAAAATTTTCAGCAAAAATTTATTTGTATGTAATACCAATGTTATTATTCTATACTTTGTGCATTGTGTTGGGTCTCCTTTCCTTGGAATGGGTACTAATATGGATCTCTTTCAGTCAGTGACCATTTAGCTGTCTTCCAACTTTCTTGACATAAACAAGTAAGTGGTTGTAATCTTTCATCAGCTGTTTGAATGTTCGAAACATTTCAATTTATATTCCATCAATTCTTAGAGCCCTGTTTTTTGGCTAATGCTTCTTGTGCAGCTGGGATTTCTTTTTTCAGTAGCATTAGTTCTTGCTCATATATTTCCCTATTGAAATGTTTAAATGTTGACTAGTTCCTTTTAGTGTACCAGTGGCTGTCACTAGTACAGTGACGCTGTGTATTCTTTCCACCTTCTTCTTCTTTTTTTTGGTGGCATCACTGCCCTGGTGGGAGTAGGAAGCCCAGCCTTGCTCCCGGAGAGCTGCTGCTGGATTCAAACCGCTAACCCTGTGGGTCGCAGTCCTGCACACAACCACTAGGCCACCAGGACTCAGCACTTTCCACCTTCTTTATGTGCTTTCTGCATCATTCAATGTTTTGCCCATACAATCATTCAATATAGTGACTTGAAGCTTGGAATTTTCTTTTGAGTTCTTAGGTTGAAGCTTGGAATTTTCTTTTGAGTTCTTAGGTAGAAGATATGCTAAGTGTGCTTTGCATTGCAGTTTTTGTATTTCTAGATATTTGGATATTTAATTATATCTTAATTTGTCTTCCTGAAGATTTCTTTGAGATGCTATCATCAACATTTTTTTAATTTTATAATTTCTTCCATTTACCTTGCATATTCTATTAAGAGAACAATTGTAGAGCCTCTTCTGAGGTCTACTATGGTCTTTTCTTTCGTTCCTGTCTTTTTAATGATCTTTTGCTTTTTTCAAGAATGATGTTGTTGGTGTCACCCCACAATTCTTCATAACTCTCAATAGTGTTCAATGCATCAACTTTGTTCTTGAGGTGTTCTAGAAATTCAAGTGTTCTAGAAACTCAACGTTGTGTTTTGGCTCTCGTAGACTGGTTTTGATTTTCTTCAGCTTCAACCTGAACTTACATAGGAACCCTTGGTGGTCTGTTCTGCCATCACAGCTAGCTTCCTTTTAGCTGCTGACATTGAACTCTTCATTGTACCCACTCACAGAAGTCATTTATTTGATTTTTGTGTATTCCATCTCGAGAGTGCCATAGATACATTCGCCATTGTTTGTGCTGTTGTAAAAAGGATTTTTTATAAGAAAAGCCCATTTTTCAAATTTCACCTATATGTTCTCTTGCTTCATTTCTATCACCAAGACTATAGTTTTCAACTACTGTTCCTCTTTGTTTCCAACATTTGCATTCCAATTGCCAAAAACTAGCAATGAACGTTGATTGCATATTTCATCAATTCTGGGTGAAAATGTTGATAGAATTCTTCTTTTTCTTCAATAGCTTTAGTGATTGGCACACACATTTGAATAATAACTTTGACTTCATTCATTTTATGTGGATAGATTTATAATCCTATCACAGACAGCATTTCACTTCAAGCTACATCTAGATGTGTCTTTTTGTTGATAAAAGTAACAACTTTTCTCTTGAATCTGTCATTCTTGGCATCATACATCATATGATTTTCTGATTCAAAGTGAAAGCAGCTTACTAAAGTCTAAAATATTGATGTCTATTTCATTTCTGGTGTCTCCTAATTTTACTATATTCATATATTTTGCATTTCAAAGCCAATTTTTAATTTATGTTTATAGCTGTTCCTTCTCATTTTGAGTCATTCCTCGTCATTGAGTAAAGGTCCAGAAGGCTTTGCTCCATCCATGCTATTATGGCCGGCTTTACTTTGTGAAGGGAGCTCATCCTTACTGAAATATGAATGCCTTCTGACACGTAAGGCTCCTCTGGCACTATGTCTGACAAGGTTATGTTCCTATTCATTATGCTTTTGGTATCTGTCAGTATTTGGTTTGTTTTCAGTGGCTAATTCAGAATGTTTTCAGTGGCTAATTCTTCCAAACTGCATATTCCATTCCTGCTTTGTGATCTATACTTAATCTGGAAGCTTTGCTAACAGCTGTTTACTTTTAATGACACTGCTGTTTTTTGAAATGGCAGTGACATAGTTTCTAGCATCACAGCAATTCACAAGCCACAACAGTATGATAAACTGACAGACCAGTGGTGGACAGCACATAGCATTCTTCAACATATTCTTTGAAAAGTAAAGTGTACATTTATACTATACATATGAATCTGCTTAATTAAATGTTTTAATACATTTTTGCATGTGTATTCTTTACAGTATTCAATTTTTAATAGTGTGTTAGGCCACTTTGACTAGTGAAAGAAATCTAGAGACACTAATCTCTGTGGTAGAAAGAGCTTTATATCAATAAGTAATTATGCATCAATAAAATATCCAGCCCAGTTCAACTGAGGTCAACAAGTTCAATACTAGCTCAGAGGTTCTCTTCAAATGCAAGCAGTGACATACAATGATGCAAAATGCAAGAAGATCACAGGCTGGTAGGTGCAGTGTCTTGTGGATCACCTCGCAGTGGTTCTATCAGGTCTCAGGGTGACTCATCAGCAGGAAGATGGAGGGAAAGAGAGAGAGGTGGGCTGGCTTCCAGAGTGCCATTTGCCTAGGCCACACCTCCAAAGGAGATTATCAAGCTGCCACCTGATTGACTGAGGAATATCTTCTTCTAGGTGCCATGTTGGCACACACACACACACACAAAACCCAACTACCACAAATAACAAACCTGCAAAGACCATTAAATTATACTTTTGCACACGTACAAGAATAGTTGTATTAGAATCAATTGTTGTGGAGTTAATAGCATAAACTTAAAATTATATAAAATTTAATATACCATTAAATTATTATAAAAACCATTGCCCTGATTTGTTTGTCTATCAGAAATCTGTAAAATAATCAGTTTACTGATAATACTATATGATCTTGATTTTCAATTGAGGAAACTGAGACTCATTCCAGTTAAGAAAGTTTTTCCAAATCAATAAATTGGACACTTGGGTCTCAAAATAGTAAATCTGATTTTGCAATTCACCTTCTATATCTTCTATAATTATTCTAAGAACCTGGTTATTTCAGAGTTTGACAAAGAATATTTTATTTTAGTCATCATTTAATGTATACCTTTGATGCCTTTGAACTACCTTTAGGGGAATTGCCAACACACATTGTCCTATAATTGTACTGTATTTTAAGTTTTACTCTTAGGAGTCTGGTAACTATATATTTTAAATGAAATGTGCTAGTTTTTGTTAGCTGAAATTGAATAATTTATTGGGTTCTGATTGCCCAAAGATAACACTACCTCTCTTTGGCTGCCTAAAAGAAATATTTTATTTTCAATTTTCTAAAATCTTGTCAAAAATCATTTATGACTACATAAGAAATCTCTCTTTTTTGGTATTTCATTGCTTACTGCTTAAATTTGACAAATTCTTAACTGCACTGCGAACTAACTTGACATTGTAAAAATGAAGGCCAAAGACTGATAATTTCCTTGTCTTGCTGTGTTGTTGCATTCCATGTGAAATTATTTTAAAGCACGTTATTTACACATAAGCCAATCAACAGTCTAAAATAATATATATTTCAGTCATAAAAGACATACATAGTCTTGTGTTTATTTCTCTCACTTATGTATAACTAATAATTTCATCTGCTTTTATTTAGCTAGTCAGTCATTTCTTTTTTTACCAGCCACAAGAAAAGGACCAGTGTTATAGGTGAGGCAATTATACAACCACAGGCTGCCAAAAAAACACAACACATTTTAGAATAAATATAACAAACATACTGCTCAGAAGTGATGATCGTGAAACTTCAGCTTGTGGACTTTATATTTCTTGAGGAGCGATCAATTGCTAGAGAAGGATGTCATGTTTTGGTCACAACAAAAATGAAAGAAGCCCTCAATGAAATGGACTGAAAAAGCAGCCACAATGGACTTAGCTATGTCTATGGCTGTGAGGACAGTAAAGGACTGAGGAACATTTTGCTTTGTGATTCATTTGTTTGTATGAGGCAGCACTGACTCAATAGCTAATACCAGCCACCAAAGGATCAAGGGCCAAAAGGTACACCAGATACGGAGGGGACACTCGGTAGCATGGCGCATGCTTGCTGTTGAAGAGGATTAAGCTTGCTTTTCTTTTTTGGTTTTCAGGCTCTAGGTCTTTGAGTCTTTCATGATACTACTCTATGTTCTTGAGTAGCCCTTTGAGATCTAGTTATATCTTCTACTTTCCACTTGCTTGAATTCCTGGACAGCACAGAGCAAGCTCGTGAGCTTCTGCTGACTTTCACTGGTCTCTTCTTCTTTTAGCAACATTGTGTTTTCTTTCTGCAAGTCATTCTGGATGTCATTCCACAAATCATGTTGTTTTGGGCCATTAGTGTTTAATGGGTCATATATATTCTTGATGTGCTCTACAAAATCAGGAGGATTATATCGAAGGTCATACTTTGCATCTTATAGGATTGTTTTAATTTTCTTTAGTGTCAACATGAGCTTGCAAAAATATACTTTTATAGGTAGTATATTTTTAAAAAAGAATTTAAGGAATTGAGGGGTATATAAAATATATGGAAAGAATTATGATTTTCCAACAATTAGAAAGTCCTTACCAACCCAGCAAAAGTTTTATTTTACTTGCATGAATAAAATGAGTGTGTACTATGATAATAGAAGTGTGAAAATTTGAAACTTATTATAAGCTTCATGAAAATTGAAGTCTTAGAAGCATTGCTTCTTCTCTTTCCCTAAAGTAGAACAGATTTCTAGTATAAAAGTATAGATGTGTTCAGTTTGTAGTAATGTTAGTCATTTTCAAGAAATTACAGCATTGCTAGAGGTTTTTAGAACTATTTTATGCCACAGAACTGATTTGAAGCTGTAATTGGAAGTACAGATACTTACAACTCTCAGAAAAGATAGAGTTCAAAATGTCTGAATCCCTAAAGTTCAGATATTGGTGTAAATTCAAATAGCTACACAATGGCAGAACTTCATTTCGTGGCTCGCAGTATAGCTTTCTGCCTGATGTCTTTTTCCTGTTCTAAGAATGCTTGTTTCTCTCTGACCATTGAAAGTATTCCTTTTGTATCATCCTACAAACTCTGCACAAAGAGCTTAAAGGTCAAATCTGGTAACTATTTTTTTACACAGTGTGATAACCGCTTCTTTTAGATTTATATTTATTTTTGATGGTTTACTTACGCTTGCAGTTTTTGGAAACTGCAGCATGCTGGGTAATAGAAATAGTAATGAGTCAGAAATCTAACAAACAAAATAGATTTTCCTTCATTTTCCGGTCAGGTCCTTCTCTATATGTCTGTTTTTTTTCCCCAATCCAGGTCTCTGATTTGAATGGTGTGTTCATTTGGGGCCCAGCTTTCCCTGGCTTTGTAAATGAAGTTAAATGAAGCAGTGTTTGGGGATCTTTTTTTGCGTGGGAGGTGTTGTTTGTTTGTTTTTTAAATCTTGGACTCATTGGTTAAACGAATGTCTTTTAAGGGTATTTTCTTCTTCCCAATAGTGTATCCATAGATGCATGAACTTAATTGAAGGTAGGATGTATAGTTTACCTTGCCAGTTCATTTTGAGTTTCATAAAACATTTTAGTTTAAAAAGGGCTTGATATCTGCTGCATGGACATTGACATGTACTTCCTATCTTTCCACTTTCTGATGCTAAGATTGGCTTTTGGCCAGAACACCTGAAAGTGTTTTTTCTATGAGGCCTGTACAATTGGTAACCCCTGTGTGGGCTTGCTTGGGAGTCTGTTTCTATGAGTGAAAATTGTAAAAGAGAAATTTAAAAATGTATCGCATTTCATATCAATCCTCAGATGTCATATAATTTCACTTCTGTTTTACTCTGGGTTTAGGCAGCTGCAAAGATTTTCTTAGGTTGAACACATCTTAGCAGATCTTGCCACTAGATATGACAGATCTTAAGAATATTGGATGGGCTATATTAATGGAAACTTCTTTGTAAAATTTAGCTATCTACAAATATTTGTAAATTGATTTCATTATCACATTTTATAGCTTTTCATGAAAGTTTAAGTAGTGTCTTAGTCTGAATTCTCTAGAGAAATAAAACCAGTGACACACACACATATATAATTCATATCAAAATATAGTCCAACTTGTTGCAGCAATAAGCCAGCCTGAATTGAGGCAGATTCCAAGTCTATAGGTCAGATTTAAACTGGAAACTCCTGTGGACTTGAGTTGTTTTGAGAGCTGGTGAAGCTAAGATTGGTGTGGCGGTCATGTACTTGATGTCAATTTCATGATTGGGAGTATAGGGGTAGAGTCTAGCCCGGAGATAGCCAATGAGGCCTCTGTGTGGGCATGGCTTTCTCCGGAGAATTCTGGGAAGTCTCGTGGTATTTTCTTATTGGAGAAGAGAGAATTGACTCAGTTCCTTAGAGAGGAACTACTGACAAGATGAGATAACAGCATGCTGATCAATCCTGATTTCTGGACACTGGAGGAGCCTGAGGAGAAGCCACATGGGTTTACCTTGATGGAACCAAACCTCTGGGGCAGGAGAAGCCACATGGAGACCCCTACCAGCACTGAGATGCTTCTAACGTCAATGGATAGTGCTGATGGATCCTGAACCCTGGAAACAAGGAGCCATGGGGAGACCCCTGCCAGCACCAGGATGCTTCAACCGCCACTGGATACACAAGACTCAGCATCCACTGGCCTGTGATTGCCTGGTGTCATTGTACATGTTTCGTGAGTTGGAAGGAGACTTTATAGATTGGTATCAGACATATGGGCTAATATCAGATTTATAACCTTGGACTAAACTGGGTTGGGATGTTTTCTCAATGTTCCATTCCTCTTGTATATAAATCTTTCTCTTGTATCCATATGTATATTTGTGAATTTGTTTCTCTAGTCTATCTGGACTAGCACAATTGGCTGAAATACCACAGACAGGTGCCTACAGAGGTAGACAATTCCAGCATTGACAGAGCAGATGGCAGGTCAGGTGGCTTCCACGATTGGTAGTAAGATCAAGCACAAAGAACTGGAGGTCAAGTCAGATACAGGATCTCGACCCAGCAAAAAAGAAAGCAAGCTTCTCCACAGCAACGGTTGATATAGGAAGCATATCACACCTCTAAACTTGTTTTCAATTGCATCTGGACTAAATGACCTGAATAAGTAGGTTGCTTGCCACCGTAATCTTCTTACAACCGATTGACCACTAAAGGTAAATCCTGTTATTATATTGATTACAAAGTGTTAGGTCACAACATGGGAGGTGACTAGATTTTGACTGCCAAACCACTGAAAATCCTGGTCCAGCCAAGTGGACATACTACCTAATTATTACAAGGGGGAAACCTAGAATTAGAGAGTCCTTATTTATGCCCATCAGTTTGTGACCCTCAGACCCATACATGCAGTTTAGAAAAGTTTCATTTGAATGAGAATATTGACTTTGTGATATAAATACCTGAGGAAAGAAAACAGTGCTATTGGTTGGGCTGTTAGTAGTTACATAATCTGGTGTCTGTCAATCTGTGGCCAAGGAGGATTAAAAGGGAAGGGGTGGAGTCTAGTCTGGCAATCAGATTCAATGAAGCCTTTGTGTGGGTGTGGTTTTTCTCCTGAGCATTCTGTGAAATTTTGTTTTTCCTCCTTTGATGTGGGAGACGCATTTTCTCACCCAAGAGATACTCTACCGATAAGAAACAAGGCACTATGCTGATAGACCCCTGTGGCCTGGGAACTGGAGAAGCTAGGTGGAGACTCCTTTCAGTCCTGGAATACTAGACTCAAAGACTTTCTACCCACTGGCCTGTGATTTTCCTGCATTCAGTGTCTTTGCATGTGTTTCATGAGTCTGAAGAAAACTTGATAGATTGATATCAGACCTATGGGCTAATATAAGACTTATGGGTTTGGACTGAACAGGGTTGGGATGCTTAACTAATGTACAATTACCCTTTTTACAAACCTCTTTTGTGTACATGTGCGTTTCTATGGATCTGTCTCCCTGGTCTATTCAGACTGACACAGCTAGAGGTTTTTAGAACTAACTGCTAACTGCTCCTTGAGAGGAAGCTGAGACTTTCTAGTCTTAGAAAGAATCACAGTTTCAAAAACCTTCTGGGGCAGTTCGACTCTATCCTATCGGGCCACTGCAGGTTGGAATCAACTTACGGGCAATGAGTTGAGAAGTACAGCTAAACATGTCATTAGGCTACATTTAAAGTGAAGCCAAGATTCTACTTTGATGTTAGTGAACATTACCATCTAGGGTTCATCTTGATGTCTCCTGGGAGAAGGGTGAAAAGAGTTCTCCTTCACCTCTTGTGGTACTTCTTGGAGGACCCACACTTGGTTGAGCACAGACGTTTGCTTGATGAGTCCTCTGATTTCACCATGTTCCCTCATGTCTTTTTCATGACATTTCAAGTCATTGAAATGTATCTGACTCAACTGCTTAAAGTACGTCCTTCGATCCAAACAATATCATGGATTTAATTAATGTTTGTTGTATTAATTGCACAATTGTTTTCTCTGTAACTGGAAGTACAAACTATTGAAGCTTGCAGAGAACATAGAGTTCATAATGTCTAACTTCCTCCAGGTCAAGTATCGGGATAAAGTCAAGGAAATACAGAGTGGATGGGTCTGAAGTTTGTTTCTTGACTCCAAGTACAAATTTCTGCCTGAAGATATTTACATTTTCCAAGAATGCTTGCTTAGCAGACTTTAGAGGATCCCATAGCTCTACTTTCTATATGAATAATCACATAGCATATTTAATTTTTATAATGTCATTTCTATTAAAAATCCTTACAAACAAAGCAAAGCAAAACAACACAAGATCAGTGTATCTGCACCGGACACTATAAATAGTATTCATTTAACAGATGAGCTCATGGAGTGCTTTATATTCAAAATAATTCTATGATATGTATCCCAATGGTTTTAGAGAAAGAAGACTATGGTTACCTTGAATGCAACAATAATCAGAAAATCTAATTATCTCAATTCCTATATTTTTTGTCCTTGAATTGAGAGTATATGGAACTATAACATCCATTAGCAGGTAGATGCAGAGTGTGATTCATAGATCATTTTCCAAGACTTTATAAATTATAAGATAGACTTGCAGTCAGCCTAGAAAATACTTGCTTTTCCTGCCATGGTGATGGATTTGTCTTGTTCTGATCCATCATAACTTTTGTGATTGACTTCACTCTCTCTGTCTTTGTTGGCAAATATTTAACTTTCCCTTTCTCTTTCTTGTCTTTGAGAGTTTTACTAACCCTGGGGGAAAGAGAAAGCATTCCCAACCAATTATGTTACCAAACTTTGAAAGGTCAGAGATGTACAGACTATCTGAGGGAGAGTGTAAAACCTATTAGCAGCCCGATATCTCATTTGGTAGCTAACAATCAAAGAGGAATACCAAATGGCCTTCCCACATTAGTCCCCAAGAAGTAAAGGATCTTAACGAGAAAGGAATAGTGTTATCAATTTCTTGTGTTCTCATTAAGGTCCAAGGCTGTAATCTAGAGGCCTTTGTGCTTTTTATGCACAGCACTATGAAGGAGATGCGGCATGTAAAAAGGAATGAAGTAGAAAAATTACAGAAGACAGAGAATTAGGGTGACTTATTTATGTATATATTTATGCACACACAACTGAGAGATTTGAGAGTGTTGATACATGAAAGCTTATTGTATGTCAAGATATAGTTTAAGTCTGATCTGCTTTAAGACTATAAGCCAGGGGCAATTTACCTTCATCTGAAACTGTCCTCATATTGCTGGTCATATTCCTTCTTCAGCATTTAGTGTGTACTGAAATACAACAGATTTGAGCAGAATCCATGTATTCTTATTTTATCAACATTTATTTGCTCATTCATACATATGTGTGTTCTCATTGAAGCAACATTTTTAAGTTACATATTACAAAACTGAGCATTGCTCCAGACACCCTAAACAGAAATGAATGGAGTCCTACAGACGACTTGGTAGGTGAACAGAGTAAGCACACACAGATATCGTGATAGCAGTATAAGCAAGAGACATAGAAAATAAAATGAGGGCTGAGCCCCGGTGGTGTAAGTGATTGAGTGTGGGACTGTGGCCTGCGGGCTTGGTGGTTCAAATCCAGCAGCGGCTCTCAGAAACAGCACTGGATAGCTCCCACGACCAGCAGAGGGCAGTGATGCCCCAAAATAAAATAATAATAATTAAAAAAAAGAAACTGAAGTGACAAGGAGATGTTTATTTGAGTTATTTAGAGAATGGGAAGAGTCCTTCTGTAGAAAAATCTGTTAACATAGAAAATACAAAAGAGGAGTTGGCTAAAACTGTCAAGGAATAAGGTATACTTAGCAGATGAGCCTCCTGTGAAAAAAGGTATGTTGCCACTGATTCCATTATGATTTATAGTTACATGTTGACCAAGATCGGTAGTTCAAAACCACCAGTAGCTCCTTGAAAGAAAAATGAGGCTCTCTGCTCCTGTAACGAGTCATAGTCCCAGAAACTAACAGGGAAAGTTCTATCATCTCTGCAGTCCTATAGGATCACTATGAATCATTATCAACTGGATGGCAGTGATTTTGTCGTATCTGTTACAGAGAAGCGCCATTGAGTAAGCATTGGCTTCTTAACCACAACTTCAGCGGTTCAAGCACACTGGACATTTATCAGGAGAAAGCAGTTATTTATTAAGAGAAAGATAAGACCATCTATTACCTAAGATATTTACAGCCTCAGAAACCCTATATAGAGTTGTTATGAATCAAAATGGATTCAATGGTAATGGGTCCTGTTGCAGAGTAATATTGCTCAGCAGGGATTTTGTGGCTGTAAGTTTTACAGAAGCAAATTCCCAGGGCTGTCTTCTATGACATTCCTGCTGTTAGGTGCCATCAATTCCACTCTGACCCATAGCAACCTTAATCATCACCGAGAATGAAACACCTGACAGTCCTGTGCCATCCTCACAATGGTCCCTATGCCTGAGACCACTGCGGCAGCCATCTTGTCAATTCATCTCATGGAGGGTCTCCTGCACCGTTGCTGCTCCTCCACTTTACCAAGCACGATGTCCTTCCCTGGGAGGCCTCCTTCCTGAGAAGGCGTCTAACGTCTGTAGGACAAAGTCTTGTAATCCTTATGGAGCACTTGGGCATGACCTCTTTCAACCAAGATTGGGTTGTCCTTTTACAGTCCATTATTCAATGTTCTTTTCTGGCACTATCAACATCCTTATGCATCAGAGGGATGATTTATAATGTTCTCTATCACAAAATGAAAAGGAATCTCTAAAGTCAACCAGAGTAACACACAAGAAATAGACATATGAATGGACTTGGGGCTTGCAGTAAATTCTAGCCCCATTCCAAGAACAATGAATTCTTCTTGCATGACCCTACTTGATGCTTGGTTACTGAAGATATAGCTGCTATAGCAAAGTGTGGTAACCAAAAAAAGATGGTGCCTCACTAGCAGAAAGATTAGTGCCTGGGGTCTTAACAGGCTGTCTTAAAACAAGCAGGCATTTAAGTTAGGCATCAACTATGTCCATTCACATGGAAGAAACACATCAATCTGTGAGATTAGAGGACAGAAAATAACATAACTCAGATCCATGGAGGGAATGGTATCAGAGTTCAAGTTGTAAACACCAAATTTGCAGAAGGATATGGGTGACAATAGAAGCCCACACTACATTTGCAAGGTCTTCACATAGATTAAGCCTCTAGCGAATCCCCTCTGACCATAGTCAAAGGATATGAACAGCCTTGCTACTTGACAGAGTGCACTATAAAGTCAATTGTAGCTGATGTAGTTAGGGTAAAATGCAATACCTTGTCATTTGATTTCCCTACTTAAAAGTTGGTTTTTTAATATTCTCTGCTACCTTTTCAATTATGGTCTTTCTTAGCTTATTGACAACTTGATCAGTTGACTGCCCTCTTGACACCACATGAACTTGTTCTGGGTCCAAGTACAATTTGTACTCTTTTTACAAATCAAAGAGTGAAGAACTATTTAAGAAAGATTTAGATAGATGGAAGCACTATTGACGTAGGTGGATGATGTCAATATTTTTCTTGCTTTGTTCCACAACAAATATTTCTTCCCTGGTCTTTTAAATATTCATGGGGGTCTTTTCTTTTTTACTCATTATTTGAATTTTTATCTTTGTATTATTATTTTAACATTACCATGCTATTTTGTTTCTGTTTTTTAATTTTTTTGCTTGGGTTTCCTACTTTGTGAAACACAGAAGGAGCATATACATAGAGATAAGAAATGATGAAAGAGTCTGAAGGGGACTTAGGGCTTGGGGGATGGGAGATAGGAAGGGGAGGGGATTGGGGCAGCAGGCAACATATATAGGATTGTGAGGGAACACAAGAGCTGATAGTGCTTACACAGTTCACTTTAAAAGCTATTTAACCAAGGGGAAAGTAAGCAGAAAGGATTTTCTAAAATTGACTGTTGAATTCTTCTTAATATGATTGAACTTTTGAATTGTGTGATATGTGGATAAAGTGCCAATAAAACTTTTAGAAAATATCAAAATATAAAGCTATAGATTGACATATCATCCATCTAGGTCACTGATGTTTCCATCTATCTAAATCTTTAATGAATAATTATTCACCCTTTGATTTGTACAATGTTAAAACTATATTCTTGATATCCTCAAGGGACTAAGATTGTGATTCTTTGAAATGTTCTTTCAGTATTGTGAACAAAAGCCTGATGGGCAAGATAAAAGCTGTATAATGGATAAGATAAGCTTTTCCCAAGGAGCTTTTTGTAGCACAGTCCTTGCTACGGTTGAAGGATGAGCAGGTGTACTACTGGGTTGGGAAAATTTCTCCTTGGTGCAATTTCTTCTCATCAATACAGTGATCTCTTTTCATTTGGGAAAAAAGATTTGTCCACTGAACTTGTACTCTAAAACATTGGTGCACAAATTTAGTAGACATCATAAATGCAACTTAATAACCTTTCTCTCAAAATAACCATTCCCTTAAAATTATCCTGGTATCCTGATTTACTTGGCCAATAGAATGCAGTTGAACTGATAATGTGCTATTTATTCATCTAAGTTTTGTGAAAGTTATGGTGCTTCTGCTCTCTCTTGTATTTTAGCCACTAAATGAGCAAGTTTAAACTAGTTTACTTGTGATGAGAGACAAGGTGAAGCAGAGGCCAAGTATCCTAAAAAATCCACCTGATTTCAGTGACATTGCCAACAACAGACCAACAGCAAGTTCACAAGTAATCTAAATGCCCATCCAACCCATAGCATTATGAGCAATAAAGTAACCAAATTCACTGCCATCAAGTCAACTCCAACACATTCGACAGGATAGAACTATCCCTGGGAGTTTCCAAGACTTTATTTATTTTTTTTCATCCATTAAGTTTTGTGGTTGGTTGTTGTCTAGCATTAAAGTCGATAGGTACTACCTGCAGGACAGCAATAAGAAGGAAAAAAACATTTATATGGGTCAGGATCAAGACATAAATAAAAATGTGATAGACCAGGAAAAGAAGTAGAAACAGGAGGGGTCATTTTCAAAGGTAAAGAAAGGTGGCTGGTTCATTCCCAAAGTCAAAGAGATTTAGACGGAACCAGTAAAGCAAGTTGCATATTTCTCTGTAGAAAAGTTATTCTGACAGCTTTAAAACTAAGTGAAGGAGAGTGATCATTAAGACCACTGATTTTGGACCTCAGCTAGGATTTCAATTTTACCATTTACTGACAAGTACAATTACAGTTAATTTTTTTATATGGACTGAGATCATAATTTAATTCAAACTCCACAACATTCTTTTTCTGTAGATCTCATTGTCTAATTTTTACTGATGAGGAAACTAAGGACAGGTGAATAAAAGTCTTTTAAATCATCTAGTTAGTCACTTGGAGAGTCGGGACATAAATCCAGGTCTCTGCCTCCAAATCATTCTCTCATTAAGGTCTCAGTAAGCTTCATTTCACTTCTGTATAAAGTTAGGATGATAATGCTTATTTTCAAGGTTTGGGGCAAAGATTAAGTAAGATAATGCATGGAGGCATTTGGTCATTAGTGCTGTAATAAGTTTAATTATAATTTTATCCTCAGAGCTTCAGATGTACTTGGCAAGCTACTTCCCTCTCTGGAAGCTTTACAGCTGGCTTAATACTTAGGGACCCAGGGAATCATTCTTTTATTATAAAGAGCTTTTGGTCAACCTATTATTTGCTGTGCAAACCACCTTCTTTCCTGACCTGTAACTCCTCAGGTTGGTCAGGGGTGATTCCTCCTCTTCCCATTACATCCTGTAGGAGGGCCTGACACTGATACAGCATTCTTAAAACAAAACAAAAACTGATGATCTGACTTGATAATGAAATGACTAGAATGCAATTAAGGAAGAATCACCATATAATAAAATATGAGAAATATTATGTGCGATAAACAATTTTCTTCTACATATATTGGAAGTGACATCGTATCTTCTTGTGTACTTCTTTATTCATGATTACCTCTAAATATTTTGGTGAATTGAAAATAAAACTCTCCATTTTTAAGGAGATATTCAGGTTAATGAGCATGAAAGTGATGGGTATTCAGAATATAATATGTCAGGATGGACAATTATTAGTACATATTTGAGTAGGAGTGCTATAAAGCCTCATTGGATATGTACACATGGAAATCTTGTAGTTGGATGATCTTTAAACCATTTTTTGAATGCTGCAGTTGACTGAAAGCTCGCCCCCTCCCAACTAATACTTCAATATTTATGGAGAACTCTAATGAATCAGAATCTCCTGTCCTATAACTTTCACAGATTAGACAATAATTATCTGGTATGGGATATGGACTGGAATAATCTCATCATTTAATTTTTCTAACTCTTTGCAATGAGTACAAAAACTCCATTTGTCTGAAAACTTCTTTCCATCCTGTTTCCATGAGAAGTACTGTAGCTAGATGCCATCGGGTTCATTCCAATTCATGTAAAATAGAATGAAACACTACCCAATTCTATGCTATTTTCACAGTTGTTCTTATGTGTGACTCCATTATTGCAGTTACTGTATTAATCCACCT
Organism: Nesogale talazaci; assembly: GCA_004026705.1. Classification (NCBI taxonomy): domain Eukaryota; kingdom Metazoa; phylum Chordata; class Mammalia; order Afrosoricida; family Tenrecidae; genus Nesogale; species Nesogale talazaci. Next base: position 134,894 of record PVJH01001047.1, read on the forward strand.
CATCCATGGTCTTCCCTCTTTTTAACTGCCCCTGTATTTTGTCCTTTTCCAGGAACCAGTCTGTCCTGATAATATGTTCAGATTACTTGAGACAAAGACCCACCATTCTCTCTTTGCTTTTTCCAAGGCAGATTTATGTATTTTGGCAATATATGGTATTTTCAATATTCATCAGCGCAATTCAAATACATCAATTCTTCTGCTACATTTCTTACTAAATGACTAAATTTCACATTCATATGAGACAATTGAAAACATCATGGCTCGGATTAGGTGTGCCCTGGCTCTTAAAGTAAAAGTCTTGCCCTTCAATACTTAGAGGTCTTGTGCAGCAGATTTACCAAATGTAATGCATCGTTTTATCTCTTCTTCGCTGCTTCCTTGATTATAGATTATGGGGCCCAGCAAGATGAAGTCCTGAAGAACTTCAATCTTTTCTTCATTTATCATCTATTTATCCGGTAAGAATTTTCATTTTCTTTATATTAAGCTGTAATCCATGCTGCAGTACTTGATTTTCTTAACAAATCCGTCAAGTTCTCCTTGTTTTCAGCATGCAAAGTTGTGCCATCTTCATATTGCAGGTAATTGATAAACCTTCCTCTTCTTCTCAAGCTGTGTTCTTCATAGAGTTCTAATTGAATAAGGGCGGGAAAAGCATACAAATGATTGAATAACTGCCTTCGGATCCATGTATAGGTTCCACAAGAGCACATTGATGTGTCCTGGAATTTCCATTCTTCTTATTGCTATCTACAGTTTACGATGATCCACAAATATGAATGCTTCTGCATTGTTTTTTGTTTGTTTGTTTTTTGGCATCACTGTCCTCTGATGGTTGTGGGAGCTATGCAGCACAACTCCTGAGAGCCACCGCTGAATTTGAACCGCCAAGCACGCGGGCCGCAGTCCTGCACTCAACCACTTATGCCACCAGGCCTCAGCCCCAATGCTTCTGCATTGTTAATAAAACACAATTAAGCATCTTTATGGTATTCTCTGCCTTCAGCCAAGATTCATCTGACATCTGCAATAATTTCCCTTGGTCTCTAGTCTCTTCTGTATTCCACTTGACTCTCTAGAAACTCCCTGTCAATCACTGTTGCAACCACTGATGAATGATTTTCAGCAATATTTTACTTGCATGTGATATTAACTGTACATTTTGCTAATTTCTATATTTTGTGGGATTACCTTCCGTTGCAATGGATGCAAATATGGTTCTCTTCCAGTGTTGGTCAAGTATCCGTCGTTCATACTTCTTCGCATGGACAAGTGTTTTCAATGCTTATTAAATTTAGCATTTCAATTGATATTTTGTTAGTTCCTTGTTTCTCATTAGTCCTTTCTGTGCAGCTTAGACTTACTCTTTTCACACCACCAGTTCTTGATTATATATTATCTCTTGAAATGTTTGAAATGTAACCAGTTCTTCAGGGACAGAGTCTATGTCTCTTCTGTCTCCCTGTGAGGTTTCCTGCATCTTTCAATATGTGACCATTAATATCTTGCAATATTGCAACTTGAGTCTTGAGTTTTATTTTTCAGACCTTCCAGCTTGTCATATTCTGAGTATGTTTTTCCTTTTTGGTTTTCTAATTGCAAGTCTTTCTGTATTTCATCATAATACTTTACTTTTTCTTCTTGAACTTTCCTTTGAAACTTTTGGTTCACCTCTTATCAATTCTTCTACTTGCATTAGTTATTCTCCATTGACGATCAAATTGCAGAATCTCTTCAGACATTCACTTTGTTCTTTTCTTTCTCTTTTTGTCTATTTAATGAATGTTTGCTTCTTTTCAAATGTGAAGGCCTTAATGTCATCCCCTAGTTGTTTGTGATTTTGTCACTAGTGTTCAATCATCAAATCTGTCAAATTCAAGGTCTTACATTGGCTTCAGTGGACTTGTCTTAATTTCTTTCAACTTCAATCTGAACAATACAAGCAATTGATTACCTGTTCTAAATTCAGCCATACCATTTTTTGCCTGCTAATATTGAATTTCTCCATTGTTTCTTCCCATAGACACAGTTAATTTGATTCTTGCTTATTCCATGTTTCTCATGTCCATAGTTCATGTGTGTAGTGTTTAAAGATGTTTGCAATGAAGAAGTTGTATTGTAAAATTCTCTCCTGAAATCTCCAGTTTCAATTTTTATCACTAAGGTTTTATTTTTGAACAACTATCCCTTCTTCTTTGTGTCCATCTTTTGAATTACAATTATAGATGATTATCAGTATATCTTGACTGCATGTTAGATCAATTTCAGATAAAAACTTTGGGGAGTTCTTCAATTTCTTCATCACTAACCTTAGTGACTGGTACAAACATTTGAATAATGGTTGTATTAACTGAACTTCCTTATAGGCCTATATATATTATTCTATTGCAGACATCATTATACATCAATAGATATTGGAGTGTTCTTTTTAATAAAGAAAGTGATGCTATTGCTTTTAAATGGATCATTCTTGGAAGTAAACTATAAAATTGTCTGATTGAGAATGTCCAATACCAGTCCACTCAGCTCATTAACATTGGCTTCTCTGGATTCAACTTAATTTTTGACAACCTGAAATTTTCCTATTTTCACACTTTTTTGGGCAACTTTTCCTTCTCATTTTGAGTCATGTCTCATTGGCAGTTAAAGATTCCCTAAGCTTGACTCTTTCAATGTCATAGTGGTTGATTCTATTTTGAGAAGCAGTATTTTGAATGCCTTCTCATCTGAAGGGCTCATTTTCCAACATTATTTATGACTGTTTTGTTATTTACAAGGTTTCCAGGAACTAATTCCTCAGAAGTGAACAGTCCTTGCATTGTAGCTGAGAATGTTACATTACTTTTCATAACATTTCAATTAATGCCTCATAAATACAAAGCCTATTTTTTATTTCATACTTTGCTCTTAGTCTGAAAGCTCCACTGGCACTTGTTCATCCTTTATAGAAACAAGGAAACCCCTGTAGTATGACAGACTGATAAGTGGTAGGTATCAGGAAGGTACCCTTTTCTTCTAAGATTTTATCCATTGGCCATAACAAGTTAGATGAGTGCTAAAACCTGAACCAAAGTATCAGATTCTTTTTGGAATTAAAATTTTGTAATCATAAACTTCTAAAACAATATCAATGAGATTATAAAACAGCATCGTTGTCAATGCTTAAAATGTCTTGGGGGTCTCAGCATCTCCTGGAAGAGGGTCTGAACTGGCTTTATGGGCCCCGTTTTGGTCTCAGCGGCACCAGGGGGGTCCTTCCTTGTCTTCTGGGGGTCCTTGAGGCTCTTCTTCTTGGCCTCACTGGGTTTTTTGGTGGCCATAGCCCTGGATGTCTTCTTGGGATGCACCGTCCGTGTTTTCGTAGCAAGTCATTTGAACCTGCCGGTGGCCTCCCGGGCTTAGAGTGGAGGGGCCAGATGATGAGGCTTCGGTTGATGTCTTTGGCCAGGGCCTCTTTCAGGAGGTACTTGAGGTGGAGGATGTTAACCGTCGGGTACTTCTGCAGGATGTAGGAACTTCTGCAGGAACTGCTTGATGGCCACCACCATTGTGCCTTGCCACTGCTCACCCTCCTACAGTGCCTCCAGCACTATCAGCGGCACTGTGGGCTTGCGCCGCTGCACAGGGGCGCTCAGGCTGGGACCTGGCTTCTCAGACTCTGACAGCTCCAGCCACTCCACTGTCAGCCCCATGGAGGAGGCCTCGGAGATGTCACTGGATGCACGACTCCCAGAAGCCATGGTCGCCAAGTCTAAGACACCAGCTCATTTTCCTGCACAAAGCACAAACATCCAGGATTTTGGCTACGCTCTAAAAGCTGGAACGTTGGCATTAATGGCCTAGCATAGCAATTGGCTGCAGCCGAGTGTATGTTGAGCTCTCTGCATAAGATGAGTATTCTCTAATTTGCTGTGGTCCCCAGCTCATGCCTCCTTGTCTCATTAATATTGCCTCATGATTGAAGCTTGCATCACACTTCTGCTGCATGTGCATTTCTCTGTTTTCAGCCACTGATATCTAAAGTAGACTTCGTACAATTTTGTGGTTGTGACCCTTGGATGGTGTGGTAGGTTCATAATTTCGTGTCAACTTGAAGTGTAGGAATGGAATCTAGCCTGTCAGTCAGGTCACAGCCTGATGTTGCTTCCCTGTGGGCGCGATCTTCTAATAATGAGGGTACTAGGAACCTCCTCGTCTCCTCCTTCATGCCAATCAATCCGCAGAGAACTGTAAGGAGCTCTGGAGATGTTTTCCTCATCATTGGATCCACAAGACTCTGAATCCACTGGCTGATGATGTTCTTGCAATTTGCATCATTGTGGGTGACTGCGTGAGTCTGAAGCGGGACTTAGAGACTAGTATCAGATTTATGGCCTAGTATTGGCCATACAGACTGGAGGTGGACCTGGCTGGGATGTTTTACTGATGCATAATTACATCTTGATATAAATCTCTAACTAACATACACGTGAGTGCGTGTGGATAGGTTTCCCTTCTCAACCCAGCCTATCACAGTTGGATATTACACCACTATCTGGAAAATATTTAAAAAAATAGGCTCTTGAACAAGCTGCATATTAAATGAAACTCTCTGGGGCGGGCCAAAAGCATTTTTATCCTTGAAACTCTCCAAAAGAGAAAAAGTCTGACTAATAGCAATTATTGACTATAGGAAAGATGGACCATGTCACTCATATCCTTCTGATGCAGAAAATTCGTTCTCGTGAGGAGTTTTCTCCAAGTGAAGCATCTTTGGCTGTTACCTGGGAGAGTTTTAATAGGCTTTCACGTAAGTGCTGCCAGAGCCTGGATGCTGCTCACTTGGCTCTGATTTTGCTTGCTTTGTCCATAAACTGAGCAGTGGGAAACAGAAGGAGAGTGATAGCGAAAGTTAGGGAGGTGGCCAGCCATTCTAAGGCGCATTCTCTCAGAGTTCAACAAAGAGAAATGTTGATTAGGAATCCTTGCATGTGTTCACTAACCAGGGAAAACGATAGTGGCAGGACTCAATCTAACTGAGAAATACAGCCAGACTTAAGACCACATTCTTCCTGGGCTCTCTTCCTGACTTAGGGGTTTTAGTTTCAAAGACAGTAATTAAACTCTTTTCACAAAGTCAACTTTAAGTAGTCTCCTAATTCTACTAATTAAAAAGTGCCTACCATGCCAGTTTCAGTAGTAAATCATTTCTGGTCCAATGTCTTGCTCTCCTGTACTTGTAAACTAGGAAATGTCTGCTCATCGTACAAGTCCTTATGTTTCTTTAAATAGTGCATTTTTCTTGGCATTTGATGCTTTCCTCTCATTCCTACTGTTCCCAGACTCATTAAGCTGGTAGGCTCATCAAGTGCCTCTATAATTTGTCTAACATTTCACTCCATTTGAGTTCCATCTTTGGCTCTATCTGTATTTTGAAACAGCCTACATTTTCAAAACACTCCAAATATAAACAGTATCATCATGATAATATCTAGCACTAATTAAATGTTAACGGAATGTCAGGCACTGTTCCCATTGAATCTTTACAAAGAGTCTATGGTGTAGGTGTAATTACAGATGAAGCAGCTAAGACATGGAGAAGTTGTCAGGTCTACAATTTTCTATGATTTCCCCCTTGCCCTTAGGTTAATGTTTTATACTCTTCACAGTTGCTCATTTATTATTCAAGCTTCTTTTTTTGTTGTCATTAGCTGCTGAAGTGTGGACTAACACGCGGCTATCTCCTGCACTCTGGAAGGACGCTCGGCTTTCTGCTGCACCATCTTCATGATCGATGAAAGAATGGACCATAGGATTGTCACTGGCTGATTTTGGGAAGTAGATTGCCAGGACTTACTTCCGACACTGTCTTACTCAGGATGTTCTGCTGAATCCGGTTCAGCACTGTAGCAACACAAAAAACCCCAAGTCTGGCTGGTGGCTATGCATGAGGTACATTACTGGGGAGTCTAACTTTGGTTACCTGAATGGAAGACAATCATTGAATTACAGCTGAATTATCATTGCCCTCAGCATCTTTTTAGAGTAAAGTGACCAGATTTTAAGTGGGATACCATTGACCAAAGGAGGTGGGGGGGGGGTTTCTTGATTAAAAATTTGGTCTATATGGAGCAATGAAATTTTTCATAGAGTGCTAAAATAGTATTGTAATATATTTATTTTAATTTGAAAATGCCATAGAACATTGTTAAATTGTTAAAAAGGAGGATGTCTGGTCACTTTATTTTAGAGGCATCATCTTTCTGTTTACATAGCCTGTTTCTTCATGCTGAAACTCTAATTGAGTTCCCCATACATGCCAGTCTGGCTAAGTCCCAATAAAAATTCCAGTCTCAAGTTAAAATTACTTTATTTAGTGGGGAATTTCAAATCCAAATAAATGTTTTTCAAAGCATGCTCATCAAAATACTAGTGTCAGTGTTATCTGGGATATATATTAACTTTTTTTTTTTGGGGGGGGCGCGCATCACTGCCCTCTGTTAGTCGTGGGAGCTACCCAGCACTGCTCCTGAGAGCCACTGCTGGATTTGAACTGCCGAGCCTGCGGGCCACAGTCCCGCACTCAACCTCTTATGCCACCAGGACTCAACCCGTATATTAACTTTTTAAGGAGTCCTACTACTACACATGGGAGGAACTCTGATGGAGTAGTTGTTTGCATTTTCATCTCATGGTCACCCTGGCAACCACCAAACAGTCTCTCAGGAAAACCATGGGGTTTTCTACTCACTTAGAGTTACCTTCTCAGATACTCAAACTGGCAGTTCTAGCCTGTCCTTTAGTTCATTATGCGTCAGCATCAACTCAATGGCAGTGAATTTGGTTTTTTGTTTTTGAGCACTGTACAGAGAGTTGGAAGGTGAAAGGTTGGACCTTCAGAACCAAAGTCCAATGATTTTGTGGAGGAGAGACATGTGAATCTACTCCCCTAAAAATTTCCAGCCGGGTAAACCCAGTGAGACAGTTTTAGTCTATTCTACAGTGCCTGTGTGAGCCAGAAACAACACACACACACACACACACATCCCATGAACAGCGTATTAGCTTTCAGAGCTTTTGAATGGGCAGACAAGTTCTATCCATCACATTAGGAAAAACAAATATTATCTGTAGCTTGGAAAATCATTTATATATCATTGTTGCTGCCATGTGTCATTGAGTGGGTCTCGACTCATAGAAACTCCATGCATAAGAAAAGGAAACCCTTCCTGGTCCTGTGTCTGCCTCACAATTGACCCTATGACTGAGGCTGTTGGTACCGTCATTGCATCAATCCATCTTGTGGGAGACCTTACTCTCTTTCACTGCACCCTGTTTCATTAAGCATGTTGTGCTTCTCTGGTCTCTCTTGACCACATTCTCAAAATACATGAGACCAAGTCCTACCACCTTTGACCCGAAGGATAATTCTGGTCATACTTCTTCCATGACAGATTTGTTGATTCTTTTAACAGGTCACTTACTTTCAATATACTTTTCTAATATGATATTTCAAATTCATCAAGACTTTATTCTTCCTTATTTGTTATCCAACTTTCACGCACAAATGAGGACATTGAAAATACCATGACTTGAATTTGATGCCCCTTAATCCTTAAAAAAAGTCTCTCTTAAAAATAGAAAAAAAGAACACTTTCCCCCCTAATTACTCAACATTCTTTGCTGTTCACTTTCCTGACATGATCATTGAAGATAAAATGGGTGCATAAGCAAATGTAGTGCAGAAAGTGCACAGTATCTGATTATCAAGATATGGCATTTGGGGTCTTAAAGGCTTCAAGTTACATAAGCAGCCATTGAACAGGGAAACACGTAAGTCCACATGGAAGAAGCACACCAGCCTGTGTGATCATGAGGTGTTGACGGGATCAGCTATCAGGTATCAAACGATCCAAAACAGTATTATATCGATTTGAAAGAGGAGGGTTGAAGTGGAGATCCAAAACTCATCTGAAAACAATTGGATGTTCCCTTACAGAAGGGTTACAAGGAAGGGACGATTCAACCAGGGCGTAGTCTAGCACTACTGAAACCCTTCATTCCTCTAGTTCCTGAATGCTTCTTCTCACACAACCTCCCATACTACCATAACCCAGTTTTACCTTACAAATCTGTCTAGACCTAAAGTACAAACATTGGTACAGATAAGAGCTCTGGACACATGAAATTCAGGACAGATTAAATTCTCAGAAACAGTAGTGGGGGTAGCAATATCATGAGGGTAGGGGCTGGTTTGGAGGGAGGGAGAGGAAGGGTGAATCCATCTCAAGCCCCTCCCCCACTAGGGGGGACAAATAACAAAAATGTGGGTGGAAGAATATAGCAGAGAGTGTAAGATACTAATTAGCAATAATAATATATAATTGATCAAGGATCCCTGAGGGTTGGAGAATGGGGAAGGGAGAGGGGAAAAGAGCTGAAACCAATGGCTCAAATAAAAGGAAATGTTTTGGAAATGTTGAGGGCAACATTTGTACACGTGTGCTGAATACAATTGAATGATATATTGTTATAAGATTTGGAAGAGCTTCCCAATAAAATGATTAATACAAAAATTGAAAATTAAACATAGCCTCCCTGCTTTTCAACATTTTTAATAGGTCTTGTGTCGCCAATTTACTCCATCCCATACATCATCTTATCTCTTGACTGCTACTTCCATGAGCATTGAGTATGAATGCAAGCAAGAAGAAAGTTTTGATAACTTCAATGTTTTATTCATTTATCATGATGTTGCCTATTGGCCTGGTGTGAGTATTTTGATATTCTTCACATTGAATTGTCAGCCAAACCAAAGACTGCAGTCCTTTGTCTACATCAGCAAGTACTTCAAGTCCTCTTCCCTTTCTGCAGCCAAGATTGTGTCATCTGCATGTTGTACATTGTTTATGTGCCTTCTTCCAATCCTGGTGCTGCATTCTTCTTTGCATAACCCAGCTTTTCTTATTTGCTAAGCATACAGATTGAATCTATGTGGTAATAAGACACAGCCTGATTTTAAACTATGCAGTAGTCCCTTGCAGTGTTTGTATCACCGACTCTTGATTCATGTAAAAGTTCTGAAAAAACACAAAATGAAGTATTGTAGACTTCCCCTTTTTCTCAATACCATCCAGAGTTTCTATGATTGATCCATACTTTCCTTGGAATATTCAAGAAAACAAAAATAACCCTTTTCTGGTAATTTCTGCTTTCAGTCAAAATTCACCAGACATCAGAAATGGTGTTCCTTTTCCCATGTCCTTTTCTGAATCAGCCTGAACTTCTGCCAGCTACTTATCAATGCATTGCTGCAACTGTCGTTGAATAGTTTTTAATCAAAATATCACTTATATGTGATAGTAATGACAATGTGCTTAGGTGCCATGGAGTTGGTTCTGAACCACAGTGACCCTATGTACAAAAGAACTAAGCAGTCAGTTCCTGTGCTGTCTTCCTTTCCTATACTTGAGTTCACTGATGTGGCCACTGTGTCAGTCCACCTCATCAAGAGCCTTGTTTTTCATTGTCCCTCTTTACCCAGGCATGAAGCCTCCAGTCCCTGGGGTCTTCTGACAATATGTTCAAAATGTGTCAGGAGAAGTCTTGTCATCTATGCCTCTAAGGAAGTCTGTAACCACAGTTCTTCCAAGCACCATGTGTCTGTCCTTTAGCCATATATAGATAATATTGTTCCATAATCTGAGCTTTCTGTTGGGTTTCAATTCTTTGAAATGGGTACCAAGATAGATCTCTTCCAGTCTGTTGGCCAAGTAGCTGCCTTCCAAGTTCCCTAGCATAGATAAGTGTTTTCAGTGCTTACTCAACTTTTTGGAACATTTCTATTGATATTCCAATAATACCTAGAATCTTAATTTTGAATAATGAATTCAGTGCAGTTTAAGCCTCTTCCTTTAGGGCCATTAGTTCTTGTTCATATGCTACCATATTAAATGGTGGAATATCAGCAGGTTCTTTTCAGTATAGTAATTTTGTGTTCTTTTCATCTTCTCATGTTACATCATATATCAGTCAATTTCCCCATAGACTCTTTGAATATTACAACTCTGGGTTTCAAGTTTTTGTTTATCCTTTTGGGTTAAGATATGCTGAATATATTCTTCCGTTTCAATTCTCTAACCCTGGGTTGCTGCACATTTCACTATAGTATTTCATTACAATAGCAGTTGATACTGAGTGTCTCTATCGTGTCTTCCCACAGACACAGTCCATTTGATTTCTATGTATTGCATCTGGAGAAATACACATGTATAGTTCCCTTTTGTGTGGTTTAAAAAGATAGTTATTATGAATAAGTTAATGGTTTTTTCAAACTCCTATCATGCTATCTCCAGCTTCTTTTCTATCACTAAGTCAATATTTTCACCTAAATGTACCTTCCTCTTTGTTTCCAACTTTTGCATTCCAATCACCAGTAACTATCTATGTATCTTGATTATATGTTTGATTAGTTTCCCACAGAAGATATTGGTAGAAATCTTCAATTTTTATCACTATCTGTAGTGGTTGATGCACAAATTTAAATAATGTCCATATTGACGGGCTTACTTATATATAGATGGACACCATCTTACCACAGACAGCATTGTACTTTGCTATTCCTCTTGATTGTGTTCTTCCTGGAGCAGTAAATTATAAGATTTTCTGATGCAAAATGGTCAATACAGGTCCATTTCAGCTTACTGATACAAATGATATTGATATTTATGAGTTAAATTCCATTGTTCTATCCTTTCCAATTTTCTGAGATTCATGCTTCATACATTTCTAGTTGAAATCTTTAGCATATTTTGGCAGATGTTTCTTCTTATTTTTAGTCATGGCTCTCACCGGGTGAAGATTCTGAAAGCTTCATTTATACCAGTGTGGAGCTACACAGAGCAATGACAATCCACTAGTCACACACAAGCCACCAAGAGTACAACAAAATGGACACGGGTTGCAGAGTTTCAGAAACTGTAATTGTCACAGGAACAGGGAGCCTCTTCTCTCTCTCAGGGAGCAGCTAGCGGATTTGAACAGTGTGCTGCAGTCACAGCCCTGTGTATAACCTGATGTACCACCTGGGATCCTGGTACCCATCGTTGCTCTGCAAATTTGCCTTGGAAGAGACCTAGCTAAATAAAGCAAGGTATGTGCGTTGAGGGCCCACAGCTCAGCCACTTCACCTTCCTCTTGTGCTGGATCAGAATTTGTATCATGGAACCACTTCTTGGGTTCCACTCTCAATCTTGCAAACCTTGTTCTCACAATCTAGATGCAAACTCTGCCCTCCCTGCCTGGAAAGTTACCAAGGCTCAGAGCTGCCTGGGATGCGGCTTTGCAGAAGCAATGGGTTCAGCCTCATTTTGTTATTCACATTTATTCACACTTCTTGCCCCAATTCACTCTTTCTGTGATCTGTGTTTATCTATTTATTCAATACATTTATGGAACATATTTTATATTGTGAAGTGCTTCAAAAAGGAGAAATGTTTATGTATATATTCTTACTATTAAATGCTTATTTGGAAGAAGAATCTGGAAATTCTTAAAAGGTTCAAATGGAAAGGGTCATAAAACAGCTTCCTTAGTGAAGCATTTGAAGGTCACTGATGATTCCAGAAAGCGTTAAACACAACTCTCTGTAAAGTAACCAATATTCAGATTGCAGATTCTCCATAGCAATTTTTCAACCAAATTACTGCTTTCCTTCTACTAAGCTGGCACTTCTCTAATTCCACTTGGCTCATCTGTGTAGTGGAGTAAATAATATCCCATGCACTCATTCTGGATAAACCAATTAAGATAATGTACAGGGAGATGTGAAGGTCTAGTGGTGGAATGGTTAAATGTTTGGCTGCTAACCCTAACGTCAGCAGTTGGCCCCAGTAGTTACTTCATGGGAGACAGATAGATCAATCTGCTTCCATAAAGACTTCCAGTCTTAGAAACCTATGGGGTAGTTCTAGCCTGTGTCACAGAATCATTATAATTCTGAATTGACTAGAAAGGCAGTAAGCTTATTTTTGGCATGTGTGTATAAAAATGTTTTTCAAAATTATCTGATTCTTTAAGAGAAGTGGTAAGTACACACAGAGTATTATTGACCAAAGTAACTTCTTACTGCCATCAGTTCTGACTCATAATAACCCCATAGGTATAGTAGAATGACTCTTAGGATTTCCAAGACTCTTTATAGAGACAAAATTACTCACCTGTGTCCAGTGAAGTGACTAGAAGATTTAAACTACTGACATTGTGATTAGCAGCCCCAAGCACAAACCACTACCCAACTAAATAAATAGAAGTGTTTTATTTTAAAGTCAAAGAAAAGACTCAGGCAAGATTGTACCCATGACCTTGGGAGTATAAATTTGTGGATATTTTCTCTAGATTGTTTCAGTTTAAAAACCTTGATTGCAAACACCTTCCCATTGACGTGACTCTTTCTTGTTAAAGTCTATATTTATGAGAGTCAGAGTATGATTAGTCCACCTTGACCATGGATGTTCCCATGGGACCAAACAACCACAGTGTGACTTAGTTCATTGGAATGGCTAGAAGTTAATGTCTTTGGTTCAGTTGCCAATTTTAACCAGATAAAATCAGTCAATTAATCAATCTCTCTCTCTCTTATAAATCATTTTATTGAAGAACCAAAAGCCATCCATCCATTCATTGTGTCAGCCATATTTTACACGTTGCCATCATCATCTTCAAAGCATTTTCTTTCTCCTTGAGCACTTGGTATCAGCTCCTCATTTTTCCCTTTCCTTCTTCCTCCCTTCCTGCCTCCATCATGAACCATTGATAAACAAAATTATTATTTTTTTCATGTCTCGCACTGTATGATGTATTCCTTTATGCCCTTATCTGTTGTCCAAGTCAGACAGAATCTCAATCATATCCACTATCATCAAGATCAGGAAGCACAGGCTATGACAGAGGCTTTGGGAAGAGAGTCAAACAGAGAGACTACTTGCTTCCATGACAGTCTTAGTTCATATTGGGAGGCTGTTTTAACTTTCTGACTTGCCAGCATATATTCTTAAGATGCAATCTTCAGAATTAATGGTCAGCATATAACTACATTTTTAATTGAACCACTGTCTATAAAGTCACATTAATAAGTACTTGCCAGGGGGTGAGTTAAAAAGAAAAAATGCACAATCTGATTGTTCAGCATAACAAGTTATCTCAAATATGCTGAGAATAATAGCTAGAAATGGGAGTTAATGAGTCATCACAATATAAAAACTGGGGTTGTCTTAAAATATGATTTTTGGTTATCTTTTGAGATTGAAAGCTCCTGAAAGTATTGAAAAATACCCAAAGAAATGGCATAGATCAATGGTTCTCAACCTTCCTAATGCTATGACCCTTTAATACAATTTCTCATGCTGTGGTGACACCCCAACTGTAAAATTATTTTCACTGCTACTTCCTAACTATAATTTTGCTACTCATATGAAATGGGCAGACCCTGTGAAAGGGTCATTCTACCCCCCAAGGGGTCATGACCCACAGGTTGAGAACCACTGGTGTAGATGCTACATGTGACCTCCTGCGGCCCCCACAGTTGAGTGCCACAAAGCAGAGGCCAGACATGCACCCACACCTTAATCTTCCTTAACAATTATGATTCCAACTCTTCCTTCCACAGCTCTCTTTATGTGTCAAATAGCTTTGGTAATTCATTGAACTCTCTCACAAGACTCACAGGTGAAGGATTATTAAAGTAGTCATAGGTTACAAATACGTAGTGTTTGATTATGCAGATAGGACAAAATTTTCTCCGTCTCAGCCTGGTCTTTGACCTCTCAACCACACATTTCATTGATCTCTGCCCTGTTTGTACACTGTTAAAACGATCTCTAGGGCTGCCAATAAATACCCAGAAGGGTTTGCCCGGTTCCAGAAGCTTCGTCCTAAAGGTGCTCAGCTCTTTCTCTGTGGGTCAGCTAACCGAGTCCTCCCAATTAAGTAACAGGATGCACCCCATTCTACATGCCAGTTTCCTGCCCAAAGGCGCTCACTCAGCACTGCTCTGTGGGCGAGGAAGTCGACTGCTGAGTCTCCTGCTCTGGCTCCTGGTTTTGCAGCAGTTTTGCGCTGTCATTCCTCTGTTGCCACAGCTGTCTTCTTGATCCAGGAGGTGCAATGTTCAAGGATCTCAGGGTCCAATAGATGTGCTTCACTTCTGGATCTTCTCTTTTTCTGCTAGTAAAATGCGCCTTCCGCCTTGTGAAATGGCTGATGTTAGACCCAGTGGGATGGCGATCCGTCAGCACTGTCAGTATAATCCATTCACGATCTTCCTATAGCTTCTTATTCATAGCCATCTGAAAAATGAAGGTCATTTGGTGGTGACAACAAAGACTATGCCTAAAATAGTCACATTAAATAGTCTAGTGCTCTTCAATAGCCCAGCACCGAATATGCAAGCTTGCTGCCACGAAGAAGGGAGAACGGTCACGGTAGAGGACAGTTGTGAGAAGTACAGCTTTTGGAATCAGGTGGAGTATGTTCAGGTCCTGCCTCTTCACTTTCTTAAAAGAATGACCTTTGTCAAATGTCTTACTGCTGTAAAAGTCACATTTTTACATTTGGAATTAGATGGACTCTATAACATGTGCAAGAGTTCTTAGGAATAAGTATTATATCTAGGTGCAACTCTCATCCATTGTGGCCTTATGTAAAACACAGAACAGACAAACAAAATACACTGATCCTCCATAGATATCCTCACAAATGTTGATATGTTTCACTCATTGTTGCTTCATGGCATCGATATATTTCTTCGAAATTCTCCTTGTTTATTCACCCTCTACCAAGTATGATCAACTTTTTCATTAATGAGTCATATTTAGGATCATCAGAACAATGATAGGCATGCAAAAATTTAATAAGTGAAAATCATTAATATCATAGTTGTTACTATTGTCTCTAAGTTATTTTCTGTTCTATTACTTTTACAACACGGGATGAATTTTCTAAAATAAATCAAAATTGATCTATTACATTTTGTCAAAGCTTATGATGATATAAAAGATAGATTCTATACTTTCAATATGAGAGAACCATATATTTTAAAAGTTTGTATTTGCCTTAGAAATCACCCAGTCTAACATCTTCATTCAGTAAATGAAGAAAGTAAGGCACATATATGAGTGCCTTATTCATGAATTTAGATAAAGACTATGGTGTTCTGGAGGACACTGATCTATTATATTTCAAGAAAGGATTACCTGATACGTAGCATACAAAAATATGTACAAAAATCTATATCCCTATTTTTAGGTATTAATATATTTACATATATACATGTCTATATTTATAGCTCTATAAGTGGCTCTTGCCTCTTAGTTTTTTCATGTATCTCCTTTTTATTTTCCTTCTATCCCACTATCATGTTCAACTTTTATTTGGCTCTCAGTAATTCCTCTTGACTTCACTGGACTTGAGCAAATGCTACCAGCCATTTTATACCCTCCTTGTAATCAAATTTAGATATCTTGTTTTTCCCGTTTACTTGGAATTTCTGACTCTCTCTCTTTCTCCCAAATCTCCCCCTCTTCCTTGTCCCCCTGGATTTGTTAGTCCCATTATTTTTATTTTACTTATATTATATAGATAGACATGAAAGAGAAGCAGAAGGAGGAGAACGAGAAGAAGGAAGAGGGGAAGGAGCAGGAGGAGACAAAGGCCTAGAAGAAGAAGAAGAACAAGAACAAGAAGAACAACAAGAAGAAGGCCTATAAAAGTTCCATGTCTGTCTGATGATCCTTTTGTCTGTTTTCTTATTGAATCTGATAAGTTGCAAAGTCCTATCCTCTGAGTCTGAAATCTATTCTCAGGCATCCTCGGGGACTTCATTACTTTTCTCTCCTTGCTATGTTGTGCTTCTTTTGTCTTTTGTCCCTCACAGAAGGGTCACAAGAAAGAGACAAGCAAGCCAAGGTGCAACATATCACTAACAAAATACACACACTTCTCTAGCTCTTTAATACTCACCCCACACTCCCCCCCGGCCAACTCTCCCACTATCATGATCCCAGGTCTACCTTATAAATCAAGCTAGATTGGAGCTTGTATATTGGTACAGACAAGAGTTCTTGACACATGAATTCAGGACAGATAAACCCTTTAAGAAAAATAATGGGAGTAGTGATACTATGAAGAGAGGAGAAGATAGGAGGAGGAGAAGAAGGGGGGAAATGATCACAATGATCAATGTATAACCACCACCAACAACACTCCTTATCCCCACACCCTGAGGAGGGCAAATAAAATAAATGCGGCTGAAGAGAGACAGTGAACAGTGTAATATATGAAAATAATAATTTATCTTTTACCTAGGAATCACACAGGTGGGAAGGTGGAAAAGTGAGGGAACAAAGAGGAGCTTACACTAAGGGCTCAAGTAGAAAGAAAATGTTTTGAAAATGATGATGACAACATATGTACAAATATGCTCAATATAAGTGATATAAGAATTGTTGTAAGAGTTGAAAGAGCCCTCAATAAAATGATTTATTAACAAAAAAGAAAGACGAGGCTGAGCCCCAGTGGCATAAGTGGCTGAGTGCGGGACTGCGGCCTGCAGGCTTGCCAGTACAAATCCAGCAGTGGCTCTCAGGATCAGCGCTGGGTAGCTTCCATGACCAACAGAGGGCAGTGATGCCCAAAACAGGCAAACAAACAAATGAAAAAGAAAGGTTTCCTTTCCTCAGCTCTTGAGAGCCTGGCCAACTGGAGACCTCCATCTGTTATCCCCTTCAAGATTTAGGTCAGAGAGTTCTTCACACAAAAGCATAACCATCACAGGAGGTCGACAATCAACAGCTCACCCTGGTGGGACTAGAGATCAGCAGCGTTGGACTCACGGTGTGTGGATGCTGAAGAACCTTGTCTCTAGAACTCCCTGCTCGGCTGGCTGAGGCTATGTTAAGCCTCGATCACAGTTTTGCCTCTTCCTCTGTCCAATCCTGTTTCTTTTTCATGGGTGGGGGTTTATTATAAATATTCTGCACACTAATGCTTTTCTGATTTCAGCAAACCAATTTTTTTTAAGAACCAAATCCAAACCAACAAAGTTAAAACCTCAAACAAAAGCAAAGCCTTTCCTTTCTCTTCTAGTCACACCTTAATTGATTTTGAAGCACCGCGGTGTGTCACTGCAAGATGTATCAGAAATAAATTGCAAAGAAGGAATATCAGTACTCTAACTTCCTGAGTGAAAGCTGCCCAGCATATACAATTAAACAGGAATAGGAACTAGGTTTGAAGCCACTTTCTACAGCATCAAGAAACCAGTCTTTGTTCCTCCTTTGCCCACTGTTCAAAATAATTCTGTTATTATCACACATAATTTATAAATATTCTCCCTATCATGTTACCTCTGGATTGTTCCATGCTACTTTTTCAAAATCTTTTTCAACTCTTCAAAATGAGTGTAGAATTTCTGGGTAAAAACAGGAGTTGGCCTCTGGCTCAAGAAAAGGAAGGTGAAGAAAATTTGGCCACTCTATTAACCGATTACTTGAAAATATATATAGACAGGAGTCCTTGGATAGCGTAAACATTTAATGAGCTTGGCATGAATGAAAAGCTTGGCCAGTTGGCCTCAGTTAGAAACACCTTAGAAGAAAGATCTGACCATCTATCTAGTTCTGAAAAAAATTAACCTAAGGAGCACAGGTCTATTTTGGCACATATAACATCACCAGGAGTCAAGGTTAATTTGATGACAACTGGTGATTGGTCGTTTTAAAGACAGTCATTTCCCACTTCCAAGCCTTTATATTAAGTTTTCTTTCCGTGTAAACATATCTGAAACATGTTGACAATCAAACCCACAATATGACCTCACATACTACGTCGGACAGCACGTATAAGAGAAAGTGTTTGAAAGGGTCAGAACTCAGTGTAGGGAAACTGACTACACATCAGTGTTCCTGGATGATAATCCAAATTCACCTTCTAGTGTCCTGCTCTGTAATCTTTAATGTTCATTTGTATGATGACAGATAACTGCCTTTGGCATTGTATCTGTGATGAGATAGGGATGTAGAAGGGAAAGGAAATGATGATCCAAAGTCATGTGCTATCTGAGTATATTGCTTTTACTGGACAAGTGATCATTCCCCTCAGATGTGGTCCTAGATTTCTTTGCAGCTGTCATGGCCAGTGATGGCCTCGGGGCCAAACTGGCAGAAGGGCATTTGGGGTAGGGAGAATGTTGATGTATATCACTAAAGGGTTAAGATCAGTGCTGTATGGTGAATAGAGTTTGGTTTTAATTTTGTGTGAACAAAACTGAGTGCTTTAGTAATGAAGAAGGGGAAAATAGACGTTGCATAGGCCAAGAACAATGTTTGATACAATTAATGTGCACAACGTTTATTTTCCAGGCTAATGTTTGAAATTTTTATATAAAGGTGATTCTGAATGTATATGCTGAAGCCTGATTTTTCATTAAATATTAGACATTTTCCAGCCATGTTTATAAAAGGAAATGTAGGTCATTTATTTTAATTGATGCAAACTGACAAATGAATAAGGATAGAGTATGTGGTCATCTAATCACTTCCTCCATAATTCCAAGCTGTTCTGTAATTACTATTCTCTTATCTGCCTTCTTTTGAAAATTTGTGAATATTTTCCATAGAGTAAATATTTAGAAGCATATTTTCTACAATATGAATCATGTTTTCCTTTAACTTTACTAGATATTTCCAAAGTGCTTTACAAATATTATGCTCCCCCATCAGAAATGGATGTGTTCTGGATTCCTATCATACTGCCAGCATGGGTATTATCAGACTTATTCATTTTTGTCAATGTAGTGAGTGTAAAAATATCAACAAGCTGTTTTATATATGCTTGTATTATTTAGTTGCAACATCTTTTAATATATTGGTGACTTCTGTTACAGAGTTTAAAATTGACCTTTTAAGTTTAGAACCAATATTATGGTGGAGCTAAAGCAATTTAAAATTAAAATTTAGAAGTTATATATTCAGGTTGTATCATTGAAAATATTTGGGAAAGCAAAAAAACGATTGCTCCCTTGGTTTCAGTTCATTTAGGCACCAGTTACTTCCCTACAAAACATTCTTAATGTGTCTCTGAGATCAGTGCATAGCTACAGACAAGTTCTCTGTTCAAAATCAAATCCATTGGGGCAAAGTTTGTTCCAATTCATAGCGACCACATACAAGGTTTCCAAGGTTGGGCAGCCACGTGGAAGCAGACAGCCTCAGCTTTCCACCTGGTGAGCTTGAATCATTGGTCTTATGCTTAGCAACCCAATGCCTTATCCAAAGGGCCATTGGCTCCTTTCATTTTTCTTCCAAACAAACTGTCATTGCATCAATGCTAACTCACAGCGACTCTAGAAGGTAGGGCAGAGCATTTTTGTTAGGGTGTTTGAGTTAGAGAGAGAGAGAGAGAGAGAGAGAGAGAGAGAGAGAGCCAGAGAAAGAGACAGAAGTAGAAGGGAAGAAAGATGGAGGGAGGGAGGGAGAGAGGGAGGGAGAGAAAGACAGCGGAAGGAGTAAGTAACCTGGTCTGATAGAAACAGTGATTCTGGCGGGGTTCTACTGGACCAGTTCAATTCAAGGCAGAGAGGTCAGATGCTAAGGCGAAGACAACAGTTTTGGGGGTATTTCAAATGAATCATCTTGATAGATTTTCTTGAAGGACACAGGAAGATCGTGGGAGGTTATTATAAAATTTTAATGGAACTAAAACTTACCGGAGAGAAAAAGATCAATAAAGTTGCCCCACACACTTCGTTTCCCATCACAAAGCACCTGCTCATAGTTGGAGCATGGTAAGGGCTGTTTGATGAGAAATTTATTGGGAAAGCAAACTTCTTCCACCCTACTTCTCTACTCCTCCCCCTTCAGACTTCTTTGTGTTTCCCAAACCCAAGGAATATTTTAAAGATCAAATAGATCAAAGTCGTGTCTCTTGACGATGACAAAACTGCCATCTTGATTTAGTATAGATCAAAAAAAGTGTAGAATGCTTTGGGAGAAGGAGTAGAGAGATTAAAAATCTTCTTTTAAAGGAGTAGAGACATAGGTAGAGGTTATGTTGAGAAATAATCACATTTTCATAATTTTCTTTAATAAAGGTGTTGTAGTAATACTTTTTGATTTATTAAAGTATGCCCAAAACTTTACCAAAATATTAAATCTCTGTCAAAATGTTTGATTGCTCCCTTATTTAAATCTTAATCCTAGGAATTTGATCTGTGCCTTTGAGCACAGCAAGGCCTTTATGCTACTTTATTAACCCAGAAAAATAATTTGGATTAGAGCTGTGTTTTGCGTGAGTTTGTATGAAATCCCCATCAATGAATTTAAATCTTTGAAAGTCCTTTGTTCATCTGATGAATTATTTCTCTAAGGCAGGATATTATGAATCTTCCTTGAAGCCACATTTATTAATCAAAATCTATCACATAGAATCTTATGGCCATAAAACCTGGCATAGCTCTATCTCTTTAGACAAATTAGTGCTTCAGATTTAACAGAAAAATATAGAGGAAAAAAGACTCTTCAGTTTTACAAATTGAAAAAAATTACAAATTGTCTTTCCCTCAGATGTGAACCCACTCTTTAAATTTCTTTTAACTTTTCTCATTATCATAATAATTTAAATTAAACTTTAACTCCAAGGTGTTTAGCCACCATCACTGTTACTTGATTTGAAACTAGATTTTGTTTTCTGTTACAGAGCCTGACTTTTTTAAAGAAATTCTGTTTTACTCATTGAATTATCTTAATCTTTGGGGGGAGTTCATTCACTCTGTTGTCCTCTGCCATTGAGTTGGCCCTCAGTGTGCAACTCGTTTGGAAATACATTGAACATATACACTCCACCCAAGGATTGGTTATGGATTGCATCATTGCAATCCTTATAATTTACAATGGCTGATTTTCTGAAGTAGTTAATTAAGTCTTTTTTCCCTATTATGCTATAAACTGCAAACTCCAGTGAAACATTTTTAAAATATCACTGTGCATGGTTTCTTTGCTGGTTTAGTTGGTAGAACAGACAGTTGCACTGTTTTTTTTTTGTTTGTTTGTTTTGTGGGCATTACTGCCTCTGGAGGTCCTGGGTGCTACCCAGTGCTGCTCCTGAGAGCCACATCTGGATTTGAACCCCAAGCTTGCGGGCTGCAGTTCCACAATCAACCACTGACGCCACCAGGGCTCAGCCCAGTTGCACTGTTTTTATGTAGGTCTTTTTACATTATAAGGCAAATGCACCCCAGATAAATATCACACATGAAATAAGATCCTTAAGACAGTTATACACAAACATACAATACTGGATTTACCTTACACCCTGAAGCGCAAGATGTGATTGGGGAAAAAAGTTGGACTTGGCATGTTGAATGAAGGCACCAGAAGTTCTATCACACACAGGAAACACCTTGGCAGTGGGGTCTTGGAGATGAAAAACAATTTTATGCTTACCAACACAGAACTACACATGAGAGAAATAATCCATTCAGGATAGAGCTGTAAGGTTTTTTGGCCAATCTCCATGTCTGACTTTAGGACACTAATGTTTTTCCTAGATCTTAATTTTACTGCTTTAGTCATAGAGCAGATAAAAAGTGCAGCATGCACCCATCCCAACAAAAATCCATTTGTAGTCCAAGCAGTGAAGTGGTTGGTACAAGAGAAGACTTTAAAACTCCCTTTGGATCTGCACTTTTCTTCAATCAGATCTCTTCCTCAGGAGAGTCACCTTCACCATGTCTGCGATCCCATCTGTCCCAGGATGCATGGGACACTGAGGAAGACGTCCTCGTTTATGCCATAAAGTTGCTTAATCATGGTGGAAATTGGATGTCCCCTGCTTGAGATTCTTCATTATATGCTCTGCCAAATTAGCCACAGACAGCCCAAGGGCCCAGGAATAGTCTTTCAGTTTGGTTGCCTGATAGGCACTGTGGACCACCTGTCTGTGGACCTCTTCCCATTATTCCTTATATCCATTGGTGCCTAAAGTGGAGTGCAGGTTTTTCAGGAAGACACCAGCAACATTTGCTCCACTCCAAATGGGCCCACTAGAGTCTCATGATCCCTGAGGACCCATCCATGACAGCTTAATGGGTTGACTCCCCAGCTCTCCCTCATGAAGTAACAGAATCAAGCTGAATCCAGATTGCAACCATTTCCAAGAACAAGGTTCTTAGTGAAGCCACTTATCTTCCAAGCTACATCGGTAAGGATAGTTACTGGATTAGCCACTTACAGTTTGGGCTATACTTTACAGTGTATAGTATGATGAGTTTGAAGATCTTCACATTGCGTTGGACCAAGTTAAGATGGTTTTCTCCCTCCTGCTGATGTGTTCCAGCTGTGAAAATAGTCAACTTGGAATTTGCGGTCACACTATAGTCTTGGCCTGAGATGATTTGGGGTGTGCGAAGGAAAAGACTGCCCTGCTGCAGATCCATCATGTCACTCTTCAGCTTGTGTTCCATGACACCAACAAGGGTGAGTTCATCCTCCAAGTCCTTTATTAAGATACTGATGGCACAGGTCATGACCACAGTACCCACCCTGACAAGTCTCATCTTATTATGGGGTGTCTGTTCTTCCTTCAGGAGATTCTGAATCAGCTGATTCTTCAGAGTTTCCATGGCACTTTTGGACAAGGAAGGGACCACACTGCACTTTGGTCAAGCAGGAGACGAAAGGAAGCCGAAAGTAGCAGCAGTTTCAGTGAAACATTTTTAGCATCACTCTGTCAGATGCATAATAGCTTCCCATGAGGTACATTGGCTGAAATGGAACCTGACTATACTGAAGGGAATGTGAGAATTCTGCCACTGAACAACCCTTGTTCATCAGCTAACTGTAAAATCTCAAATATGTTCAGATATTGTTCAGATATTTAAACTAAGAGGTGGAAAGACCATTTCAGTGTTCACCTGTTACTGCAAACCTAATAGAAACAGATAAAATGCAAAATCAAAACTCCAATCTCTTATTAAAGACAACATCCATCCCATGATGAGAAGGAAAGATGAATGTGCAGTTGAAAATTGTTGACTTCTACATTTGAAAGTAAGATTTTGTTTTGGAATACAAAGACCTCATAGAGTAAGACACCATTTAATTATTATCTTATTCCCTTGTGCCTATATAAAGCTTCACTAGAGATATATTTTATAGTTAAATGCTTATTGCCAAAGGTCTCTTACCAAGTCACTGTGAGAAAATGTGTCCTGAGAAACAGAAGTGCCTGGTTTTTCAAGAATCTTTCAAGGGGCATAAGCAACATATGTCAGATCTATGAGTAAACTCTTCAATCAATCCACATGTAGATCGGTGATAGATGATGCATATAATTGCTCACAAAGAACCATATCGATACACTGTTCCTGAAAACTTCCCATGTCACCAAAATCATATATTTATTCAACCTGTTTTTCTTACTCTGGTTCTTTTTCTTTTCCTTTCGGGGTCTTAGTCCATCAGTCTCTCTCTCTCTCTCTCTCTCTCTCTCTCTCTCTCTCTCTCTCTGTCATCCACCATCCCTTTCTTTCTTTTTTATCTAACTATTTTTATGCCCACACAAAAATATATGGGAGCTTTAAAAAGTTGTAGAAAATGGAATAAAATAATGCAATTTTATTAGCATTTTTTGGAATCCTTCCCATATACATTTTTGTTGCTTTTGTTTGGTTGCTATTCAGTAGTCCTGTCTCAGAATGTGTGCAGAAGAGAGCTGTGTCATAGCGTTTTCGAAAGCTGTAAACTTTCACAAGCACATTGTCTTCCATTGTCTTCTCCGGTGCCTCTGGGTAGGTTTGAAACACTCACCTTTCAGCTAGTAGTTGAATGTTTAACTGGACCATTGAGAGACTTCAGATACAGATACACATGTATTTCTGAGGGAACTTCAAAATGTGCTTGGAAACACAATATGAATAGATATTGGAATTAGCCCACAAACATTTCTAAGTCACTTATACATGTACACAGACCTTGGTGTATAGATCCATAGAGAGAGAGAGAGAGAGAGAGAGAGAGAGAGAGAGAGAGACAGAGAGACAGAGAGAGACAGAGAGAATTCATGCATACCAGCTGCTGTCGAGTCTGTTCTGAGACATGGCAACCATGTGTATCAGAGTGGAACTGCACTGTCTAGGCTGTGCAGTGGCTGTGAACTTTGGAGAGCAGGTCAGCAGACATTACTTGATTTTTTTTTACAGTAAGATTTTTTTTTCTTTAAAAGGAGTGAGTTGTGCATAGGGAAATTAGATGCTTTATTGACATAAACCAAAAAACTGTGTTAGAACCAAATTATTCCTCATCATTATATTCTTCATCCTCCTCATCTTCCTCATTTTCATCTTCTTCCTCTCCTTCTTCTTTAGCTTTCATTGATGACTTCCTTTTTGGCAACATCAGAGTTTTCTTTAGCCTGGTACACAGGGATATCTTCTTTGGCTTGGTGGCCTTCTTCTTGTAAGGTTGCTTGTCCTTGGCCATGGTATGATTTCCCATCTCTTCCCAACATCACTGATGGACAGGCTGGGATAAAGAACTTGGATTTGATGGCAATACTCAGAGCAAAACAAGAAAAAGGACGAATAATGCCTTGTGGGTGCACTGGGATATTTGAGATTCTTTTTCCCCTACCCTTTAGGAGGGATATAGCTTTTCATTTCTCTTTCATCATGAGCCTTGCCACCTTTGCCATGTCTTTAAATTTCCTTTTCTCTTTTGTAGATCTGATCGATCTTCCTCTATGAGCATTTCTTGAAAGGGAGATGGAAGCATCTGGGCAAGATGGAAGCTTCATGGCAAGTTTGCACAACAATTCTTATGATGACAATTAGTTTCCGCTCCTTAGAATCTCCTTTGCCCATATTTCTGTATGTTGTTTTCCATCTGTGCGCCACCTCCTGCTATTCAGCTCTGCCTGCCTCAGTGCTGTCTCCATGTAGGTCACTGTTCTGGAATGGGATGAGTATGCCCGAACTGTCAGTCTTCCAGGTAGCAGTCAACCACTACTTCACACACATCATATAAACATATATACAAACCCATATGCTATATATACACAGAGATATATATACATGTGACATACCTATATATACAAATACATACATCTATCTATATGCATAAAGAGAGAACATATGATTCAACTGCTGAGATACTCAAGATGTTAAAAATCTTTTCAGAATTGCTTTTCCCATTGAATCTCTCACAAACAACTTACTTATTCTAAATGTAAGGTGATCTGGTGGGGTAGTGATCATTAGTTTGAATGCACCAGACAGTTCTCAGGAGAACCACTGGATGGCAGTGAGTTTTTGAGTTAAATATAGAAGTTCTCGTAGTTTTAATGGACACTCTTTAACTCTTGATGTTTGTGGGCTGATCCCATTATGAGAATAATGAACTCAGTTCAATATATGCTGCATAGTTTGTTTAAAATAGGAAATACTGATATTTCATAGACATTTTATTATCAAGGAATGGGACAAATTGATCAATGAACTTGATCAAATTTGACCTGTCTATTTCTCTGGAAGAGTAAACTGTTTACAAATCTGTAATTTATGGATCTTGTTATTGAAGGGTAGTGCATTGTGCCTGGATGATGCTAAGTTATAATGACCAATTTCTTCAATTATAAGACAAAGAGTGCTATCCTTTAACAAGGCAAACATGCTATCCTTTAACATTTCACATAGAGTGCCAAGTAGTTCAGTTAATCCTGAGAGGTAGTCTACTTGAACCTTGCAGGTCTATTCACTGAGCTAGGTTATATCTCTCTTATTTTTTCTCCTCCTACTCTTCGATATCCAAGAATTTTTAGTGTTTTAGCTTATCAAACAGGTGATAATCAAGTGCAAAGGAGTTCCTGACAATTGTTATAGATTGTGGAATTCTTGGTCAAAGTGATTCAGCCTATTGAAAACTTCAAAAGAGAATAAGCTAGCTTTATATTGCTATTTATTCTATGCGGTCCTGTGGAAGATAAATGTACTGATACACAGTTCAATCCATCAAAATTATTGGCTTCCATGTAAATAGATGGTGAAGGTCCCTTGGACAGGTAGACAGTTCTATCTGAAGGACGTAGGGTACTGATGGGGAAAAATCAATGCAGCAGAAGGGGAAAGGGAGCAGACCTGTCTGGGGGAACACAAATACTTGTCTGTTGGTTGGGAAAGAGGGTGGACTGACCTCCAGTTGGGGAAAAAAATGAATGAAATGTGACAAAGAATTTAGATGGTGCCTGGCTGTCATATAAAATAGCATCTGGAGTCTTAAAATCTTTTCTGCAAACAAGCAGTCCTCTAAGTAAGATGTCAACTAAGTCCACATGGAAGAAGGACACCATAATTAGTCACTGAAGAATTATAAATCATTTAATTTGAAATAGATGTAGAGACTAGGATTAGAGTCTAAATTGTGATAATCTGCTTTCTGGAAGTTTATGGATGATAATGGTTGCTCAATATTCATTTGTGGAAATTACATGGGAAATAAACCCTTATTGAACACACTGTATCCATAATCAAGGGATGGGAGGAAAGTGGTTACTAAAGAGAGGGCATTGGAGAGATGCCTATAGAAGTTCAAAAGCATAAGTCCTACTTGAACAGTTAAAACTTTGTCAGTTGATCGCCCTCTGATGCATGCTGGACCAGATCTGGTTTTCACCATTTTCTTTATTATTATTTTGTGATTGTTCACTCATATTAGGGTGTATGACAGAGGTGTTAGGTCATTGGAGGTCACCCTCTGGAAGTTGTGCTATAGCTTTTCTTATTTTTGTGATATGAAACACAGGATTGATGAACGTACAGATATAACAAATAGTATAAGGTGTGTGTGTGTGTGTGTGTGTGTGTGTATGTGTGTGTGTGTGTGTGTAGGGTTTGCAGAGGGTGGGGGAGGACAATTTCAAGGAGACCAGGAAGAAAAGGAATGTTTGGAAACTGATCATGGTAGCGATTGTAAAATCCTACCTGTGTTTGAACTATGAAATTTAGATGATATATGCATTAACCCCAACTAATAATAAATTTAAAAAATAATAAATGTTAAAAATACTGGTAGACTCAAGAGATACAAAATAACTTTACCCCGAAGGAGATCTAAAAATTAATATAGGGTAATATAACTTCTACAGAAGTTCAAGAGAAAGTTTTCTCAATTAGAAGACTCAAGGAAGACTTCAGGGAAGAGGATGGATTTGATCTGCGTGTTGATGGTGGGCTAATCTCTGAAGAGTTGAAGATAATAGAATGGCTTTAAAGGAACACTCTTTGGGGACACAACTTGAGAAGATCATGGAGGCACAGAGACCTAGCCTTTCTCCCTAAAATCATGTCATATCATGAAAATTCAATGCAGAAATTTTAATAATTTGTCATTTAAATATACTAGCCATAGTGTGGTGAAAGATTACTTCATATTGAGTCATGAGAAGTGGTTCAGTTTTTAGTTTTGCTGCTTAGTAGTTGGAGGAAAGATATTTTACTTAGTTTTCACTTTTTCAGAAAGACATTTGGATGACTTCTATAATTATTTTAAATATTTTAAGGGAAATATCATATAGTTATGATTTGGGGAGTACCAGTGAGTCCTGGGAAAAGGAGCTCTGATGGCACAGTGATTATGCATTGGACTTCTGAGCTCAAGGACAGCAGTTTGAAACTACCAACATCTCTGCAGACGGTGAGGCTTCCCACTTCCTTGAGGAATTACAGTCTCCGAAAGCCAGATAGACAGTTCTTCCCTAAGCTTGCCATGAATCAGAATTTATTTGATGGTAAAGAGTTTGTAGATTGCAGTGAATAAAGTACTAGAAATAAAGTAGAGTGTCGTTATTAAAGAATAATGCCATCAGAGTAACTATGACATATACCAGATAGAATTCTTGGGTTGGAAGAAATATAAAAAAAAATCATAATTGAGATATTTGGCAAATTAGTAAATAGAGAGGAATTACTAGCAATAGAAGGAATGATATTAGGCAAATGGAATGAGGATTGACGATTTGCTGTTTGGAAAATAGAGTTCCATGTTTTCATCAGATCCTAGTGTCTCATCCATGCTCGGCAGTTAAGAGACATGTTAGTGCACAGCTTCAACCTCAAAGAATAATATCTTTCTTTTTTAGATTTGTGAAATTAAATGTTTAGTTAAAGTAGTAAATTTCTTATTTTATTTTAATAACACTTGCATATCTGATTACAAAAGCGATATAGTACTACTCAATAGTTTGAAAAATACAGAGGACTACTAAGAAGAAAATAAAAACTGCACTCTACTTCACAAGCCATAAATAATGGATGCTGATGTGTTAGTATTTTTACTTTTTTAAAAAAATAAGGTTATCAGGGCTGAGCCCTGGTGGCGTAGTGGTTGTGCACGGAACTACGGCCCACTGGGTTGGAGGTTCCAATCCAGCATCAAGGCTGGGCCTCCTACTCCTACCACCAGAGGACAGAGATGCCTCTTAAAACAAAAACAAAAAATAAGGTTATGGGCTTTGGTCTAAGACCTCTGAAAAAAATCATAGCCAAGAAACATATATTGGGAAAGGGGATGCTCTTTAAGGCAGACCCACCTGATGCTAGCACCGTTTTATCAGAAAAGAAGTGCTGACAATATCATCTTTCTAGGATTTTAATTTTATAAGGACTTTAGTTCAAGTGTAAAGGGAAAGACAGAAAGTTTTGTGTCCCACAAAATTATTAGAAAGCTTAACTCTATAGTTTGTATTTTAACTTAAGCTGCCATTCATATATATAAAATATGGTAAATGCAAATGAGACTGGCTTTATTAACTTGAGATGGTTTCAAGACTTTGTAAGGTTGATTGAGTAATGCCCAATACCTAAATGGAATAGGCAGACTGGACTTGCAAATTACTTTGTGTAAAATATTAGCAGGCTGTAGGGCTTTATCTTCCACATCATTTGATCGCTTCTTAAAATGAGTTCTATCCATTTATAAAGTGCTGACTTCTTGGGAGAATTGTCTCCATAAATTTTTATTTTTAAAAATTATTTTTCTTAACCGTTACTGATTTCACAATTCCTCAACCTAAGTTCACCAAGAATGTGATGCCTGTTCTTTGACTGATTATAATATGATTGAGGTTACTCTGATAAAGTCTCTTTTAAAACTCATGTTTTAACCATTTCAGTGCCTCAACAGATAATATACTCAGGCATATTATAACAATTTAGTATGAGTTCATTTTGGTTCCCCAAAAAATTTTGGTTCCAAAAAAGAGACAAGAGCTCATGACACATCCTATTCAGGAACAGGAATGGAGGTAGCAATGCCAGAAGTGTAGTGGGAAGGTGGGAAAAGGAGGGGAAGAAGGGGGAACCTAACAATGATCAAAACATAACCACACCACACCCTCCAGAGGGATGAAAAAAAAACCATGGGGGAAGGGAGACAGCGATTAGTGTAATAGATGAAAATAGTAATTTATAATTCATCAAGCAGTTATGAGGCAGGTGGGGTGCAGTGGGAAAAAAAGAGGAGCTGATACCAAGGGCTTAATAGAAAGTAAATGTTTAGGAAATAATATTGGCAATATATGTACAAATGTGTTTGAAACAATTGATGTATGGATTACTATTGGGGGCTGTAAGAGCCCCCAATAAAACAAGCTATTAATTATAATTTTATAATTGCAAATAATTATATTTATGATTAATTATAATTTCATATTTATTCATAGTTTTTAAGCAATATGCATTTTCCATAATATTGAAAGTTTCTCCCAAATGAAGGCAAGTAAAATGTTTTATTTTTCTTATTTCAAATTGATATAGAACGTTTTAATAGTAAGATACATAGCATATCACATGTGAAATGATGTCACATGGAACCCAAAAGCAAACTAAACTCACTACTGTGAGTCAATTCCAATTCATCGTGACCCTACAAGGTTTCTGAGACTGTTAATCTTTATAGAAGCAGATAGCCTCATCTTTCTCCTATGGGGTGGTAGGTGGGTTTGAACTGCTGATCTTGCAGTTAGTAGTCCAATGCCAATCTTATAGTTTCACTACGGTTTATTGTGACAGGAAATGGATTTAAAGCAAACCTACTGTCATCTAATTGATTTTGACTCATAGTAACTTTAAAAATATCAAACTCTCTACCGTTGAGTTGATGTCAACTCATTGTAAAACTTTCCCTTCAATCTTTTGAGATTGTAGATGTTTATGAGAGTGGGACATGTTATCTTTCTTATATGAACACCTGATAAGTTGGAACTATTGACCTTGTGGTGAGGAGCCCAATACTTAATCCACTACTCTACCAGGACTCCATGTCACAGGAAGTAGGAGGAAAGACCTGGAAATACTCTCTTATAAGGTGCTTAAACTATATGTGAGGTAGGACAGTGTTGTTTGAAGCTTAACTTAAATAAAATAAAAACATAAATTATAAACTTTAGAATAGCCATTAATTTTCTTAAAAAGATATGTAATTAATAATCTGGTGTAAGAGAGAAAATGGAATAATATAAAAATGCTTAATTCAAACCAAAGAAAGCAGAAAATCAGTGGGGATAGAAGGGGAAGGAAGAGATATTACAAAGTAAGTATTAAGAAGAGTCATATATTTAGCAAAAACACATAAAAAAGAAGAATGAATCTATTGGTATTATCCTCTACATTGTATTCTGTTCATTTTTTTCCTCTTTAATTTGTAACAAAAAGTTTAGTTTGAAATATGAATTTGTACTATTATAATTTTTCTAGAATAAGAAAGAGAACAATGCAGAAACTGAAACCAGGAGAACACTGTGGTCACCCTATCAATTTCTACCATGAAAAATAATTCTCACATTTTCTACTAGTGTGATTTAAGGCAGATTAAATTATTTAATTCTTTTCACCTCTAAATGGATATAATGATATACACACAAGTTTAAAATCTTTAACTGTGTGTCTTCTTTGAAGATGATGACAAAGATTTTTAAACTTAAATTGCCTATATAGTGGCTTTATCCCAATGCCCCTTTCCAATTTTAAAATTATTAATATGCTTACCTCAGCGGATTCATATTGTACATGTCCTTTTGTGCTTGGCTAACTTCACTTAGCATAATTTGCTCCAGTTCTTCCCATGTGGTGACGTGCTTCATGCGTTCATCACTGCTTTTCGGCGATGCATAGTACTCCATTGTATGTATGTACCACAGCTTTTTAATCTATTCATCAGTTGATGGGAATATGGACTGCTTCCAAGTCCTTGTGATTGTGAACTGTGCTGTGATGAACATTGGAGCACAGATCTCTGGTCGTGGATCGTTGCTTGTCTCTTCTGGGTATATGCCCAGCAGGGGAATTGCTGGGTCCTATGGTAGCTCAATTTCCATCTCTTTTAGCTATCTCCAAATTGATCTCCATGTGGCTGTACATACCTGCAGGTCCACCAGCAGTGTATAAGTGACTATCTCCCCACCACCTCTTCAGCATTTGTTACTTTCTGAATTTTTGAATTGAGCTATCCTTGAGGGTGTTAGGTGGTATCTCATTGTTGTTTTGATTTGCATTTCTCCTATGGCTCATGATTGGGAACATTTTCATATATATATATATTGGTTTCTCTGATTTCTGCCTCTGTGAAACTTCTGTTTAATTCCTTTGCCCACCTCCTCAGTGGGCAGTTAGTTTTGCTCTTTTGGGAAGCTATCAGCGTATTGTAGATTTTAGTAATAAGGCCTTTATCTGCTTTGTCATTGCCAAAGATGTTTTCCCAGTCTGTCTCCTCTCTTACTACTCTCTTGGTGAATTCTTTCAATGTGCACGGGTGTTTTATCTGTAGTATATCCCATTTGTCCATTTGAGCCTCCTCTGTGTTTGTGTCTCTCCCTATTTCTGTTAGCCTATGCAGTCCCTGTGCCAGTGTTCTCAGGTTGTTCCCAATTCCTTCATTGAGGGACCTAATAGCTTGGGGTTTTACTTCAAGGTCTGTAATCCACCGTGGATTTAATCAAGGGCATGGAGTGAGGTAAGGATCTGGTTTCATTTTTCTACAGGTAGATATTCATTTTTTTCCAGCAGCACATGTTGAAAAGGACATCTGTTTCCCATTTGATACTTTTGCGCCCTTATCAAAGATCAGTTGTCTGTATGCTTGTGTTTTTGTTTCTGGATTTCCAGTTCTTTTCCATTGGTCTGAGTATCTGTCATTATGCTGTTTTGACCACTGTGGCTATATAGCATGTGTGAAAGTCAGGTAAGGCAAGCCCTCCCATGATATCCTTCTTCTTGAGGAGTTCTCTACTAATTCTGGGCTTCTTCCCTCTCCATATGAAGTTGGTAATTATTTTTTCTATTTCTTTGAAGAAGAAGGATGGTACTTGTATCGGTATTGCATTAAATTTATATGGTGCCTTGGGTAGGACTGTCGTCTTTACTACAATGAGTCTTCCAATCCATGAGAATGGGATATTTTTCCATTTCTTGAAGTCATTCTTGGTTTCTTGTAATAGTGTTCTATAATTTTCATCATATAGATCTTTTGTTCTTTTTGTCAGGTACATCCCTAGATATTTCAATTGGTGCTTTGCTATTGTGAAGAGTACTTCTTTTTTTATCTCCTCTTCTGTGGTCTTATCTGATGTGTACAGCAGACCAATTGACTTCTGATTGTTGATCTTGCATCCTGCCACTCTACCATACTCCTCTATTGTTTCCAGTAATCCCTTTGTGGAGCTTTTGGGATTTTCCACATATATAATCATATCATCTGCAAATAATGATAATTTCACCTCTTCCTTCTTCATGCATATTCCTTCTATGTCTTTTCTTTGTCTTATGCTGTTAGCTAAAACCTCCAGTAAGATATTAAACAATAGAGGGGACAATGGACATCCTTGTCTGGTCCTCTTTTTCAGTGCGATTGCGTTAGTCTTTTCTCCATTGACTATCACATTGACTGTTGGTTTTTCACATATAGCTGGTATTGTCTTGAGGAATTTCCCTTCTATTCCTATCTTCTTGAGTGTCTTAAACATGAATTGGATGCTCACCTCTCCGACATGATCACTGAAGACAAAAGTGTCCATAAACAAGGTGGTGAAGAAAGCTGATGGTTCCCGGCTATCAAAAGATGGAGCGTCTGGGGTCTCAAAGGCTTGAAAGTAAACAAACATCCATCTAGCTCAGAAACAACAAAGCCCACATGGAAGAAGCACACTAGCTTGTGGGATCACGAGGTGCCAAAGGGATTAGATATCAGGCCTCAAGAAGTAAAAAGCAAAATATTGTGTGCTCACTTTCCTGATATGATCGCTGAGGACAAATGTGTACATAAACAAATGTGGTGAAGAAAGCTGATGGTGCCCGGCTACTAAAAGATATAGTGTCTGGGGTCTTAAAGGCTTGAGTAAACAAGCGGCCATTCACCTCAGAAGCAATAAAGCCCACACGGAAGAAGCACACCAACCTATGTGATCATGAATTGGTGAAGGGATCTGGTGTCAGGCATCAAGGAGCTAAAATTATATTATTATTAATGAGGGGGGTACAGGTTGGGGACCCAAAGCCCATCAATAGGTGAGGTGACATCCTCTTGCAGAGGGTTTACAAGGAGGAGATGAGCCAGTTAAGTTACAGGGTAGAAGCAATGAAATATGCAACCTTCCTCTAGTTCCCAAATGCTGCCTCCCACCCACTATCATGACCCCAATTCTACCACATAAATCCAGCTAGACCAGGAGATGTACATTGAAGTTGAAAAAATGGGAAATTTAAGATAGATGATCTCTCAAGACTAGTAATAGGAGTGGTAATACCAGGAGGGTGGAGAGATGGAGGACTAGAAAGGGAGAACCAACTTCAGGGATCTACATGTAACCTCATCTCTGGGACATGGACAACAGGGAAATGAGTGTTGGGACACATTGAACAGTATACAGTATGAAAAAGGTAACCATTTGTAAATTACTAAGGGTTTAAGGGGGAGGGGGAAAGGAAGGGTAATATAGGAGACTGATACTGGGGACCTGAAAGGAGGGAGGATGTTTTGAGAGTGAGTATGTCAATAAGTGTGTAAATGTGGCCTGCATACAATTGATGTTTGTACAGATTGTGATGGGAGTTGTATAAGCCCCCGATAAAATGATTCAATTAAAAATATATATTTGATACAAATGATGTATGGAAGGTTATGAGGGCTGTATGAGCCCCCAATACAATCATTGAAAAAAAATACCACATTAAAAAAAAAACTTAAGTTACCATCTTTCCTACTCTAGACATATCTTTCAATATAAACTGTTTACAGTTGCCTGGGAGGTGAGGGCAAAAAAAAAAAGTGTCACACTGGGAAGTCATAACAACTGCTCCCAAATGTAACTCATTAAAAAAAAAAGTTCATCTATCTGTTTTTATTCCTGGAATTCAAATTACTATTTTATTGCCTAATTAAATAGACAACTTTGACCATGTGAGTGGAATTGCATCATGTTGTTATGACACACTTCTGTGGAAATATCAAGTTAAGCAAAATTCCCACAATATAGGTTTTCATTGCAAATTGAACTTCGTGTTGCAGAATTAGTAGGCTAGAACTGAAGGCTCACAAGGAAGAACAGAAGAAAACCGATGAGTTGACACTCACTTGCTTCGGTCCCTACCGCACCCCAGCTCAGGCCCTGGCACCCGAGCACTGTTCTGCAGCTCTTCATCAGTTGCCGGCTCCCCCGGGAGTCTGACTCTGTTATGAAGATGATCTGTGTGTCATAAAATAGAGCTGGGGAGTCATTTATGCCTTCTGGCAGAGAAAGACCTGGCAGAGAGGAAAATGACCCCGGAAGCATATTTTCTGAACAGGCAAAACAACCTTTGCTCTTGCAAGTACCCATGGTTTTCTTGGATGGCAGATGGAAATTTACATAAAGACATGTGGAAATTCTTCTACTGAGCAAAACCTCAATAGCCAAACTAAAAACTTCCATTTGTTTGGAGAAAGGAGGCACCCTTTCCCCTTGGTTCATTTGGCATCCAATTAAATCCATATTCTCGTGTTGTGAGGCTGGGATATTGCCATCTATTAAATTCACAGAAACGTTTGACTACTCCCTGGTTTAGCACAACAGCACCAACAAGCTGGCCTATTTATTGAGCAGCTTGAATGGATGCACTTTTTTTAGAAATGGAAATACCTAAACCTTCAATCAGAGTACTTTGGGCAAGCTTATTGATTCACTCATTTGGGGAAATATAATGCACTCATTTAATATATCCTTAAGTTTCCATATTTGTGCTCATTTTAATAAGACAAAGAAGCACAGCACAGAACAGAAACTATGTAAGTATAAATATAACAAAAAAGCACCCAATGGAACTCCCCAAAGTTTGGCAGAAAACCATCTGCTGTTGTTCCTAGTGGCTGTTGAGTCAATTGTGACTCATGACTTTATAAGTGGCAAAGCAGACAGCTCTGTAGGCTTTTTCTGGTGAAAACTTTTGGAAACAGCTTGCCAATTCTAACTCTCACGGTGGCTTCCTAATTCAAAGAGCCAACCCTTCAGCAATTAGTCAAATTCTTAATTGTTTCCACATTTGTACCATACTTAGGTACCCACAACATCAGCTAGAAAGATGGCTATATGTCACAATGTTGATTTTTAAAACATGGGGATATGTCTTATTTTTTCCTCCCCTTTCCTCTGCATTTTGGGAAAAGTGTGTACTTTCTACTATGCACACAAATTTTCCAGATTAAAAAATGATTCTTTGAATAATTTAGATTGGCAAGTGTTAATCAAGTGTACACAAGTATGTTGGACCCTGTGTTCATCACAGAAGCATAGGAAGAAATGGGATAGATTATGATTTGAAAGAACTGACATTTCAATCCTTAACCAAAGGGTTCAGTGAAAGGAAAATCTCTTCAATGGGAGATAGGGGATGATCAGAAAAGTTGTTTCCTTACTATTGTAGTCATTTAATAAACATAGTGGTATATATTAAAAGCTTCTTATTTGTCAGAACTTGATCTAGGTGCTCGGGGTACAACAGTTCACAAAATAGACAAAGATTTCTGTTCTCAAGGTGCACAAACACTCCATGGGAAGACAGACACTCAGAAGTGAACATAAATAGCCAATAAATGTGAGATTAGTGTTATAGAATTGCAAGCATTAGGCAGGGCAAAATGTGAAGAGATAAGTTGCAAAGTAAAATAGAATTGGCAGGGCTAGGCTTGCTGAGAAAATCAATTTGAGAAAAGCAAGTGGTTAGAGCATTAGCAATGCTGATAGAAACCGATCTGATAGAGGAGCCAGTCATTGCAATATGTCCAGAGGTAAGAGCATTCTTTGTATAATTAAGGAAAAGCTGGCCCTAAATGATATGGGTGAGGAGCAGAATAGTAAGAGATGAAGGCTAAGAGTCAAGGTTGTAAATAGACTCTTAGGTTATTGAACTAACTTTGCCTTTTACTTTGAGTCATTTAGTAGCCACTGTAGTATCTTCATCAAAGAAAAGATCTGAGCGTCTTTAATATAATAGCATCCCTTGCAACAATGGATTGAGCACAGGCTCTAGGACAAAGGTGCAACATAAGAAACTGTGACAACAACTGAGGGATATATAAAGACTCTGTCAGTGATCACTATACATGGAGGAGTCAGAAGTGACCAGCCTATATATATACTTTAAAAGCAGAAACAACATTTTTTAGTATGATATAATTAAAAGAAACTGATACATCAAGAACGATACCAAGATGTTTAAGGTGAGATCAAGAAAACACATATAAATCAAGAAGAGAATCTCAAAGACTAAATCACTAGGGTAAAGCATAATTAATGATGTAGTTCTAAGTACATCAGGTAAAGATGTAGTTAGAACTTGGATATAAATTAAGATGTAAGGATATGCATTTGAGGTCAAAAGAATTTGCAAACAGGTGTTTTGATATCAAGGAGTGATATTCTTTTTGATAAAGAATATTTAGCCTGGAGTTTCTTTGGTCTCTGTTTTTAGCATTGTAGATTATATTTTTACAGCACCTTTTTCTTTACATAATGTTGTTCCATGAATATTATTTATCAAATTAAAAGTATCTGAGTAAATGCAGCCAGGCATGTATCCCCAAATTTAAGTATGAATAAAAGAAAGGACACAGCTCAGTTCTTTGATGCTACTGGAGTGTGCTACAGTCCTTTGCTTTATATTCATTCTGTGAACTTCTCAGTCCTTTCTGCCTCCATTCATTAACATCATCATAAAAACAAGAGGGAGAACAAGAAAAACTGAACAAGGAGATACTAGAGAGAGAAGAACATTCTAGGAGCATTGGTTAGTGCAGCCTTGAAGACAGTGAAATATATTCACCAAAGAAGGAGTGAGGGACTGAGTCAAAGGACTTTAGGCAATGTGGAGGTGGCTGGGGACCTCACCATGAGCTGTTTCACTGCACAGTGAGGATGAAAGCTTTAATAGCAAGGTCACAAGATTGAAGAGGGAATCATAATTGAAAAAGCAAGTACAAACATTTCATTCAAGAAGTCTTTTCTCAGAAAGTTTTCTTAAGAAATTGTTCAGTGGGTTACAAAGTACAGACACATTTTTTAAAGTGGATGAGATAGTGTTTTTCTACTCTCATGAAAATATTCAGTGGACTATGAACATTTGAAAATAAAGAAAACACCAACAAACCATTAATGTCTAGTCAGACTCATAGTTATCATAAAGTACAGAGTTTCCAAAGCTATGTTTTTTCCCCA
Organism: Nesogale talazaci; assembly: GCA_004026705.1. NCBI lineage: Eukaryota > Metazoa > Chordata > Mammalia > Afrosoricida > Tenrecidae > Nesogale > Nesogale talazaci. The sequence continues at coordinate 172,661 of PVJH01001047.1, forward strand.
GTGATTTTATTGGGGGCTCTTATAGCTCTTATAACATTTAATACATCATTTATATCAAACATATTTGTACATATATTGCCATATTCATTTCCAAATATTTTCCACTTGAGCCCTTGGCATAAGCTCCTCTTTCCCCTCCCTTCCCTTTTTTTAGGAATCATTTTATTGGGGGCTCATACAATTCCTATCATGATCCATATATACATCAACTGTATGCAGGCCACATTTGCATACTTGTTGCCATCATCACTCTCAAAACATCCTCCCTCCATTTAGGCCCCCAGTACCAGTTTTTATGGGAGGAAACTGCTACCTGTTTCACTTGCCTTAGTTAGCAGATGCACCCTTAACCACTGCACTGGCAGGACTCCTCATGTAAAGGAGATGGATGGATATTTTCTGGAGAGATATTGTACAGAAGTAGAAGCAGCCATTGTCAAGGGGAGCTTTGTTCCTATGTGGCAGTGGGCAGGAAGATAGAATCGTTGAAATACAAGGCTGTATGGGTAGAGGTAGCTGTGCAGTACATGGAAACATTCTTCATATTACTTTTTATTTCTGGTCTAGCAGGAAGTAAGGTCATAAGCAGAAAATGAGATTTGGAAAGAAAGTGCTGAGGATTTGAGAAGTGTATTTATTAAATGGAAGAATGAGAGAGTGAATGGAAAATAGTATAATTACCTGGCAAGATCAAGCACCCCCAGTGGTTCATTGTCGTTAGTTTAAAGTGAAACTAGTAGGTATGTTGAAATGTTTCCTTTAGTCTTATTTAGCTGCCTGAATACAGTTGAGAAGTAGTGAGGAATTACACACTTTATGGCTTTGCAGAGAACTAATGATAAAGCAAGAAGATGTAAGCAAAGGGGTAGCTCTAATGACTCATAATGGAATTTAAATAGAATGAGTGAGAAGACATGAACTTGTCCTCACGGACTACTGGATAAGGCATGAACATGTGCAAAATAAAAAACAAACAAACAAAAAAGCAAGAAATGCAAAGGTATCTTGCTCCATTGCTACTAACTTCACTGAAAATATTTCTCATCTCTTTAGAAATAGTCCTGGGGATTAGTTCCCCAACGTGGTGGGGATGCTGGTGATTCGGACATGTCCTACTCCTGTTTCCGGCAGAGAGGAAGAAATCCAGGTCTCCATTTGGAAAGTAGAATAGTTATTGCGTAGCTGGCTCCTCTGACAGGCAAATTGGTCAAAGGAGAATATCAAACACTCTTTCAAAACAAAGAAAGTTTCTGGAGTGAGTTGGCTTTTAAAATTGTTTTTTTTTCACTTTTCTTAATTAGACAGTTTTATTTAATAAGAACTTTACTTTTTAAAAATTTAAATAATATAGTTCATCTGAGACAATTCAGGACACCCTATCTTTTCTCTAAATTATTCAAGCACGAGCACCGACAATTTCCAAAAAGAAATTCTGAAGAAGTACCAATAAACATTTGCTCGTGCACACACACACACACACACACACAATTTGCTTTTATCTTGTATTCCAATTCTGTGCTCCAGGCCCTTGATGATTTTTGTTATCTGGAAACACTTTAGGTGATAACAAAGTTCACCAAGTTATTTTCACTTGTGAATAAATACAGAAGAGATATAAATGTAAAACCAAACAATCAAGAGCTCTGGGGAAGAGTCGTTAGATATCTATTTTTAATTTAGTAAAATTACTTTGGAAGCATTCAACAAAACAAAGACAGCATGCTTGGTAAAGTAGGCCAATGAAAAAGAGAATGGTCTTAGGAAGATGGATTGACACGCACAACTGCAACAATGGGCTTCAGGACAAGAACAATTTTGCGATATCAGTTATGCATTGTATTTTCTCCCTTCAAAATATGTACTGTGGATCCAAATTCCTACTCTTGTAGATGTCATCACATTGGAGAAAAGGCTTTCTTGACTGAATTACTAAGACTTCCTCCGTGTGTGTTTTGAAATGATTGTTGATGTATCACAAGAGCAGAACCAGCGCAGGAGCATGGAAGCACAGTGGTGAAAGGATAGATCCCCTGCTTCAGGAGGATTGCCAAGGAACTGTGAAGCAGATTTCCGCAAAAAGACTAGGACCTTCTTGCAGGGCCAAAACATAGAGAATGTGTCTAAAGCTACTGTCCTAAATTCACATTTGAGCTTTCTAACTATGAGAAAATAAATTCTGCTCTAATAACCACCCATTTGTGGTGTCTCTATTGTAAGAGTAAGAAACTAAGATGTTGCAATGCTATGCAAAATTTTTTAAAGTAATCAGTCATGCTACGAATATGGGCAATGCAATTATTTTTTAAAACAAATGCTATCTTCTCTAATTAGAGACAATTGGATAAACCATTTAGCACTTTAGTGAAGACTGAGCATGAGACACCTTGCTTTTCTCCGGTGTCGACGTGCAGGAGCGTTAGTGGCCATTAACCACAAGATTGATGGCTCCTGCCCACCAGACACTCCACTGAAGAAAGATGAAGCTGTCTATTCCTGTAAAAATAAAGTCTCAGAAACCTTGTATAGGGCCATTATCAGATAAAATCGATTCAATGACCATTGGTTTTGTTTGAGTATGTCTCTATTTCAGGTGGCTTGCTCAGTGAATGGTAAAGTTGAACTTCAAGCCTACCCAGAATCTCTGAAGGAGGAGGGCATTGTGATCTGCTCCTAGATTACAGCTCAGAACTTTGAGGTCCTTCTATGCTGCCATATAAAGTTGCTGTGAGTTTCAAATTAAGTCACCAGTAATGTCTCTATTTATTGAAGTCTAAAAAAGAATCACTGAATGTTATCATTTTCTCATAAGATTATTCCTTTCTCCATTGTATCATGATTGAAATGAAGAAATTCCAGTATACACACCTCTCCATCCTCAACCTGCCAGTCATAAAGCTTTGACGTGACTATATGTTGTGAATGCATTAGAATGGAGCCCATTTCAACCTTTATCTTAAATGCTTGCTAAGATAGCAAAATTACACTTGTATCTGTTAATTTACAATTTAAATTTAATTTCTCATTTTATTTGTACAGAGCTGCAGTTTTTGCTATTGCAAATCATTCCATCTTCTTTGAAGTGCTTTCTTCACTCCGACTCTAGGGTGCCATGTTTTTCTGGATTCCCATTAGCCTCACTGCTGTTACCTTATTAGCATTTCTCCATTGTATGCTAATTCATCTCTCAAATGCATTATAAATGAAACATCCACCATTATTCCCTCAGGGATGTCAGACATCTTCATAGTGTAATCTTCCCCAGAAAGCACTCAGATCAAGCTCCATTGGTTAGTAAACGTGAGTCCCAGAGACACTCCAGTAAGCCTCAGCCCAAAGGTATTGGTTCCAGGTTTGTGGACCAGCAAGTCCAACCTCCTCAAGTAAGTGTGCAGAGGAAAGCTAATCTTCTGCATAAAAGCCCACATCTCAACTTGCTCTGTGGGAGAAAGAGTCCATCACTCTGTTTTATGTTGGAGCTCCTGGTTCTGCTGCTGTTCCCCTGATGGGCTAGCTCAGGAGTCAGCAAACTGCGGCTCACACGCCATAGACAGCTCCTTCAGGATGAACATGTGGCTATGAAGTGACATTGAAAACATTTGAAGCTTTTTCTTTCAGATCACGGTGATTTCATTTGTTTGGAAAAACATATTTAAGGCTCTGAGTGATTTTAAAGTTGTTAGGAGGGACAGGGTATCAAGAGTTTGCTGACCCCTGGTCTAGCTTATCTTCTAGATCTGGCGGGTTCATTGAGCTGGTATCTCTGGTCAGAGGATGTGCTCCACTCATGACTCTTGCTGGCAATAAGATCCCTTCTTCTGTTTCTCTGAGGACTCATTTTATGCACAGCAGGGTTTCTCTTTGGAAATCTTATTTGCCATTGCTCATAGGTGAATCTTATCAGTATCTCCCCCTATTTTCTTATCTAACTAGGCACGAAAAGTTCAATTGGTGGAAATTAGAGATTATTACAAAGATCCACATTCAATAATTCATTGTCCCTGCACATATATAATATTATAAAATATATTACCTCCTCATAATATATAGTACAAACATTTTGATGGATACTATAGAAATTAGAAATTATTTTTGAATAATTTATATTATTTTCAGTTTATATAGAGTTTAAAATGATTTATAATTTCAGCATTTAGAGATGGTATATATATCATCTCTTACACATATTACAAAGCTAGAATTAAAAGATAATGGAAAAATGAAATGAAAAGACCATGGACTTTTTACACATTTAAAGATATTGCATAGTGGTAGAAAAATATGGAGCAAAATCCAAAATCAGAAAACATCAGGGGTACTAGTTGGGTAGAAACTAGTGGAACCCCTAAGATTGTGGCCTTTATTCATCTTTCAGGTCTGAAGTCTCCCCCATGGTTCAGTTTTCAGCCAAACTCTTAACAGGTACAGGAAATGACATGCAGGATGACATCTGACCTCTTCTGTTTCCTCTTATGCCAAGAGACTGGTGTAAGACATGATTTCACCTTCCATTCTTCCTTTACCTCCTGTGACACCCAATGTTCATGCACTACACCCTACTTCTGTTCCATAATTTGTTTCAGTAGCCACAAAGATATCACAGAAAAAGCTCACAATGATGGGGATTTATTAGAAAATTCAATAGGTTACCTCAGATTCAGATCAACCAGCAGTAAGGTCAGCCCACAGTGCTACATCTCCTCAGCTATCAGTCAAGTTTCTCTGCAGTCTCAGCCATGTAGTCTCTTGGTTTCTGCCTCAGTGGACTCGGAAGCCAGCCTGGTGCTCAGTCTCACAGTGCCTTCATGCTCAGTGCCATAGTCTCCGTGCCACAATCTCTGGTGCT